>JBAIZL010000002.1:20458566-20528566 GCA_036971475.1 Prosapia bicincta | reverse complement strand
TAACCTAATTACAAGCAATATATTTGCTTTGAATTATTATTTACTAAACTTTGAATTTGCCTTCACTTGCCTCACTTTTAGTCTCTGGTTTGCTTACATAACCTTACATTCTATCACTATTTTACTTCTTTAACCTTACTATGTATCACTAGTTTCTTTGTATAGTCTCAATGAGTCAATTTGTATAATCTCACCACGTGTCACTTGTTTCTTTGTATAAACTCACTACTTTGGTGTATAGATAAATCTATCTAGGTGTCACTTATTTGTTTATGAAATTTCACTTTGTGTCGTTTGTTTGTATATACTTTCTGTGTGCCACTTGTTTGTTTGTATAGTCTTAGAACGTGTTACTTATTTCTCTATATAACCTCACTATGTGCCATTTGCTTTTTATGTAATTTCAATGCGTTTCACTTGTTTACTTATATAACCTGATTTTATATCACTTCTATGTTTGTGTAAATTGACCTTGTGTCATTTGTTTGTTTATATAACCTTTACTTTGTGTCACTAGATTCTTTATATAATCTTACTATATGCTGCTTGTTAGTTTGTATAACATTATTTTATGTCTTCTATGTTTCATCCAACCTCTCTACTTATCACTTGTTTGTTCATTCAACCTTACTACGTGTCACTTATTTGTTTATAAAACCTCACTTTTTATCTCTTGTTTGTTTTTATAACTTTTTTTTACACGAGTGGTTATTTTATATAACCTCACTATATGTCACTTGCTTCTTAAGAGACTTCACTTTCTGTTACTAATTTTCTAATGCAACCTCACTATCGGCCACTTGTTTGTTTGTATAGCCCAACTATGTATCACTAGATTGTTCATGTAACCTCACTGTCATTTGTTTTTTATGTAACCTTACTTTGTGTCACTTGTTTCTTTGCATAACCCAACTATGTGACATTAGTTTCTTTACATAACCTCTGTTTGTGTCCTTTGTTTGTGTACATAACCTCACGTCATGTTGTTTGTTTTAATCTAACGTTTTATCTGTTTGTTTATATAACCTCACTTTATGTCACTTGTTTTGTTTATATAACCTCACTTTATGTCACTTGTTTTGTTTATATAACCTCACTTTGTTTCACGTGTTTGTTAGTATAGCTCACCATTTACCACTGTTTTTTTTTATATAACAAGTGTCCTTCCTATGTGTCACTTGTTTCCTTGTGTAACCTTATTCCCTTATTTTCACTTACTTTATTGTATTAAATTAAGGTAAAGAGAGTTAGACTTAGTTAAGCTATTCTTAAGATAAATTCGATAAAACCCAACGGTTTTTTGAAAGTTTGTGGACTGTGATTAGTAATTTCCAGTGAGCTCATCCTCGTCTTCACTGGCGTTATCAATGCCTTGCATTTTGCCTTATTTTAAAATAGTTCCTGGATAAATCGATTAGGTAAAGTAAAATATATTGACTGACAAAAACAAATTTTCAAAACAAATTGGTAACAAAATTATTTGCCGAAGCCATCCGCATCCAAAATCACCGATTAATTTGCTCTTAGTATTGTCCACTTTGCAGCGGGAAAATCTGGGGGGGGGGCTGTTTACTTTCTGAGGAACCGAGTGTATTATTAATAGTATGAATAATTTTGATATGCTATATAACATAGGTGATACGTTTCTTGTTATATGTTTCTTTTTTATTTTTACAAAATCGTTTCAAGAAGAAGCATCGCGACCTTCAGTGAGTTAGAAGCTTTTCTCCAAATAATTTAGATGGCATTGCTAAGAACATTTCACTGGCTGAACATGGCGTTATGATAGAGTAGCTTAAAATCTATTGAAATTACACTCTCGTTACGAGTTAAAGTTAAGATATAATTATATGTGTCAGTGAAACGTTCAAACTCTCTGTATGTGTTCTATTGTTGTTAATGAGCCCTTTACATAAACGAGCCGCGATGGCCATGCTGTCCTAGTGCATAATGTCTGTTTCATTGAAGAACAACTCGTCATGTTGTTTTAAACTCTTTTTATGTGATTTGAATTTCATTAAAACCAAATTCTTTAATAATAAAAACTTTCTAAAGATTAGAAGGATTTTCTTTGCGTATAGTAAATCATCTGTTAGTATTATAAAATCAATAGCATAATTAGAAACCCTAACATGAAATACCACTCCATTATCACCAGCTAACATGAAATACTAATCAACCAATTACAAACATTTCTGCAATGAATCACTAATGATGACCAATTAAAATAACGGTTGTGATTTCAGCAATTGCTTCCAATTATTACACAAACTGTTGACGTCATTTTGCAATCAGTGACATTTCCTACCGTAGTTTCATTGTTAAAAGCTGTTGTTGAAGCTAACAAAATGCTTTTCACTTTTTGGTGGAAGTAGTAAAATAATTTGATAAACTGTTAAGAATTTTTTTTTAATACAAGGAAAACGTTTATGAATTGCCTTAAAATCGTACAATATATTTAGTCAGTCCAAGCTACTGAATACTTCACACCAACCTAAGCATGAGTGGAGTGTTACCCTGGTGAAATTCTCCGGAAGAAGTCATTGGAACCACTTCTTTACACCACTCTTGTAACTTACTCTTGTGGTTACCCTGTTACCATCCGGGAAGCTGGTGCTGGTGCGCGTGGTGGGCTGGAGTAGTATAGGTAAA
The DNA here is from genome assembly GCA_036971475.1 of Prosapia bicincta. Classification (NCBI taxonomy): domain Eukaryota; kingdom Metazoa; phylum Arthropoda; class Insecta; order Hemiptera; family Cercopidae; genus Prosapia; species Prosapia bicincta. The sequence goes on along the minus strand of JBAIZL010000002.1, from coordinate 20,525,914 downwards.
ATGTTTTAAGCTGGCACTTGGGCTGCGGGCCTTGCCGAGAGGCCGAGGACGAGAGAAGGCTGGATTTTCTCGCAGGTTATTTTCAAAAACGTCGACCCTTGGATTTCCACTGATCCATAAGGTTGATTCGTTGTAATGTTAGGGCTACTTATCAATACTTTGTAAGTAAAACTAACAACAAATGGAAATAGAGCGTTCACGGAAGTGAGCTAACACTATTGTCTAGTGGTTGAAGGGTAGTCTATGATTTATGACCCCGATGAGGGATGATGACAGTGCCTGATGTTTTATAGATGACTAATACACATTTCTATCTAAGAGCCAAGTGCCAGCTTATAAAATTTGACTTATACCTCCAACTGCTTGTGATCAGAGAGACTTTGAACCAGCGACTATTACGGGCCTCGGGGCTTAGTTATCAAAAATGAGGACATGCACTCAGCGCATGTAGTTCCTGTCCTCAGGGTACACGGATTTAAAAAAGTTTTCCAGTGGTAGGATTATATCGGGTAGTGTAGGGGTAGTGTATATGGTACTCATGGCATATATTCATCTTCATCATCTTCTTCTTTATCCTCAATTCAAGAATTTCGTTTTTCTTGTCTTTTATTACTCTCTCTACTACTTTTGTTACAATCCGGAAGAACTGAGACTCAATATAGACAAGAAAAGCAAAATTCGGATAAAATGACATTTCATAGCCCAAACAGGGCGATACTTCGACAAAATCAGTGAACTAAATTGTTTTTAATATAAATAAATTTCAAATTTAACGTTTAATAAAAGTCAATATCTTTAGGTACAGTTATAGGATGGTACTGTTTAGGAAGTCAGCCCAAAAAGTTGCCAGAAATAACAAAATCATAAAGTAAAATTAAAACTTTCTATTTCCCAAACAACAATTTTACGAACGAATATTAAGTGTGAGATACGTTTTAGAAACTCTGTAAAAACTCTCATTCCTGTTACTGGGAATCTCCTGTGACATTGATGTCGTATTTCTCCTATATGTAGCCATTTCTAATATGGCTACTCACTTTGAAAGCTCACGGACCGTATCATTCAAAATAGTTTTTTGGCCGCTCTTTTAGTAAGACATTAATCTTGAAGTTAAATTATTTAAGTTTTATAATGGAGTTTTAAAATTATTAATAATTGGTTACAAAATGATCTATTTAAAATAACGCCCTCCATCGATGTAAGATTAATATTTTTTACCTCTGAACGCGAGTCACTGAATGTAATAGGTAATACGTGTCAAAGCTTACCTGACTGGCACAACACATATTTCGTAACATGTATATATATATTGGAGTATTTGTTCAAAGGAAACAAAGATTGGAAAAAAATATATTAAATAACTAACTTTCGTCCCATTGTCATTTTCATTTCACAAATCCCTCATATATACTGCTTCAACTATGAATTTCTTATTTATATATAAATTTCAATTATTTGTTATGGACGTCATTATAATTTAGTTTAATTTCTTTGTACTTACTCATTGTATGGTTTCTTTCTCTTACAAAACTTTTTTGTGTGCAATCATTTAATTCCTTCTCTACACTTATTAGACAAATGAAATCGAAATTGTCCCAACCAAGGATAAAACAAAGCGTTCATAAAATCCCTCCTTAGTACTCGTTAGAGTAATTTTTACATCAATGTGGACTCGTCCGACAAAGAGCCCTTGAGAATGACACATGGTGCTATAGTCTATGTTATGTATTTCTTTGTAGTGACAGTTTCTTTTTTATTACTGATACGTTATAATGCAATTCCTCTAGATGACACAAACGGTGAACGTATATTTTGATTTTTTTTTACATATTTTACTATTGCTTTTAAAATTACCTTTTTATTGCTCTGTATAGCAAAGTTGCAGCCTACAACTATTGTAACGCAGGTATATTTCAAGAGGTTGTAAGAGAAGTCATGTCAAGTGGATGCTCATTGGAGACGATGCACATTATTCCCAAAAATATTCTCCGCCTATTTATCGGTAAATTAAATTGATTAATTATGGATTTTTCCTAATAAAGTAAATCTACTTTTTCAGTTAAGTAGATAAATCATCAAACATTCTGTTGTGTGGTGAAGTTTTGGGAAATCTCAGTAGTTTCGCAAATAAAATATGAATTATCACAGTACGATATTAATATTCTTGGTGATGGGTGGAATGACTCTTGGTGATGAGGATCAAAGCCTTTTGGATTTTCAAAAACCGGGAACGGAAGAACCTTGTAAAGAGCATGGGGAAGTGGTAAGTCAGAATAAATAAACTTAAACATTTATTAAAAATAATAATGAAAAAAATACTATATTGACACTTGTTTAAGCCTTATATTTGCTCTCACTCATACTGCCTACCGTCGCTTTCGCTCATACTGCCTAAAGTCCCATTCGCTCATAATGCCTATCATTGTTCTCACTCATACAGCCTACTGTACCATTGCACTCAGTCATACTTCCAACCATCTCTCTAACTCATACAGACTACCATCGCTCTCCCTTATACTCTCTACCTTCGCTTTCACTCATACAGCCTAATATACCATTGCAATCAGTCATACTTCCAACCATCGTTCTCACTCATACAGTCTACCATCGCTCTCCCTTATACTCTCTACCTTCGCTTTCACTCATACAGCCTAATATACCATTGCAATCAGTCATACTTCCAACCATCGTTCTCACTCATACAGTCTACCATCGCTCTCCCTTATACTCTCTACCTCAGCGTCGTAATCGCTGAAGTGTTTGGCAACACATATAGTACGCAATCACACACACGCGCGCGCGCGCGCGCACACACACACACTCACTCACACAGACACAAACACACACACACTCTCTCTCTCTCTCTCTCACACACACACACACACACTTATACTCGCAGCGGTTTAACTACCTATCACTTGTGATTAACAACTAAACACTGTATTAAAAATTTTAAATGTTTTATTTATCTTTTCATGTATATAATATTTAAATAATTAGACTGTATTTTTTGTATAATGGAGTTCAAATGCAGGACGAATATTTTATTTCAAGCCGTTTAAGTAACACTTGTATCATTAGGCAAAACATTAGTGACGTTAACCTTGCTTCTTTAGCGTGTTTTTAAACAAACTTTACTTTAATTGAAAAACATGACATTTGTACAAAATACAGTAAACTCCCGATTATCCGTGGGCGGATTATCCAGGGTCTGCCATTGTTTTACAAATATCCAATTTTTATTCCAATCAGATTCATGTGTTTAAATTTCCAAATGGTGAATTACAACGTAAATACATATAAGGCTTAATAGAAGTTAAGATGAAGGGAATAGATATGTAAATATGTACGTACTTATTTTTACATTGAAAGGGAAGCATCCCGACGCGGGCCAGCGAAATAAAAGGGGTGAGCAGACTACTGTATATAAGAGACAATGACAAAATGCTTGGACGCCCGAAAATCTAATGTGTATCATAAGATTGTAAACAAATGTTAGCTAATCTCGGCTATAAATAGTCTAGGACGTGACATATGCATTATCCATGTCTGTCATATACATTATCGATCTTTATGGCTTTGTGACACAAGTAGACACTGTGCGACAAAATGGTTCTCAAGAAACTTAGATCGCACATTAAAGCTAAATCAATGCTCACAAAAAAACAGACGAAAGTGACAGATTTTTTTGTTAAAAAGTGAAAGTGTTATGGGTAAAGGAAATTACATATGTACATACATACTTACTTTTGCCATACATACACTTATTTATGTATTGTAAATAGTTAGACATATAAATGTACATGTTATAATCCGTCAAATACATCGACATTTTTAATTATTTTCTGTATTTATTTGGTCATCTGAGGATTATTTGTGAATTGCATTAACCGGGATCATTATTTGTGTAACTTATGGTATAATAATCGATTATCGATCGTTTTGCGTATTTTTTGTTCATAGCGGATTATCCGGGGAGTTCGTTATCCGGCGTTGCCGGGCCACCCTATTCCACGGATAATCGGGAGTTTACTGTATGTATATATTATGTCCTGACATCTTTGCGAACTAAAATTGCGAGATTTGTGTGAATATAGTCATACAGATACGTATTTGGTGTAACAAAATAAAGTTATTTATTATAAATACTCACTATTCTTGGACACAACAACTTTGCGTTTAAATAAGGACGTTACTGTTCATCGCCTATGGTACGGCTACAGTACGAATGAATGTTGTGACGTCATTTGTTAATCACTATTATGCCAAAGTTGTAAACGTTACAATTTAAACGAGTAGTTCGACTTAGGCATTGTTGCAGACTACTTAAGCATTGTTGTAAACTTACTTTGGCATTGTTGCATACTTTTATCTATATCAACAATAAATTAGTCTATTTAGTAGCGAAATGAGATTTTTTTTCTTATGAAAATATTCCAAATAGATATTTTCTTCTATAGAAGAATGGTTCACTATTATAGGTTATGTGACGCGAAATTAGATGTTTAGTGAAACTTAAATTGGTTTACTTTTGCATTACGAAACTTTTGTGAGCTTATATGTCGAAGGGTAATGTTAGGTTAGATAGAACGAGATAATTGCAAACATAGAATTAGTTTAGAAATGAAATTATTGTTTGTTACAAGGATCAGATGTATAAGAGATAATGCCATTGATGTTTCAGTGTGTAAAACCGTCCGACTGCTGCGACTTGCTGGCGTGTAACAAGGACAAGACGAACAGGAACATCCGGCGCTGTGACAACATGATGCACATACTCTTTGGGAGCCCACAAAGCTATTAAAATAGGCTATGAAGACTTTTAAAATACAAGAAATCAATACTACACATATTAATATTGTTAGACAAGTGTTTTAACGTGTATTTATTAAACCACACGTTCTATAATTTGTGAAAAATACAATATTAGAATCGGCGAGAGAATATGCCATTTCCAATTCAATGAAACAAAATAAAATATTCACTGTTTAACAATTAAAAAAAAACAATGTACAATCACGTTTTGAAAAATATAACTTGTAATTCACTGATGTACACTGCGCAAAGTTATGATCGGTTATACGAATTATCATTATTATATGTATACGTATATTATGTTGTAAAACCACTTGAATCCTCCTGAGGATGTTACCTTCGTTAGCGAAATGTACCTTACGTTTATAGTAACATTAATTTTTTCACCACAAAAGGAGTCCCCATACTTTAGGCCAGATGTCTCCAACCTTTTTTACTAAAGGGCTACGTTGAAAACGTTTAGAGGAATGGCGGGCCGGCCCTATTTCAGGGCAGAAAGCCCCCCCCCCCAATATACCCACGATGGTTTTTCTAATCAAGACTTCAGTGGTGGTTTTTGAGATTTTCTTGCTTAGTTTTTTAAGTTGCTAAATTTCCTTATACATTTTTGTTGTTGGCTAACTAAAATTCTTTACGTGATTGTAAGTAAAACCGCGACTAAACAAATAATTATATTTGCTAAAAAATAATAATCCTTCTGTAGGAGTATTCAAGTAGATTTAATGAAAACACAGGATGATACCAAAACCAATCTTTTCAATTTACTACAAAATGTAACTATTTGAATTTTAAAGAAAATTGCACAATACGTGAGTTTACAACACGTGTAAAAAAATAACAATTATTTTTTAGTGAGACAATTGCATTTGTTTGCCACTTAAAATTTCAGCCCATTAAGGACCAAACTTTGTATTTGCGATCCTTAGGATTGATTTCAAATTATCATCTGACAAGGAAGATCTGTATTTAGATTTAACAAGCTTCATTTTTAAAAATATCTGCTCTCACTTGTAGGTAGATCCAAAAAGAGAAAATATAACTCGAGCATGGTTTTTAATGTTTTAAAGTCTTTTTCTGGGAGAGAACTGTAAAATGAAAGTAGGTTACCTTCTTTGTAGCATTCTTGGAAATCAGCTGAGTGAATCATTGGTTGTTACCTCGATGACTTCAAGTTGCATTTCTGCAGGCACTTTGTCAATGTCACACTTAAAAGGGTTTTGAAACATCTGAATGTCTTCTCCTACACGGTGAAAGTCTTCAAAGTGGTTTTCAAAATATTGACGTAGCTTAGACATGATTTCTAAAACGTAATCCTTGAGGAAGCTGGCAGGGCTTAGTGCACTAAGTTCTTAACAAGATTCAAAGAGGTCGAATTTCATAGATCCTAAATGGTTCGAATAGTACGAGTTTTTTTCTAAAAGATTTGACGTTTGTATGGAAATTGGCTTTTCTTGCTGACCTCACGATATATATTCTGACACTGTCAGAAATTTTAGGTACAGGACGACGCTGTTCAGTCATGAAAATTTCATTCACTTCACGAGGTTCGAAAAATCGTTGAAATACTTTGCCTCTGATCAACCAGCGAGCTTCACAGTGGTAGGGAACATCTTAATAAGCGCTGTCAATTGAACTGGTGGTGTTTGAGGGAACTTGACCTAAGGAAGTAAACTGTTTCTACAACTACATTCCTTACTTCAGCTATGTGTTTACCACACAACGCTTATTGATGGATAATGCAGTGTTAAATTAGGGGTTGAGCACCGCCAGCTGTTTTAAAAGAATTGCAAATGTTTCCAACTACTTTAGTTTTTGTACCAGACATATTTTTCCCACAATCTGTTCATGCGTTTGAAATCGAGGCAAAAATTAGAAATGGTTTCACTTATTTTTGCAAAGAATTTGTCTCCCGTCGCACTACTCTCCATAGAGTGAACGACAGCCAAGTCTTCTGTGATTTTAAAATCACTGTTCACACCACGAACAAATAAAAGAACTTGAGCCGAGTCAGTGACATCAGTTGATTCTTCAAAAGCGATTGTGAACCATTCAAAGTCCTTGCATGCGTCTTTCAGCTGATTAACATCGTTATTTCCAAAAACTTCCATACGGCGCGCTACTGTGTTCGCTGACAAACTAATAGCATTGAACAGTGAACGTTTACCAGGGCAGATTTCTTCCACACTCACCAAAATACAGTCTCTCGTCAACTAGCCGTCGGCAAAACGTTTATCAGCTTTAGCCAGAATATGGCTGACTTTGAAACTGGCTTTTACAACAGTAGCGCTTAGTTGATATTGCTTGTTCAAAATTTGTTTCTGAATTAAAAGCGAATTTTTCAAAGAAGCAATTTTGTCCTCTCGTAGTTTGCCTGTTAAATTGGATGCTTGCTCTTTTGTTTTGTTTCATAATGGACATTAAATTGCTACGGACATTAAATTTTTTCAAAACAGCGACAGTCTCGTTGCAAATAAGACATAAAGCTTGGTTATTGTTGTCGATCATAAAATAGTCATGGATCCACCTTTTTTTAAAAGCAGGGATCTCAAAATCAACTTTTATTTTTTTACAATAACACATTGTTATGAGAAATGAAACAAAAAAATAAGACACTGTCCACGATCACTATACTCTTCGCGAAACACCAACCTATAGTCGCACTAGTTCTGATTGTAACTGACGCTGGAAAGCCACTGACAAGAGAATTTAAGAAAATTTAGAAGGCAAACAAAGCAATTATGAGTCATGGAAGAGTGCGTTGATGCGACGAGGCTATTTTGGTCCTGTCTTAGGAACAGTAGGGGTAAGTACAACAGCGCCGAGCTCTTTGCACTTATATTTACAATCTGTGCTGACCGCTTACTATCGCTCAATGGTTGATCTTTACTTGTTTACAGGTAGTTTTGACTTAGCCTATAGAGAAAAGGAGTGGCAAGTGAGAGACGAGTACTGTACTCATATTTAATGGTAAAAGTGCCTAAAAGGAAATATATTACCAAATAATTTTGTTTTCAGTATGCTAGCTTTACGCGGGCCGGAAAAATCTGTTTGCGGGCCGTAGGTTTGGGACCCCTGCTTTAGGCTATGCTTCACGCTATAATTGAAGTCTAGTTACAACTTTATAACAAAACAATTAATATCATACTTATAATTGGAATAATTAATGTTATCGAAAGCTTCAGCTCCAGTACATTATTAATTAAAAACGTTACTAACAACCTTTGCGGAAGGATTAAACGTTTGTATGAATATTTTAATACAGATATTTTTTACAGATAACACAGGTTTACCTCATATGCACGTGTTTATAAAATTGGAATAAATATTATAAAAATGTGTGCAGCATGAAAATAATTTTCAATTTATGATTTACCTTGTTCATTTATTAATATACCTCCACGTTTACCTCCTTGTAACAGAAATTACATCCTTAAAGATGTAAAGTTATATGTATTTATATAAAGAGAGATATTTAAATTATTTAAATCTGTGTTATTTCGAAGTATAAAGAGTAACAACTCCGTTAAATAACAGATCCAAAACAATTTGGTTTATTCATAAAATTTTGAAGAGGCAATAAAGAGCCTGATTTGGTGACATAAGTGCCTTAAATTTAACCAATAGGATTAAGCATCAGTCGAGAACAAGGATGGGAAATCTTGTGGAACTAAGATTATCGATAACAACAAACACTAAGCATCGATGTTTTATTTCACAATCTTGGTATTTTATAATAAGACAATTATATATTCTAAAACCTCAAATTTGTATAAATTTGCATAAAATGTGTAATTTACTTTTGCAAAAACCACAATGTTTTAATAATACATAGAACATATTTAAATTACTGATGTTTATAGTGAATAGAAGTTACTATAGGGCAATTCCACAATAGTATAAGCGTGAAATAAATATACATTTTGAATAAAACGTATCACAAAAATATATAATTCAATATCTCGATTAGAAATCATTTAAATATACTACGATTATTATTAAATACTATGTGAACTGCGTGCCAAACTGTTACAATACAAGTAAAATTACATACAAGGAATTCTTGACAATATTATTAGTTAAAATAAATCAATATTTAAAAAAAATCGATCATTTCCCCCGTTATTAAAATATAGACATCGAACCTTAAACATTGACTATCGATGTCTACCCTTTGTTAAGCCTATATAAGGGTTCATCGTTGGTCGATCCTATGTGATGATGTTCATTGGTTAAGAACTTGAAAAAAAAAAACAAATTACATTTCGATTGTTCTTTTAAGCAGAGGAAAAATGCGGATCTCATGCCCCTAACTATTTTGTCGTCAATGTTTTATAATTAATCAAGTTTATCAACAATTCGAAAACTTTTGTAGAAAAGCATTCAAATTGATGGTACAGGGTAGTAAGGGTAAGCAAGTTACCTTTAATTGAAAGATATATTTGCAAGAAAAAAGTGCATCCATTGAGTATACGAAACTGAATATGGATTTGAGGGCTACAAAGGCAGAGGTAGGGCAAGAAGCTATTGAAGAAAAATGTCAAATAGACGGTTCAGAGTGGAGGGGACGACATAAGACACATCACTGGAAATCTCTACCTAGTAACAGCAACTTGGACATTCGCAGAATAAAACGCAAACGTAAGTTTTGTACATATTGTAATTACTTCAAACTAACCAAAGAGCTTGCTTACACCCTTAATTCACTCATTCTCTTATAAATTATTATTCATCTATCATTATTAATAACTTATGTATTGTTTTTATTTAATTTACTATTTTTATTTCTATTAATTTTTAGTTACGAGACCTTAGATTTGATTTATTATATTCATGAATATTTTGCCCGTCTGGATTTAAATAATGTTCTATCCTAATTTAATCAATTATAAAATTATCCGGATAAAATCTACAGCAGTTTTGATTATATCAGTAGTTGTATGAAGATACGACGTGGCTTATTGGATTTCTGAAGAATTTGAGTATGGTTTTAAATACTATTTTTACTTCATCAGTTTTGCACAAATTATTCTTCCAGGATATTTTAACCACTATATTATTCTTGGACTATTAATGACGTCTTATAAACTAATTAGATTTTCAATACTTTACAGTTGCCAATATCAATTCCAACCCCTAAGCGATAAAAGAATAAAATCCACAGACATCAAACCAAAGGAAAATTACCAAAGATGCAAACTAACGGTCAACGTTTGTAACTCATATCCGGTCCCCCCCCTACCGCAAAAACACTCCAGTAAGAGCGTGACGAGCCCAGTGAAAGTAACTGAGTCCAAATAGAAATAGTATTTAGTGACACAATAGCAAATGAGCCTGACACTTATGAATAGAAATAAAAGTAGCACAATATTATTCATGTGTGTTCGTTTAAAGTAAACATTTCCTTGTCTCCGTTAACCATTAACCAACGAAAACTTTTAAACTGTAAATGCTCATGATATTTTGTTATATTATTATTCTAGTTATTAAACCTTAACTACGAAAACTGTTAATAATATTAATGATGTTGTTGATGCTGTCAACCTGTTAATAGCAATAAACTTAACTGATCGTAGGCGTTTATACCTCGTCCACATTCATGTAAGGACTATCATTTAACAATCTTATAAATATAGTCAATTAATAATAGCAAATAAATCTCTTTTGATTGTACCTTAGTAATTTAATCTACTTTATCAAGAAATATTCTGTTTTTAAAGTGAAAACTTTTATAGAGACGCCTACAAAAACGTATTGGATGGACATAAACGTAAAATTTCGCGAATTATAGTGTCCGATAGATTACGATGAGTCACCTCAAAACTAATTGAATGATAACATATGATTTCATGCATTACCTGATTTTGTGTTTATGTTGTAGGTTATGTTGTATAACAGCTGTTTTAACCCGTAGGTTATGTTACATTATTTACTGAACATTGTTCAGGAAAAGGCTACTGTTATACAGTTTCGATTAGTTAATAAATATATTTATTTAAATTTAAATATATTTATCGATACAAATAATTAAATGTATGATGGTAACAAGTTATGTAATTTAATTACATTTTTTTAAATGAAAACATTCTCAGTCGCGTCTGACAACAAATGTTTAGGTAATTTCTCACTATGCCAAAAATTTTTATTTCAATTAAAAATTTCTGTAGACGTGGGTATAAAGGTTTTCACTTCTGTTGACACTCCACGAGTACCACAACTTAATTTTTTTATCATTTCAAACGTTTTTAGCATTTTGGTGTTCAAACTATAAAAGGTTCTACATACACACAGTAGAATTAATACGTCTATGATATAGAAGTAGATTTTAATATACACACGACTATTTACATTGATACAATATGGTTTTTAAAGTTTTAAATAGCTAATATTTAACTGCAGTGTTTCATTAAAATTATCAATCAATAATTACGTGCTCATGGTTTATTAAGTGGTTGTTGCGTCAGTAACGCCAAGCTAGCCTCTACTTCAGTCTGTTTCATGAGAAGTGTTAGGGTGACTTTACACTTATTCGCTCTTTCATCTGTCAAAGACCATATAATCACACAGGTACATATTTATATACCCAAATGTTGTGAAAAATTATTTTCCGAAATTGAAGTCAGTTTAAAAATAATAAATAGTTCCAAAAATAAATTTTAAGAAAAAAAAAGTTACAAAAAGGTTATGCATAGTATTCGAAAATAGATGTATAATTTTTTAGTAACTTTTTAAAATCAAATTAGCTTATTTTACAATCGCCTCAAAAAATTTGAGAACCAGTTCAAGACGTTGCAACATATATTTTTTGTTACTATTTAAAATGAAATTTAGATAAATGTTTTCAATTCCTTCTATGATTTCACACTCTTCCTCTCTTCCTCTCTCTCTCTCTCTCTCTCTCTACATATATATATATATATATATATATATATATATATATATATATATATACATACATATATAGATATACATATATACTCGCCTGGTTAAAAATCAAGTTTTGCATTGTTATTAAATTACTTTTTATTTATCCACTTAAGTTTTATATATTTTTTTAAACTTTTAGTAGTACTATGTTGAAGCTTTTTGGTATTACATTTTTTCAAATAATAATTAAACTTATTTATTAACTTACAATAATTAATTTCGCTACGTATTATGCCAATTGATATTTTGGTTTTGTCTTATGTATATACATAGGCCCTAATTATAATAATTTTGATTATTTAATAATAACTAAAATAAAATGTTGACTAACATTTTTTTTTTTATATTACATGTTCATCGTCACTTAATAAATTCGAAAAAACAATACTTCAAAAATCGTTTCCGTATGATAAATGGTTTAATAAGTGAAATACAATTAAAAATACTAGTTCATACAAGCTTTTAATTGAGACTGTACACAATGATCCTTCGTTGTGCTTGAGTGAATTGGAAGATAAATGTGACAATATCCGTGACTGTGTATAGAGCTGAGATCTAAAAGGCCTTATCTAAATAATTGCGCGATACTGATACGTGGCCAGTTTAACAGCCATTTTTTGTGATTCACTACTGACCACTGCCATCGACACCGACGTACAGTATGCACAGAAATCAATAAATTTTCAAGACATTGGATTCGATTATTATTGGAACTATGCGCTATATAGTGACCGACAAACATTTCGTCACAAACAGCTGAACACTAAAGTGTTTAGGTTTTAATAAAACTATTATTATATATATTACATAATTTATATATAGGTAAGTAATGTGTTATTTTTTTAAAAAACCAAATTCAATTTCGTATTGTGTAGCGAAGTTATTGTATAACGAGATACTTGCTTAGCGAGTATACTTGTATAACGGACATTATTGTGAAAAGAGAGAAGTGCATAGGAGGCATTATTGTATAATGAATGTACTTGTATAACCGATATAATTGTATATCAAGATCTTATATAAAACTAGTATAATTTTGAAAATTATACTTGCATAACCAGCATAATCATAAAGATAGACACTTGTATGACTGAGATTAATATCAAACGAGATATTTGTATAGCATGCATGCTAGTGTAAAAATGTAGGCCTAATTCTAAAACGGATATTATTGTAATATGAGATAATTGTATAGAATTCATGCTTGTGTAATCATGTACTTGTATAACGGAGATTATTGTGTAACGAAATCTTGTATGAAGAGTATACTTTTGGCAAATTGTACTTACTTAACAAGTATTAATGTATAGCTATATACTTGTCGTCGTGTGACGAAGATTATTGTAAAATGAGATATTTGTATAGCATTGATGCTTGTGCAATCATTTATTTGTATAACAGAGATTATTGTGTATCGAAATCATGTATGAAGAGCATACGTGTGAGAAATTGTACTTACTTAACAAGTATTAATGTATAGATATATACTTGTGAGACGGAGATTATTGTAAAATGAGATATTTGTGTATCATGCATGCTTGTGTAATCATTTACTTGTTTAAGAGAGATTATTGTGTATCGAAATCTTGTATGAGGAGCATACGTATGGGAAATTGTACTTACTTACCAAGTATTAATGTATAGCTATGCAATTGTGTGACGAAGATTATTGTCAAATGAGATATTTCTGTAGCATGCATGCTTGTGTAATCATGTACAATGTATAATGGATATTATTGTGTATCGAAATCTTGTATGAGGAGCATACGTATGGGAAATTGTACTTACTTACCAAGTATTAATGTATAGCTATGCAATTGTGTGACGAAGATTATTGTCAAATGAGATATTTGTGAAGCATCCATGCTTGTGTAATCAAGTACTTGTATAACATAGATTATTGTTTATCGAAATCTTGTATGAAGAGTATACATGTGGGAAATTGTAATTACTTAACAAGTAATAATATATAGCTATATACTTGTTAGACGAAGATTATTGTAAAATGAGATATTTGTGAAGCATGCATGCTTGTGTAATCATTTACTTGTTTAAGAGAGATTATTGTGTATCGAAATCTTGTATGAAGAGCATACGTATGGAAAATTGTACTTACTTACCAAGTATTAATGTATAGCTATGTAATTGTGTGACGAAGATTATTGTCAAATGAGATATTTCTGTAGCATGCATGCTTGTGTAATCATGTACAATGTATAATGGATATTATTGTGTATCGAAATCTTGTACGAAGAATATACTTGTGGGATACTGTACTTACTTAACAAGTATTAATGTATAGATATATACTTGTGAGACGGAGATTATTGTAAAATGAGATATTTCTGTAGCATGCATGCTTGTGTAATCATTTACTTGTTTAAGAGAGATTATTGTGTATCGAAATCTTGTATGAAGAGCATACGTATGGGAAATTGTACTTACTTACCAAGTATTAATGTATAGCTATGTAATTGTGTGACGAAGATTATTGTCAAATGAGATATTTCTGTAGCATGCATGCTTGTGTAATCATGTACAATGTATAATGGATATTATTGTGTATCGAAATCTTGTACGAAGAATATACTTGTGGGATACTGTACTTACTTAACAAGTATTAATGTATAGATATATACTTGTGAGACGGAGATTATTGTAAAATGAGATATTTCTGTAGCATGCATGCTTGTGTAATCATGTACAATGTATAATGGATATTATTGTGTATCAAAATCTTGTTCGAAGAATATACTTGTGGGATACTGTACTTACTTAACAAGTATTAATGTATAGATATATACTTGTGAGACGGAGATTATTGTCAAATGAGATATTTCTGTAGCATGCATGCTTGTGTAATCATTTACTTGTTTAAGAGAGATTATTGTGTATCGAAATCTTGTATGAGGAGCATACGTATGGGAAATTATACTTACTTACCAAGTATTAATGTATAGCTATGTAATTGTGTGACGAAGATTATTGTCAAATGAGATATTTCTGTAGCATGCATGCTTGTGTAATCATTTACTTGTTTAAGAGAGATTATTGTGTATCGAAATCTTGTATGAGGAGCATACGTATGGGAAATTATACTTACTTACCAAGTATTAATGTATAGCTATGTAATTGTGTGACGAAGATTATTGTCAAATGAGATATTTCTGTAGCATGCATGCTTGTGTAATCATTTACTTGTTTAAGAGAGATTATTGTGTATCGAAATCTTGTATGAGGAGCATACGTATGGGAAATTATACTTACTTACCAAGTAATAATGTATAGCTATGTAATTGTGTGACGAAGATTATTGTCAAATGAGATATTTCTGTAGCATGCATGCTTGTGTAATCAAGTACTTGTATAACATAGATTATTGTTTATCGAAATCTTGTATGAAGAGTATACATGTGGGAAATTGTAATTACTTAACAAGTAATAATATATAGCTATATACTTGTTAGACGAAGATTATTGTAAAATGAGATATTTGTGAAGCATGCATGCTTGTGTAATCATTTACTTGTTTAAGAGAGATTATTGTGTATCGAAATCTTGTATGAAGAGCATACGTATGGAAAATTGTACTTACTTACCAAGTATTAATGTATAGCTATGTAATTGTGTGACGAAGATTATTGTCAAATGAGATACTTCTGTAGCATGCATGCTTGTGTAATCATGTACAATGTATAATGGATATTATTGTGTATCGAAATCTTGTATGAAGAATATACTTGTGGGATACTGTACTTACTTAACAAGTATTAATGTATAGATATATACTTGTGAGACGGAGATTATTGTAAAATGAGATATTTCTGTAGCATGCATGCTTGTGTAATCATTTACTTGTTTAAGAGAGATTATTGTGTATCGAAATCTTGTATGAAGAGCATACGTATGGGAAATTGTACTTACTTACCAAGTATTAATGTATAGCTATGTAATTGTGTGACGAAGATTATTGTCAAATGAGATATTTCTGTAGCATGCATGCTTGTGTAATCATGTACAATGTATAATGGATATTATTGTGTATCGAAATCTTGTACGAAGAATATACTTGTGGGATACTGTACTTACTTAACAAGTATTAATGTATAGATATATACTTGTGAGACGGAGATTATTGTAAAATGAGATATTTCTGTAGCATGCATGCTTGTGTAATCATTTACTTGTTTAAGAGAGATTATTGTGTATCGAAATCTTGTATGAGGAGCATACGAATGGGAAATTGTACTTACTTACCAAGTATTAATGTATAGCTATGTAATTGTGTGACGAAGATTATTGTCAAATGAGATATTTCTGTAGCATGCATGCTTGTGTAATCATGTACAATGTATAATGGATATTATTGTGTATCGAAATCTTGTACGAAGAATATACTTGTGGGATACTGTACTTACTTAACAAGTATTAATGTATAGATATATACTTGTGAGACGGAGATTATTGTAAAATGAGATATTTCTGTAGCATGCATGCTTGTGTAATCATTTACTTGTTTAAGAGAGATTATTGTGTATCGAAATCTTGTATGAGGAGCATACGAATGGGAAATTGTACTTACTTACCAAGTATTAATGTATAGCTATGTAATTGTGTGACGAAGATTATTGTCAAATGAGATATTTCTGTAGCATGCATGCTTGTGTAATCATTTACTTGTTTAAGAGAGATTATTGTGTATCGAAATCTTGTATGAGGAGCATACGTATGGGAAATTGTACTTACTTACCAAGTATTAATGTATAGCTATGTAATTGTGTGACGAAGATTATTGTCAAATGAGATATTTCTGTAGCATGCATGCTTGTGTAATCATTTACTTGTTTAAGAGAGATTATTGTGTATCGAAATCTTGTATGAGGAGCATACGTATGGGAAATTGTACTTACTTACCAAGTATTAATGTATAGCTATGTAATTGTGTGACGAAGATTATTGTCAAATGAGATATTTTCGTAGCATGCATGCTTGTGTAATCATGTACAATGTATAATGGATATTATTGTGTATCGAAATCTTGTACGAAGAATATACTTGTGGGATACTGTACTTACTTAATAAGTATTAATGTATAGATATATACTTGTGAGACGGCGATTATTGTCAAATGAGATATTTCTGTAGCATGCATGCTTGTGTAATCATTTACTTGTTTAAGAGAGATTATTGTGTATCGAAATCTTGTATGAGGAGCATACGTATGGGAAATTATACTTACTTACCAAGTATTAATGTATAGCTATGTAATTGTGTGACGAAGATTATTGTCAAATGAGATATTTCTGTAGCATGCATGCTTGTGTAATCATTTACTTGTTTAAGAGAGATTATTGTG
Organism: Prosapia bicincta; assembly: GCA_036971475.1. Taxonomy (NCBI): domain Eukaryota; kingdom Metazoa; phylum Arthropoda; class Insecta; order Hemiptera; family Cercopidae; genus Prosapia; species Prosapia bicincta. Next base: position 20,508,819 of record JBAIZL010000002.1, on the reverse strand, counting down.
TATCGAAATCTTGTATGAGGAGCATACGTATGGGAAATTGTACTTACTTACCAAGTATTAATGTATAGCTATGCAATTGTGTGAGGAAGGTTATTGTCAAATGAGATATTTCTGTAGCATGCATGCTTGTGTAATCATTTACTTGTTTAAGAGAGATTATTGTGTATCGAAATCTTGTATGAGGAGCATACGTATGGGAAATTGTACTTACTTACCAAGTATTAATGTATAGCTATGTAATTGTGTGACGAAGATTATTGTCAAATGAGATATTTCTGTAGCATGCATGCTTGTGTAATCATGTACAATGTATAATGGATATTATTGTGTATCGAAATCTTGTATGAAGAATATACTTGTGGGATACTGTACTTACTTAACAAGTATTAATGTATAGCTATATACTTGTGTGACGGAGATTATTGTAAAATGTGATATTTGTGAAGCATCCATGCTTGTGTAATCAAGTACTTGTATAACATAGATTATTGTTTATCGAAATCTTGTATGAAGAGTATACATGTGGGAAATTGTAATTACTTAACAAGTAATAATATATAGCTATACACTTGTTAGACGAAAATTATTGTAAAATGAGATATTTGAGTAGCATGCATGCTTGGGTAATCATGTAGTTGTATAACGGAGATAACAAGTATTAATGTATAGCTATATACTTGTGTTACGGAGATTATTGTAAAAGGAGATATTTGTATAGCATTAATGCTTGTGTTATCATGTACTTGTATAACATAGATTATTGTTTATCGAAATCTTGTATGAAGAGCATACGTGTGGGAAATGTTACTTACTTAACAAGTATTATTGTATATCTATGTACTTCTGTGACGAAGATTATTGTAAAGTGTGATATTTTTATAGCATTTATGCTTGTGTAATCATGTACTTGTATAACCGAGATTATTGTGTACCGAAATCATGTATGAGGAGTATACTTGTGGGAAATTGTACTTACCCAACAAGTAATAATGTATAGCTATACACTTGTGTGACGGAGATTATTGTGAAACGAGATATAGTATAGCTTGCATGCTCGTGTAGTTGTAGTACTTGTAAAACCGGCATTGTTGTGTATCAAGTCCTTGTATAAAAAGTTTACTTGTGGAAAAGTGTATTTGCATAACCAGTATAATTGTATAACTAGACATTTTTATGTCTTATATATTTGTGAAAAGTGATCATTCTATAGCAATTATGCTTGCATAATAATTGTACTTGTATAACGGGGATTATTGTTTATCGATATATTGTATAAGAAATTGTAAAATTGTAATTGCATAACCAGAAAATTTGTATAGCTAGATACTTGTGTGACGGAGATTATGATAAAAAGAGATAATTGTATAGCATGCATGCTTGTATAATGATTGTCCCTGTATAACGGGGATTATTGTGTATCAAGATCTTGTATTGTAGAAAGACATAATCTTTGCAAAAAGAATGTCATTGTACAATGATGATTATTTTTTACTGAGATATGAGTATAATGAGTATAAATATGTTTAACTATATACTTGCATAATGAGTATAATTGTATAATACAACGATGTACTTGTTAACGATGATTCTTGTATAGTGGTGCCATTTTGTTATTTGGAGAGTTACTTGGAAAAAATTACTAGTATAACTTTATTATTTTGTATATTTTCAGTTCTGCTGACATGCGAATATTGCTTCACGCAATATTGTTCTCAATGTTATTTGTGGCGTTGTTTTGCAAAAAAGTAAAAGAAATGAAAGGGAATATAGAAATACTTAAGGAAGATGATATCGAAGAAGAAGAAGAAGAAGTAGAAGAAATAGAGGAAACAAAGCCTTTTACAAGAATATGGAAGACTACCCCAACTCAAATGAATCTGTTTGTAAGAGACCCAAATTGCAAAGGCCTTGCAGAAAAGGTAAGTCGTGCAAGCATCTTGTAATTACCTCACCGAGCACGAAACGATCGAGTATTTCCGTAAAAAAATAGAAATAAAAAACATATTAAACACTGCCTCTGGTAAATATGGTTGCGGGGGGAAATGTCGTTTATAGACGCCAGGTGTGCAATACCAAGACAAATGTGATAAGAATAAAGTGAGGGCATTGAACAATAGCTGCCAATCACACGTAGTAACAAAGTGGCGATCGTTCATGGCAAATATTACACAACTTTATTTCCTTTCTCACTACAACTCTCATACGAAAGGTTATCAGCGGCAGACTTTGCTATTTAGATTTATTGTTTTAACCACAGCCATATTTTTCTAACTAAGTCATTGTTATAGTTCTAATTTTATAAATTCTATTATTAGTTATTTGCAACAAATAATAACAATGAATAGTGATACTTATTTCTATTAAATTTATTTTAAAACATCTATAAAACCATATAAAGATCTGTGAATATGTTTCAAAAACATTTATTTTGTAAAACAAAATGTTCTCTCTATGGTAAGACAAATTTTTATGTTTGCTGCCATGTAGAACAAAACGCACATTTTGTTAACATTTTGGTTTTCAATAATCATAGCTCTTCTACTAATCCATCGTATATTTACTACATAAAATGTTAAGACACATAATAGGTAAATAGAAATAGGGTAAATGTTAAGTAAGTGTAACTAAGAAAGACCAGACATCCCTAAATATCAGCTGACCTCCTCGCTTCCCAGATCGTAAAACAGATGAATTCGAATTTACGCTATTGCTACATACAGGTTCCAGTCCCCACATCTGGTGTTATTCAAGTCTAAGCACGTTTAAAGGCAGTACTTGAAAATAATTAGACCATATTTCAGTTAAAAAGAAACTCTTTTTTCCGTTCTTATAAATGTTATTAAAAAATAACTTCTAAAAGAGAATAAAGTGATTTAAATGTCGGAAATTAAAAACAATGCATACAAATTGAAAAACCTAAACGCAAAGCACAAACTGAAAGGAAAATTTTATACATATAATGTCTTTATAAAAATATATTATATTAGGCTACATTGAATTTAACCAAAATTTATATAGGTTTAAGTATTTTGAATTTTAACTCAAAGTATCCTTCAGGTTAGGTTGGGTTATTCAATAAATAATTACTTTGGTTATGTTAACACACATGTCATCAACCAGTCAGCTTATGAACTAAAGCTATACCCGCTTAGGGTTTTGTTATTCGAAACCTAGATAACAAAAAAATCCACTATAACAAAGCACAATACACACATATACACAACGGACTCACGCACACAGGTGCACAAAAAAACTCATTTCACCAAATGTATGTAGGTTTACGATAAAATTGAGAAACCCTTCACTTCAGCAATCGTATAGTTTAGATTAGAAATCTCATTTTTTCTTTTGATAAAAAAAACGTAACGATACAGGGTGCTTGGGGCCATATGTTATATATCATATAACCACATTCGACGGTTTTCCATTTCCCTTTACAAATTAAACTTCTTACATTATGCTAATGGCTAATGTAAACTGACTTGCCTTTATCTGTACTTTAGGTATATGTTTTCTACTAGCTCTAATTGTGTGAGGGCAATTTCTGTTGCAGTGTACCCGACTGTACGAGTGCTGCGAAGGGATGTGGTGTTCTCCGGAGTATCAGGGCAACCGTAAAGTATGCAGTATTCTTTTTTAGGGGGACGTTTAAGAAAAAAATTTTTTAAAAATATATGTACAAAGTATCTTAGACAATTTGTTTTCCACTCATAATAATATTGAAAACCAATTCCTAAAATCAGATATAAAAGGAAATAGCAACAAAGACAAATAAATAGACGGATTAAGGGTTGTCATGTTGATAGTGCTGGTTGCACGTAAGCGTAAGTCATGCTACAGAGTGATAACATCTAGTTTCACCAATAGCAAGAGCGTACTACGGACGCAGGTTTAATTATTCCATGTTGATAGTGCCGGATGCGCCAAAGCGTGTGTCTTGCTACAGGAAAGTAACACTTAGTTTCACCAATAGCAAGAGCGTACTACGGACGCAGGATTAATTATTCCATGTTGATAGTGCCGGATGCACCAAAGCGTGTGTCTTGCTACAGGAAAGTAACATCTAGTTTCACCAATAGCAAGAGCGTACTACGGACGCAGGTTTAATTATTCCATGTTGATAGTGCCGGATGCACCAAAGCGCGTGTCTTGCTAGAGGAAAGTAACATCTAGTTTCACCAATAGCAAGAGCGTACTACGAACGCAGGTTTAATTATTCCATGTTGATAGTGCCGGATGCACCAAAGCGCGTGTCTTGCTAGAGGAAAGTAACATCTAGTTTCACCAATAGCAAGAGCGTACTACGAACGCAGGTTTAATTATTCCATGTTGATAGTGCCGGATGCACCAAAGCGCGTGTCTTGCTAGAGGAAAGTATCATCTAGTTTCACCAATAGCCAGAGCGTACTACGGACGCAGGTTTAATTATTCCATATTGATAGTGCCGGATGCACCAAAGCGTGTGTCTTGCTACAGGAAAGTAACATCTAGTTTCACCAATAGCAAGAGCGTACTACGGACGCAGGTTTAATTATTCCATATTGATAGTGCCGGATGCACCAAAGCGTGTGTCTTGCTACAGGAAAGTAACATCTAGTTTCACCAATAGCAAGAGCGTACTACGGACGCAGGTTTAATTATTCCATATTGATAGTGCCGGATGCACCAAAGCGCGTGTCTTGCTAGAGGAAAGTATCATCTAGTTTCACCAATAGCAAGAGCGTACTACGGACGCAGGTTTAATTATTCCATATTGATAGTGCCGGATGCACCAAAGCGTGTGTCTTGCTACAGGAAAGTAACATCTAGTTTCACCAATAGCAAGAGCGTACTACGGACGCAGGTTTAATTATTCCATGTTGATAGTGCCGGATGCACTAAAGCGTGTGTCTTGCTACAGGAAAGTAACATCTAGTTTCACCCATTCGCAAGTATATACTTCGGTAAAGGTTGCGGGTTTGTCATGTTGGTAATGCCGGCTACATCGAAGCGAAAGCTTTGCTACAGCAAAGTAACACTTAGTTACACCAATACACAAGTACGTATTACGGGCAAACGTTTAAGGGTTGAAATGTTGGTACTGCTGGCTTTATCGATGCGGTATTCTTGCTACAGCAAGATAACATATAGTTTCACCATAACGTATGTACTTAAAACAGGCAAACGTTTAAGGGTTGTCACGATGGTAATGCTGGCTGCATCGAAACCTAAGTCTTGCTAAATCAAGGTACCATCTAGTTCCACCAATTCAAAAGTATGCAATACGGGGAGAGGTGTAAGTGTTTCATGTTATTATTTCTGGCTGCATCGAAACGTAAGTCTTGCTACATCAAGGTAATATCTAGTTCCACCAATTCAAAAGTATGCAATACGGGGCGAGGAGTAAGTGTTTCATGTTGTTATTTCTGGCTGCATCGAAACGTAAGTCTTGCTACATCAAGGTAATATCTAGTTCCACCAATTCAAAAGTATGCAATACGGGGAGAAATGAAAGGTTTCATGTTGTTAGTGATATCTGCATCGAAACCTAAGTCTTGCTACATCAAGGTAATATCTAGTTCCACCAATTCAAAAGTATGCAATACGGGGAGAGGTGTAAGTGTTTCATGTTGTTAGTGATGGCTGCATCGAAAACTAGGTCTTGCTACATCAGGGTACCATCTAGTTCCACCAATTAAAAAGTATGCAATACGGGGAGAGGTGTAAGTGTTTCATGTTGTTATTTCTGGCTGCATCGAAACCTAGGTCTTGCTACATCAAGGTAATATCTAGTTCCACCAATTCAAAAGTATGCAATACGGGGAGAGGAGTAAGTGTTTCATATTGTTATTTCTGGTTGCATCGAAACGTAAGTCTTGCTACATCAAGGTAATATCTAGTTCCACCAATTCAAAAGTATGCAATACGGGGAGAGGTGTAAGTGTTTCATGTTGTTATTTCTGGTTGCACCGAAACGTAAGTCTTGCTACATCAGGGTAATATCTAGTTCCACCAAATCAAAAGTATGCAATACGGGGAGAGGAGTAAGTGTTTCATGTTGTTATTTCTGGTTGCATCGAAACGTAAGTCTTGCTACATCAAGGTAATATCTAGTTCCACCAATTCAAAAGTATGCAATACGGGGAGAAGAGTAAGTGTTTCATGTTGTTATTTCTGGTTGCATCGAAACGTAAGTCTTGCTACATCAAGGTAATATATAGTTCCACCAATTCAAAAGTATGCAATACGGGGAGAGGTGCAAGTGTTTCATGTTGTTAGTGATGGCTGCATCGAAACCTAAGTCTTGCTACATCAAGGTACCATTTAGTTCCACCAATTCAAAAGTATGCAATACGGGGAGAGGTGTAAGTGTTTCATGTTGTTATTTCTGGTTGCATCGAAACGTAAGTCTTGCTACATCAAGGTATTATCTAGTTCCACCAATTCAAAAGTATGCAATACGGGGAGAGGAGTAAGTGTTTCATGTTGTTATTTCTGGCTGCATCGAAACGTAAGTCTTGCTACATCAAGGTAATATCTAGTTCCACCAATTCAAAAGTATACAATACGGGGAGAGGTGTAAGTGTTTCATGTTGTTAGTGATGGCTGCATCGAAACCTAAGTCTTGCTACATCAAGGTAATATCTAGTTCCACCAATTCAAAAGTATGCAATACGGGGAGAGGTGTTAGTGTTTCATGTTGATAGTGATGGCTGCATTGACACCTAAGTCTTGCTACATCAAGGTACCATCTAGTTCCACCAAATCAAAAGTATGCAATACGGGGAGAGGTGTAAGTGTTTCATGTTGTTATTTCTGGCTGCATCGAAACGTAAGTCTTGCTACATCAAGTTCATATCTAGTTCCACCAATTCAAAAATATGCAATACGGGGAGAGGTGTATGTGTTTCATGTTGTTATTTCTGGCTGCATCGAAACGTAAGTCTTGCTACATCAAGGTAGTATCTAGTTCCACCAATTCAAAAGTATGCAATACGGGGAGAGGTGTAAGTGTTAAATGTTGATAGTGATGGCTGCATTGAAACCTAAATCTTGCTACATCAAGGTAACATCTAGTTCCACCAAATCAAAAGTATGCAATACGGGGAGAGGAGTAAGTGTTTCATGTTGTTATTTCTGGCTGCATCGAAACGTAAGTCTTGCTACATCAAGGTAATATCTAGTTCCACCAATTCAAAAGTATGCAATACGGGGAGAGGTGTAAGTGTTTCATGTTGTTAGTGATGGATGCATCGAAACCTAAGTCTTGCTACATCAAGGTAATATCTAGTTCCACCAATTCAAAAATATGCAATACGGGGAGAGGTGTAAGTGTTTCATGTTGTTATTTCTGGCTGCATCGAAACGTATGTCTTGCTACATCAAGGTAATATCTAGTTCCACCAATTCAAAAGTATGCAATACGGGGAGAGGTGTAAGTGTTTCATGTCGTTAGTGATGGATGCATCGAAACCTAAGTCTTGCTACATCAAGGTAATATCTAGTTCCAACAATTCAAAAGTATGCAATACGGGGAGACGTGTAAGTGTTTCATGTTGTTATTGCTGGCTGCATCGAAACGTAAGTCTTGCTACATCAAGGTAATATCTAGTTCCACCAATTCAAAAGTATGCAATACGGGGAGAGGTGTAAGTGTTTCATGTTGTTATTTCTGGCTGCATCGAAACGTAAGTCTTGCTACATCAAGGTAATATCTAGTTCCACCAATTCAAAAGTATGCAATACGGGGAGAGGAGTAAGTGTTTCATATTGTTATTTCTGGTTGCATCGAAACGTAAGTCTTGCTACATCAAGGTAATATCTAGTTCCACCAATTCAAAAGTATGCAATACGGGGAGAGGTGTAAGTGTTTCATGTTGTTATTTCTGGTTGCACCGAAACGTAAGTCTTGCTACATCAGGGTAATATCTAGTTCCACCAAATCAAAAGTATGCAATACGGGGAGAGGAGTAAGTGTTTCATGTTGTTATTTCTGGTTGCATCGAAACGTAAGTCTTGCTACATCAAGGTAATATCTAGTTCCACCAATTCAAAAGTATGCAATACGGGGAGAGGAGTAAGTGTTTCATGTTGTTATTTCTGGTTGCATCGAAACGTAAGTCTTGCTACATCAAGGTAATATATAGTTCCACCAATTCAAAAGTATGCAATACGGGGAGAGGTGTAAGTGTTTCATGTTGTTAGTGATGGCTGCATCAAAACCTAAGTCTTGCTACATCAAGGTACCATTTAGTTCCACCAATTCAAAAGTATGCAATACGGGGAGAGGTGTAAGTGTTTCATGTTGTTATTTCTGGTTGCATCGAAACGTAAGTCTTGCTACATCAAGGTATTATCTATTTCCACCAATTCAAAAGTATGCAATACGGGGAGAGGAGTAAGTGTTTCATGTTGTTATTTCTGGCTGCATCGAAACGTAAGTCTTGCTACATCAAGGTAATATCTAGTTCCACCAATTCAAAAGTATACAATACGGGGAGAGGTGTAAGTGTTTCATGTTGTTAGTGATGGCTGCATCGAAACCTAAGTCTTGCTACATCAAGGTAATATCTAGTTCCACCAATTCAAAAGTATGCAATACGGGGAGAGGTGTTAGTGTTTCATGTTGATAGTGATGGCTGCATTGACACCTAAGTCTTGCTACATCAAGGTACCATCTAGTTCCACCAAATCAAAAGTATGCAATACGGGGAGAGGTGTAAGTGTTTCATGTTGTTATTTCTGGCTGCATCGAAACGTAAGTCTTGCTACATCAAGTTAATATCTAGTTCCACCAATTCAAAAATATGCAATACGGGGAGAGGTGTAAGTGTTTCATGTTGTTATTTCTGGCTGCATCGAAACGTAAGTCTTGCTACATCAAGGTAGTATCTAGTTCCACCAATTCAAAAGTATGCAATACGGGGAGAGGTGTAAGTGTTAAATGTTGATAGTGATGGCTGCATTGAAACCTAAATCTTGCTACATCAAGGTAACATCTAGTTCCACCAAATCAAAAGTATGCAATACGGGGAGAGGAGTAAGTGTTTCATGTTGTTATTTCTGGCTGCATCGAAACGTAAGTCTTGCTACATCAAGGTAATATCTAGTTCCACCAATTCAAAAGTATGCAATACGGGGAGAGGTGTAAGTGTTTCATGTTGTTAGTGATGGATGCATCGAAACCTAAGTCTTGCTACATCAAGGTAATATCTAGTTCCACCAATTCAAAAATATGCAATACGGGGAGAGGTGTAAGTGTTTCATGTTGTTATTTCTGGCTGCATCGAAACGTATGTCTTGCTACATCAAGGTAATATCTAGTTCCACCAATTCAAAAGTATGCAATACGGGGAGAGGTGTAAGTGTTTCATGTCGTTAGTGATGGATGCATCGAAACCTAAGTCTTGCTACATCAAGGTAATATCTAGTTCCAACAATTCAAAAGTATGCAATACGGGGAGACGTGTAAGTGTTTCATGTTGTTATTGCTGGCTGCATCGAAACGTAAGTCTTGCTACATCAAGGTAATATCTAGTTCCACCAATTCAAAAGTATGCAATACGGGGAGAGGTGTAAGTGTTTCATGTTGTTATTTCTGGCTGCATCGAAACGTAAGTCTTGCTACATCAAGGTAATATCTAGTTCCACCAATTCAAAAGTATGCAATACGGGGAGAGGTGTAAGTGTTTCATGTTGTTATTTCTGGCTGCATCGAAACCTAAGTCTTGCTACATCAAGGTAATATCTATTTCCACCAACTCAAAAGTATGCAATACGGGGAGAGGAGTAAGTATTTCATATTGTTATTTCTCGTTGCATCGAAACGTAAGTCTTGCTACATCAAGGTAATATCTAGTTCCACCAATTCAAAAGTATGCAATACGGGGAGAGGTGTAAGTGTTTCATGTTGTTATTTCTGGTTGCATCGAAACGTAAGTCTTGCTACATCAAGGTAATATCTAGTTCCACCAATTCAAAAGTATGCAATACGGGGAGAGGAGTAAGTGTTTCATGTTGTTATTTCTGGCTGCATCGAAACGTAAGTCTTGCTACATCAAGGTAATATCTAATTCCACCAATTCAAAATATGCAATACGGGGAGAGGAGTAAGTGTTTCATGTTGTAATTTCTGGCTTCATCGAAACGTAAGTCTTGCTACATCAAGGTAATATCTAGTTCCACCAATTCAAAAGTATGCAATACGGGGAGAGGTGTAAGTTTTTCATGTTGTTAGTGATGGCTGCATCGAAACCTAAGTCTTGCTACATCATGGTACCATCTAGTTCCACCAATTCAAAAGTATGCAATACGGGGAGAGGTGTAAGTGTTTCATGTTGTTATTTCTGGCTGCATCGATACGTAAGTCTTGCTACATCAAGGTAATATCTAGTTCCACCAATTTAAAAGTATGCAATACGGGGAGAGGTGTAAGTGTTTCATGTTGTTAGTGATGGCTGCATCGAAACGTAAGTCTTGCTACATCAAGGTACCATCTAGTTCCACCCATTCAAAAGTACGTAGGTACGAACTACAATGAGGGTGTAGGAGTTATATGTTGTTATTTCTGGCTGCATCGAAGTGTAAATCTTACTACATCAAGGTACCATCTATTTCCACAAATTTCACAAGTGCGTAATACTTGGAAAGATGTAGGTGGTTCATGTTGTTAGTGCTGGCTGCTTCGAAGCATAAATATTGATACATCAAATCACCATCTAGTTCCACCAATTCGCAAGTACGTAATACGGGGAAAGTTATAGGTAATTCATGTTGGTAATGTGGGCTGAACTGAAGCGTAAATCTTACAACAGCAAGGTAACTTTTAGTTCCACCAATACGAACGTACGTAATACTGACAGAGGTTTAAAGATTGTTATGTTGGTATTCCTGGCTGCATTGAAAGGTAACATCTTGTTTTATCGTGACGAAAGTACGTACAGCTGCAAAGGAGCTACATTAAGGTAACACATAGGTTTAGCAATACGCAAGTACGTACTACGCTCTAACGTTTAGGCATTGTCATGTTGGTAGTGCTGGCAGTATCGAAGTATAAATCTTGCGAATGCAAGGTATAACCTTGATTCACCCAGACGCAAGTACGTACTAATGTCAAAGGTTTTAGAGTTGTCATGTTGGTAGTGCATTCAGTATCGAAGCATAAGTCTTGCTACAGCAAGTTAACATCTAGTTTAACAAATGCGCATGTACGTATGACGGTCAAAAGTTTAAACGTTGTCATGCTGTTAGTGCTGGCTGCATCGAAGCATCGACTGCGTCTTGCTATATCAAGGTACTATCTTTTTCCCCCCATTCGGAAGTACGTACTACGTGGAAAGGTGTAGGTGTTTAATGGCGTTAATGATGTTTTTATCGAAACGTAAGCCTCGCTACAAAAACGTAACATCTAGTTCTATCTTTACGCAAATAAGTACTACGGGCAAAGGTTTATGGGTTGCCATGTTGGTAATGCTGACTGACCCAAAGCGTAACTCTTACTACAGCAAGGTAACATCTAGTTCCAGCAATACGCAAGTACGTACTACGGACATATGATTTAGGGTTTGTCATGTTGGTAATGCAGTCTGCAACGAAGCGTAAGCCCTGCTACAGCAAGATAACGCCTAGTTCTGCTAATACGAAATTACGTTCTACGAGCAAAGGTTTTAGGGTTGTTATGGGTAGTGCTGACTTTATTGAATGGTAACATCTTGTTTCACCGTTACTAAAGTACGTACTACAGTAAAGGTGCTACATCAAGGTAACATATAGTTTCAGCAATACGCAAGTACGTACTACGATCAAACGTTTAAGGGTTGGTATGTTGGTAGTTCTGGCGTATCGAAGCGTAAGTCTTGCTACAGCAAGGTAACATCTTGTTTCACCGTTACTAAAGTACGTACTACAGTAAAGGTGCTACATCAAGGTAACATATAGTTTCAGCAATACGCAAGTACGTACTACGATCAAACGTTTAAGGGTTGCTATGTTGGTAGTTCTGGCGTATCGAAGCGTAAGTCTTGCTACAGCAAGGTAACATCTTGTTTCACCGTTACTAAAGTACGTACTACAGTAAAGGTGCTACATCAAGGTAACATATAGTTTCAGCAATACGCAAGTACGTACTACGATCAAACGTTTAAGGGTTGATATGTTGGTAGTTCTGGCGTATCGAAGCGTAAGTCTTGCTACAGCAAGGTAACATCTTGTTTCACCGCTACTAAAGTACGTACTACAGTAGAGGTGCTACATCAAGGTAACATACAGTTTCAGCAATACGCAAGTACGTACTACGATCAAACGTTTAAGGGTTGCTATGTTGGTAGTTCTGGCGTATCGAAGCGTAAGTCTTGCTACAGCAAGGTAACATCTTGTTTCACCGTTACTAAAGTACGTACTACAGTAAAACTGCTACATCAAGGTAACATATAGTTTCAGCAATACGCAAGTACGTACTACGATCAAACGTTTAAGGGTTGCTATGTTGGTAGTTCTGGCGTATCGAAGCGTAAGTCTTGCTACAGCAAGGTAACATCTTGTTTCACCGTTACTAAAGTACGTACTACAGTAAAACTGCTACATCAAGGTAACATATAGTTTCAGCAATACGCAAGTACGTACTACGATCAAACGTTTAAGGGTTGCTATGTTGGTAGTTCTGGCGTATCGAAGCGTAAGTCTTGCTACAGCAAGGTAACATCTTGTTTCACCGTTACTAAAGTACGTACTACAGTAAAGGTGCTACATCAAGGTAACATATAGTTTCAGCAATACGCAAGTACGTATTACGATCAAACGTTTAAGGGTTGCTATGTTGGTAGTTCTGGCGTATCGAAGTGTAAGTCTTGCTACAGCAAGGTAACATCTTGTTTCACTGTTACTAAAGTACGTACTACAGTAAAGGTGCTACATCAAGGTAACATATAGTTTCAGCAATACGCAAGTACGTACTACGATCAAACGTTTAAGGGTTGCTATGTTGGTAGTTCTGGCGTATCGAAGTGTAAGTCTTGCTACAGCAAGGTAACATCTTGTTTCACTGTTACTAAAGTACGTACTACAGTAAAGGTGCTACATCAAGGTAACATATAGTTTCAGCAATACGCAAGTACGTATTACGATCAAACGTTTAAGGGTTGCTATGTTGGTAGTTCTGGCATATCGAAGCGTAAGTCTTGCTACAGCAAGGTAACATCTTGTTTCACCGCTAGTAAAGTACGTACTACAGTAAAGGTGCTACATCAAGGTAACATATAGTTTCAGCAATACGCAAGTACGTACTACGATCAAACGTTTAAGGGTTGCTATGTTGGTAGTTCTGGCGTATCGAAGCGTAAGTCTTGCTACAGCAAGGTAACATCTTGTTTCACCGTTACTAAAGTACGTACTACAGTAAAACTGCTACATCAAGGTAACATATAGTTTCAGCAATACGCAAGTACGTACTACGATCAAACGTTTAAGGGTTGCTATGTTGGTAGTTCTGGCGTATCGAAGCGTAAGTCTTGCTACAGCAAGGTAACATCTTGTTTCACCGTTACTAAAGTACGTACTACAGTAAAACTGCTACATCAAGGTAACATATAGTTTCAGCAATACGCAAGTACGTACTACGATCAAACGTTTAAGGGTTGCTATGTTGGTAGTTCTGGCGTATCGAAGCATAAGTCTTGCTACAGCAAGGTAACATCTTGTTTCACCGTTACTAAAGTACGTACTACAGTAAAACTGCTACATCAAGGTAACATATAGTTTCAGCAATACGCAAGTACGTACTACGATCAAACGTTTAAGGGTTGCTATGTTGGTAGTTCTGGCGTATCGAAGCGTAAGTCTTGCTACAGCAAGGTAACATCTTGTTTCACCGTTACTAAAGTACGTACTACAGTAAAACTGCTACATCAAGGTAACATATAGTTTCAGCAATACGCAAGTACGTACTACGATCAAACGTTTAAGGGTTGCTATGTTGGTAGTTCTGGCGTATCGAAGCGTAAGTCTTGCTACAGCAAGGTAACATCTTGTTTCACCGTTACTAAAGTACGTACTACAGTAAAACTGCTACATCAAGGTAACATATAGTTTCAGCAATACGCAAGTACGTACTACGATCAAACGTTTAAGGGTTGCTATGTTGGTAGTTCTGGCGTATCGAAGCGTAAGTCTTGCTACAGCAAGGTAACATCTTGTTTCACCGTTACTAAAGTACGTACTACAGTAAAGGTGCTACATCAAGGTAACATATAGTTTCAGCAATACGCAAGTGCGTACTACGATCAAACGTTTAAGGGTTGCTATGTTGGTAGTTCTGGCGTATCGAAGCGTAAGTCTTGCTACAGCAAGGTAACATCTTGTTTCACCGTTACTAAAGTACGTACTACAGTAAAACTGCTACATCAAGGTAACATATAGTTTCAGCAATACGCAAGTACGTACTACGATCAAACGTTTAAGGGTTGCTATGTTGGTAGTTCTGGCGTATCGAAGCGTAAGTCTTGCTACAGCAAGGTAACATCTTGTTTCACTGTTACTAAAGTATGTACTACAGTAAAGGTGCTACATCAAGGTAACATATAGTTTCAGCAATACGCAAGTACGTACTACGATCAAACGTTTAAGGGTTGCTATGTTGGTAGTTCTGGCGTATCGAAGTGTAAGTCTTGCTACAGCAAGGTAACATCTTGTTTCACCGTTACTAAAGTACGTACTACAGTAAAGGTGCTACATCAAGGTAACATATAGTTTCAGCAATACGCAAGTACGTACTACGATCAAACGTTTAAGGGTTGCTATGTTGGTAGTTCTGGCGTATCGAAGCGTAAGTCTTGCTACATCAAGCTACCATCTAGTGCCACCAATGTGCAAGTTCGTATTGCAGTATTGAAGCGTAAGTCTTGCTACATTAAGGTACCTTTTAGTTTCTCTTAAAAAATTATATAAAATATAAAACGTCCTCCAAAGTATTATCATTGTCTAATAATCTGATTGTCCAAAAACCCTTGCTTCTCTCTTCACAGATCGTGTTCTTTTCCTTTAAATTGTTAAAAGCTTTTGTCTAAAAATGCTTAGCTCTTTCGTCACAGATAGGTTTTACTTCTTTCTTTTCTTCATGACGGTGGTTCAAGAACATTTGCTTTTTCGTCACCGCTCTACCTCTGTTTTTCTCCTTGTCAAAACTGTTGTTCAAAACCATTTCCTCTTTCATCACCGTACAAACTTCTTTCATTTTCCTTGGCAAGACAGTTGTCTAAGAATTTTTGTTTTCGTCACATAACAATTTTTCCTCCTTCTTCTTGTGAATTCAGTTGTCAGAGATCCTTCGCCGCCCTAGTCACAGATCAACTTCTCCTTATTCTTGTAAAGGCGGTTAACCTTTTTATCTGTTGTTACAGATCAGGGTCTCTTTTTTTACTTTTTTAAGACAGTCCTATACAAACCTTTGCATGTTTCCTCGTAGAACAGGTTCTCTTTAGGGTTTCACAATGTATCACCACCTCAATTTCTTGGCTTCATCCGTCTTAAGTCATTTCTCAATATTTTTGATCCTATATTCAATTTATTCATATTGCCCAATTGCTTTCTACTTACTCTTCTCCCAAGCGTGCTCAACCTATTTACATTAAATAGTAGCAGTTTATAAAAAGAGCACTCTATAAACAGAAAAAGAAAATATAAATTATTTATAAGCCCCAAAACTCTAATGGCTTTCTAGATTATTTAAACTTTTTAATGTCCCTACCTTAAACAAACTTTGAATTCACAATGCCTCTCTACCGCTCGTATGATCCGGCTGGTCACCTAAAACTCTAAAGAAATATTACAGCAAAAGAACTTTCACTGTTACATTGATTAATACTTATTTGTTCCAAGTATTGATAATGTAATCAGAAAGGTTGTGGAACGCGTGATCGAGCTTAGTACAAGGGTGTATTGTAAATGCCTCCCCCTTTCTTCGCAATGAGAAAACGCAGATACGGTCTCACGTGAAGGCCAGTCTTCAAATTGTACCGCTTATCGTATGAAAATATTTAAATTCCAACTTTTTTTAATCGGAGTCATTAAAATCGTGTCAGAAATTGCATAATGGTTTTGCACAAGGAAAATATTTTTTGTTATAATCTTGCACAAAAACAATAATTGTGTTATCAGGAAAAATATTTGAAAAACTATGTGTTTTTACTGAACTCCAGCTAATTACTTAGTTTATTCCACGTCGTGTAGATTATATTATGCAATGCAGACATCGCGATATCGACTATTAATTTTTTTATTGATTCTTTTCTTTCATTTGTGGAATTTCTATTTGATCAATCAGCTGGAATACGAAACAGAAAACCACAAGGCTATTTAAATCCGTTTTAGGTAAGCACTTCAGTTTATTTATTAGTAACCGTGTTTGTATTCACCAAGAATATTTTCCATATATTTATATAATTCTAGTCTTTAAAGATTATAACATAAGACTGTAAAATAATTGTTCTATTACTTACTGGAACGTTGAATCAAGTTATTTCATAAACATGGTCAATATTCTAAACATTTGTATTAAAAGCTGAGTTTATCACTAATAATCTTGAATATAAATATAGTTGAATAAATAATTTATCGATAGTTTGGTTTTTGACTCATGCTGATCGTACCTCCTGCCGGGTTTGAATATTCTCTTAGTTAGCTGTGGAATATTCTCTTGAGCGGCTGTGTAGTACTGTCTTAAACATCTGTCGAATTTTCTTTTGGTCAGATGTTGAATATTTTCTTGATCAGCGGTAAAATATTGCTTTAAACATCTGTGGAATATTCTCTCGAGCAGCTGTGGAATAACCTTTTTGACCTGCTGTGGTATATTCTCTTAGTCATTGACGAATATTCTCTGGATCATCTGTGGAGTATTCTTTTGTGCACATGTGCAACATTCTCTTGAATATCTGTGGAATATTCTCTTCATCAGCTGTAGAATATTCTCTTGGGCATTAGTGCAAAATTGTCTTGAAAATCCGTGGAATATTCTCTCGGTCAGCTAAGGAATATTCTATTGAACACCTGTGGAATATTTTATTGAGCAGCTTTGGAATATTCTCTTGGACAGTAGTGCAAAATTCTCTTGAATATCCTTGGAATATTCTCTCGGGCAGCTAAGGAATATTCTATTGAACACCTATGGAATATTCTATTGAGCAGCTTTGGAATATTCTCTTGGACAGTATTGCAAAATTCTCTTGAATATCCGTGGAATATTCTCTTGATCAGTTGTGGAATATTCTCTTGGGCAGCTAAGGAATATTCTATTGAACACCTGTAGAAAATTCTATTGAACAGCTTTGGAATATTCTCTTGGACAGTAGTGCAATATTCTCTTGAATATCCGTGGAATATTCTCTTGATCAGTTGTGGAATATTCTCTTGGGCAGCTAAGGAATAGTCTATTGAACACCTGTGGAAAATTCTATTGAACAGCTTTGGAATATTCTCTTGGACAGTAGTGCATCATTTTCTTGAAAATCTGTGCAATATTTTCTTGTTCAGCAGAAAAATATTCTGTTGGGCAGCTAAGCAGTATTCACTTGAACATCACTGAAGTATTCAATTGAGCAGCTTTGGAAAATTGTCTTCATCAGCTAGGAATGATATCGTGAAAACGTTTTTGGAATATTCTCTTCAGCGGCTGTGGATTACGCTCTTGATCAGCTGTGGAATATTCTCTTGAGCAGGTGTGGAATATAAATTAACTTAACGCAATAAATATAAACCCAATAGCAACATAAAAATCAATCTATTCACTACTTATCAAGAACATGATGTACAAGGTTACATTGTAGCCACTTTCAGAAGTGCTATCGCCTCTAATGCATCAAAATGTAAATCCACTACTGATTTATGCTGTTGTGTATAAATTTTAACGTGGTTTTATGTTTTTGATTTATTATATTTAGTTTTAGCTTGGATAGTGAATTAGGCTAAAATGCCAATTCTGTATTTTAATGCTTTCATACTTACCTAAATTTTATGCGTGTGCAGATGTTTACAATGAAACATACATTACTTTAAGAAAGTTTAATAAATTTTCAGTGAAGTATGTATTCTTGAAACCTCGTGAATTTCCTTCGACGCTCTTTCTATCAAATCTTTTATTTATTTTTAAGTAATTTTGTGCACAATGCAATTTTAAATTTCAAATACAAACTTCCATCGATATCTACTTTATGAACAACTCTCTACTCGTTTTACACCAAATTGCCTGTTAAATATCTCGACACTTAGTCCCTAATTCAGATTTCTAAACGCCCAAACACAAAGTTTTAAACTTTATCATAACTTCGTTGTTTTACTTACTTTTCACCCTGCTGACGTCACTGCCACCTAAGAGCCATTTAGATAAGTATATACACTTGTCAAAAGCATTTAAAATAAACACATATACAAGTTTTGTATTTAGCAACACTGTTTATTTCGTTTTCTCAGATTGTAGAGAATGAGGACACTGCGTAGCATTATTTTCTTCGTAGGGGCGGTTTCACTGGCTCAGAGCCAGTTTGTTCCAGTTGATAATAGAGAAGAAAAGTGCGCGGAAGAGGGGGAAGAGGTGAGTAGAAATAATATATAGGCAAAATATTATTGTAATGTTAATTAAGGGCTAGAGATTTTAAAACAATAATTGTTTAAATAAATTGTTTCAATAAACATACATTTAAAATTAAATGCTTTTAATAAAAATGATTTTTTGTACCACTATTTTGGCTAGAACATTTATCATAATTTAATTATATTCCAACACCCTTAAAATAAAACTATTTACTCCTGTCCATTGATATTACTTCAACCACAGAAGAACGGTAGATACAGGTGTCATCCTGACTAGGCGGTAGACAAGGCTGTCAGCGTGAGTTGACGGTAAAACACCCCTCCCCCTGAGTAGCCAGTAGACACTGCTCTTACCCTAGGCACTGTCACTGTGAGTAGGCGGGAAAATAACTCTCACACTGTGTAGCAGATAGACATAGCTGTCACCCTGACTAGCCGGTAGACACCAGTATCACTGTAAGTAGGCGGTAAACAACCTTTACCCTGAATAGCCCGTAGACTCAGATATAACCATGTGTAGCCGGTAGACACATCCCTCACCGTGAAAAACAGGTAGACACATCTTTCACCCTCAGTAACCAGTTATGAACGAACTGTGCTAATCTAACGAACAATGGCAAGTTTATTGGGGAGGTAACTCCTTTCTATCCCTTAGGAAAAATTTGTCTTCTCTCAACTAGAGAAGCATGTCGCATGATTTTACCGAGTTCCTCCACTAGGGGTGGGGGATTCTTGGTAGATGAAGGAGGTCTTCAACTAACACCTGTAATTCCACACTAAACTTTTTTTTTCCAGTTACAAACTTTTACCTACTGTAAAAATACAGGTTAAACAATAATAAAGACGTCGAAAACCGAACTTAGGTTACTCAACCAATAAAACCAGTGCCAACAGATACTGGTGCCAAAATAAATAATATCAAATAATCTATCAAAAACTAGTACAATACCGCCTTACCTAAATAAAACAAATCTTCTTATTTCATCACTTAGTTAAAGATAAAACGAGAGGTGGCGTTTTTATTATACCCCAAGAATGTTTTGATGCTGTTTCTATTAACTTAACTCCCTAACAAGTCGTAGCCATTTAAACATCTTTTCCGTATTAATTCACCATACATTGTGTCTGCTGGACACTGAATGCCAACGTACAGTGTGTGAGGTTTAACGGTGTCCCTCGTTCTGCTGTAGCATTTGACTACTAGTCTAACTGAAAACATTATACAATACATATAATAATCTCCCTAATAATAGTCCCTTTCGTAATCGCGTCTCTTTCTTTGCAGAAGCAGAGCAACACATTTAAAGATCATGTCTACATCAAACTATTACAGTATTATCATTTAGTTAATTAGAGCTGTCTACACTTTAAACACGGCACTGAAGTGTTGGGTTTTTACCCCGTACTACAGCCCAGTCCACCCTATCGATCTCAAGGTTAGAGACACGGTTGAACCACACGCATTATACAACGCACCGATTTAGTGGACCTCTTCCGCAGTTACAGATAACATTCCTATTGTTGGACGATTGTAATTCTCACAATATTTCATGAGGATTAATATCTTACAAATCTCGATGACAACATGGTGAGAATATTAGGTAGGAAATGAATTTGTCTGGTAATTGACGGTTCTTTTACTCATTTGGTAGATAGAGTTCACTGGTTAGATACCACCATAGTCCTGGGTATAGCACAGTTGTTGAATGTAACGGTATGGCCGATGTTCGTCAACGTTTTAATCTTCGAGGATGTTTAAAGTTGGTATCGTGGAATGACATCGTTGGTATTGTGTATTGTGGTATTGATCGTGTCATCGTTTTCTTGGTCGATTTTAATCTATAATATAAAACTGTATAAATAACTGTTATATACATATATATATATATATATATATATATATATATATATATATATATATATATAGAGAGAGAGAGAGAGAGAGAGAGAGAGAGAGAGACAGAGAGTAAGTCCGGGATAGATGGCCATGATTTTTTCAAAAGCCAGTTTCACAACCTAAATTTATAAGAACATCCTGAAATCTTCCATGAATTGCCTTTTCAGTCCATAAAAATCAAAAGTCCATGTTTTTTACAAAGATATACTAAATGGTATACCAGCTAAAAATATTTTAAAAATCTGTAGCACTTGGCCATCTCACCCAAGGATCAGGGTTAGATGGTCATACATGTAAGGGATAGATGGCCATAAGTAAAAACACTTAGAAATAAAGGTGAAAACTATAATAACAAACCTTTAACACTTTAAACATGTTTAATGGAATAAATTAATGAAAAGTGATATTATAAAGATAACAATTATAGTTAAATTATAAATTAAACAAAACCTCATTTGTAAAAATTATTCTTCAATACTAAATGTTTTTAATAACTTGTTAGGACATAGGCCTACTGGTTTTATATAGAAAATAATGAAATATCTTAAATTATTCAGTTGATTACTTTAGCCCTGGATTTATTTTTTCAAAATTGTGTTTCCACATCGATGACACACATCAACATATGATGTGCAGGATTGAAAACAGATCGATCCAGCGGCTGCAGATAATGTGTAGTGTGACTGGGGAGGCACATTAAAATGGTACTATTCATCTCAGCAAACTCTAACATCTGTACTGAGCTGGAGTGTGACGTATGACCTACAAGAATCAGCATAACTGTTCCAAGTGGTTTGCGATGCAAAAAATGATCCGTTAACCATTCAAAAAAGATTTCAGCATTCACATAGGTAGATTTTTTTGACATGACAACTTTACTTCCCGGTGGCATGTTGTCCTCCCATTCCTTTTTTTGTTAACTCTTTTCATGATAACATAAGGAGGAAGAAATATCCCTTCAGCATTTCAGCATGCAAGTACTGTAATAGTTTCTCCTTTTTCTGACGAAGTAATCACAGGAACTGTTTTTGCCCCTTTTTCAACTACAACAGCACCTGGTCGGCTGTTTAACTGAAGGGCCGACTCATCCATGTTAAATATACTTCCCGGTTTATTAAACAAATAATTTTCTTCCATTAGGGTAGAAAGTAAGTTGAAAATTCCTTCACTTCATCACGATTCATTCCCTGCACTCTGGCCAAAGATACTCCTTCATGGATCTGGATGTCGAGACAAGAACAGTTGTGACCAATCGTAACCTGCTTTACCTTTTTCGTTATTAAATTTATGTTTCAGACCAAGGTTCACAACAAAATCATAAGCTAGGCTTCGAACACAGTTTCTCGTTAAAGGAAATCCATGAGCTTGCATTTTCGTTATGTGGTTGTCAAGTCGCAACTCATTAGCTGTACCCAAACATGAACTAGGACCTATTGGAATTTTGGAGTCACAGCCAGTTTTTAATTTTC
Organism: Prosapia bicincta; assembly: GCA_036971475.1. NCBI lineage: Eukaryota > Metazoa > Arthropoda > Insecta > Hemiptera > Cercopidae > Prosapia > Prosapia bicincta. The sequence goes on along the minus strand of JBAIZL010000002.1, from coordinate 20,486,895 downwards.
TCTCAAGAGTTTTCCTTGGAATGTTAAACTCCATATAAGCTCTTCTCACAGAATAACCATTATTATTTACTTTATTGATAGCATTTTAAGATCTTCTTCTTTCCATGATCCTTTAGAAGAGCCGGCCTTTGGAATGTACTTACTTGACATTTAAAAACATAACGATACTGTCAAAATTTAATATATATATATATATATATATATATATATATATATATATATATATATATATCACGTTTATGGAATGGCCATCTAGCCTGATGATGGTATGGCCGTCTCTCCCTATCGGCCATAGCGCGTCATCAATCATAGTGGACGCAAACGTAAACAAAACCTACGTACCAGTATGGAGTTAGATCTTAACTACTCTCAAACTAAAGGTGCCCTCGCTATTCGCAACCTAAGTCATGTTTTAATCGAAATGTTACGAGATACTATATAATTTATTGCTATAATGAAAACTAAAATCACTGATTTTACTTACTTTTAATTCAAATAAAGAGTCCTCCGTAGCAGCAACACTCAGTCACATTACTAATCACCTATTAACTGACCAAGAGCGCTCTACAACGAAAAGTGTAAAAACTATAGGAGTTGACATTTCTCCCTTATAGCCATCTATCCCGGACTTACGCATCCCGAGTACGTGAATGTGGCCCATTTTGTTGTTGTTTGTATTTTATGTTTAGGTTTTTTTAATTTAGTTATTATTTTAAACTTTAATTTATCGAATTTATTTTGTTGTATCTATTTGTTTGAACTATTTGTATATATTATTTGGATATATTATTTGGATATATTATTTGTTTTTCTTAATTTTTAGTGGGATTTTTTGCGTTTATATTAAAGTGAATTAAAGCAACCATTTTATCTTTTGGGTTATGGTTTTAGAGTGGTTTATTATGTTTATGGCTTATGTAGGTTTCCTAAAAATGAGTATTCAATATTAATTGTATTGTTTGTTATTATTAGGTCTGCATAGTTTATTTTGTTGTTTATTCCTTTTGTCGTGGTGAATTTATGTTGTGTTATAAATTGGTAATTTCTTTTAGGATGATAATACTATTTATTGCTTTATTTTGGGATATAATCTATCGTCAACATATCGTATCCAATGGCTGTTGGAGTCGTATATTTTTATAGTTTGTGTTATCATTTCGTCAAGGTTTTAGAGGTAAATTTCTGACATTATACTTGAGAGAAGTGTATATTTACTACTATGGACTTACTGTTAATGTTTATTGTTATTTTACTTTATTTGTAAAGAAGTAGGTATAGACTGCTTCTGGGAAGCGGCCCTGACTACGGGAAGCAATATTGTTCCTCTATCACCTTTTCTAACAGATCATTACATCCCTTTCATAGTGCTACCTAATTCCATCTTACTAACACCTTCCATCAGAGAATATTATGGGTAGACAAGTCTATATAACACCTTCCATCAGAGAATATTATGGGTAGACAAGTCTATATGACTCCCGGTAGAGAGCACGCCTACTTTGATACGCGATCCTGATTTCATGATCCCACTTCATCATCTACCCCGGTGTTAAAGTTCCTACACATCCATAAGTTTAATTCTACCTATGTTATACCATCATTATACTTTCCTATGTCTTGTAGTTGATAAGAAATCACCGGCTAACAGATTAAAAACATTTCCTAATGATGACACTGTGTATTACGATACAGACAGACCGGAATTCTACATCTTGCCAATTGTAATTGGAGCAGGATGAGACAATATAGGAATTAACAATAATTACGGATATTTTAAAAGGTTCAATAAGAAGCCAAGTACTTCCTTTTTGAAGGGCTGCAAGATTGGATTGCATATGCATAGGCTTTTCTCACATGCATTCAGGTTTGAATTCCGTTGGCATTTAGAGTAGTACTAAAGCATCGGTTCATTTTAAATCTCTATTCTTTTTCGAGTACAAGCAAGTTTCTTCATGTAGCTATGAAAAACCGTGCTGATATGGTTTATGTTTCTGTTGCAGTGCGATGATAAGACAAAATGCTGTGAGGGATTAAATTGTGAGGAAGTCGTAAAAGGAACTTACAAATATTTTTGCTTTGAAGATTTAAATGCAGGAGAGTATTTTGGTTCCGGCACGGAAGACTATCGCTCGCTACTAGATACATCCTCGGTAAATGTATCCTCGATTAATACAGAGTCGATGTATGAACACCTCGAAAGCGATTCAAGTAAAACCTCTTCAAGTAACTAAAGATGCACTTTCTTCATTTAGAGTCCTATCTAAATCAAATATAAATAATGGGTGTTAAATCATACCAATCTTCATGTTTTTATGTCCAAGAGCCGACGTTTGCAATCTTCGTTTTATGTCTTCCCTCACCTAAGCATGTAAAACCTACATCTCACATTTACATCTGAGACAAGACCGGTCGATACACTGTACTTTTTTCTCATCCCATCATCCGTCATTCCATTGGATTTAAAATGTGCTACATTCTCAACACATTTGGAGTGTTTCCTTCAGCCGCCTTTAGACTCTCCTCGCATAAAGGCTTACCCATTGTTGAGCACCTAAGCCATGAGCACTTACGTTTGAGCTGCTCACGAAGATTACTCTAAACGATTGTTTATCAAAATGTCCAAACACAGATCTAATCCTCCGCATTCCATTGCACTCCAATATTAAACCAAACAAGATATGGAAGAAACGTTTCATTTTCCACACGTTTTAGTGTCTTCCAGGTCTTCTTTTGTTCATTGTTTTGCTTTGTTTAGATCTTCTCAATTATTTTTACATTTTGAAATTGGATTTCATTTTATAGACTTCTATTTTTACACACACACACACACACACACACACACACACACACTCACACACTCACACACTCACACACACACACACACACACACACACACACACACACACAGACACATGGGACATACAAACACACACACACACACAGACATATATATTTTCAAAACACATCTATTATTTTAAGATAGTTTATAAAAATCGACATAGTTTCCCTTCATATAATACTAAAAAAATTAAATAATTCTTGTAATAAAGAGTTTTATTAATTAGATATTTTAAAGTCATCATTGTTAGACCTTATCAGCAGAAAGTGTTTATAAATCAGAAACAACTAATTTGACATAATTAGTAAAGGTTTTCTGACGATGCGGTAGTATAGAGTAATGAAAGAGTCAAGCCAGAACTATAATATCTGATACTTCGGCTCTGTTCATGAAATTCTCCTTGTGTATGAGGAGTTTCTATCTCTAGCTGTCACGTTTCCTAGAACCTGCTTCAAACATTTAGCTTGGCGACCAAATAGCATCATATTTCTTTATTTTGTTTGTAATAATTTTTAATTATGAAAAACAGTATATTAATAAATTAAGTAAAATAAGATAATAAGTTAATATAAAACTGATTTTGTTCATTTGTAATTGTATCACCAATAAGTTTTTTAAAATATTGGTAGATTTTCAGATATAGTACTTGTTTATGTTTACTTAGCTATCTTCTTCGTCGCCTTTTCCACTGCTGCAGCGGTGTGATTTTGATGATTTCCTTTCGTAGAATTAAAGTTTTTTATATTTGTATAGTTTAACATGTTTATTGCATTTAGTTTTTCTACATTAAATGTGATCTACTTGACTATACATTTGCGTTTCCAATAAATTCATTTGTTCCACATGTCTCATACCTGTTATTACCATATATATATATACCATATATATATATTACCATATATATATATATATATATATATATATATATATATATATATATATATTACTGTAGAATATATAGTTTATATGTTATTAGATACGCCCATAATAAAGTGTATATAGTGGCGTGGTTGTAAGAAAATTATAATGGCAATAATACTTTTAAATTTGTAAATATCTGTTACTGGTAAATTCACAATGCCTCATATTTTTTATTGATTTATATTTTAATATCTTTTATGTATTTTTTTGTTTCTCATTCTTTTTAATATTATTCTTGTTATATTTCTATTGTTATTTATTATTCCTTGCTATTTGGAAGATGATTCTTTTTATAAAATGTATATTATATACAATCAGAATATACTACAGAAATTATGTTCTATTGTGTTGTGTTGGTTGAAATTTATAACATGAACGGGACTTTTGCTTGAAAATGATATTATTGTTTTTATAAGTTTAATTATTGTTTTACAAAATGTATTTATTAAATAAACATATACAACAAACATCTATCTATTTCTTAAATAATATATAATTAACATTATAATATAGGGTTTATGGCAAAGTAATAATAATATATATTATAAATATTCTTATAATATACATTATTATTATTTTTTCGATATAATATAATAAAAATATTATCTGTAATATATAATATGACCTGCAAATGATATAACGATAACAAAACGTCATTATTAAACAACACCATATAAAAACAATTACAAGTATATTAAAATTTAAAGTGGTAACTCTACATATAACCGCTATATTATTCATTTTCTTTATACATCAATAGAAACAATTTGTAAATGTTAGCCGAAATAAAACTCATTATAAGTTTATTATTAGATAAAAATACATGATGATTAGTTATTATCTGGAGTATATCCGTTCATTCTGCAGTGCATAAAATTGCAGTTCCGACGTTTCGCTAGAATCGCTCTTCAAGACAAGACTCGATCTTCAACTGTTGTTGGGTTCACCTAGTCAATGCTAGATGAGATTCTAGCGAAACGTCGGAACTGCGTTGTATGCACTGCTGAACGAACGGATGTACTCCATATATATATATATATATATATATATATATATATATATATATATATATATATAATTCTTGATGAATTGTTTAATATTCCTGATGATGTTGGTACTGTTAGCCAACGAAAAGCTTTCAATTGTAAATTCAATTATAATTCTTGTATTTTTATTTTGACTTATGTTTTTTATTAATACACAAGTATACATATTGCGATATATATATATATATATATATATATATATATATATATATAACGTATGGTACAATAAAAATGTTAAAATACAATGTGCTGAAGCTTTTCGAGAGTAATCAATACTGACATTATCAATACTGACAATATCAATACTGACGTTATCCATACGGACATTATCAATATTGACAATGTCAATAGCCTAACATAATATATATACTGATATATTTAGGATTTTATGGCTTAAACAATTTTAATTAGTTGGGGGTGGGGTCATAAGTAATAGGAGTGTAGCGAAATGTGAGATGAAATTACTTACAAATATTCAGAGGATCTTAGCGTTAGTAGAAAGTTAAGAGCCTGTACCGAATGTATCTTGAATTTGATTATTTCACACTCCATTACAGTCCACTATTTAAATAACTTGAAGTTCCCGGATGTTATTAACTAACCATGCACTTGATGCGCCATTATTAAATATCTAACTTGACTTTGCTGCACTTAAAAGTTACTTGGGGCTCTTTTTATTGTTTATTGATTAAATTTTAATTAGAATTAATTTATGAGTAAGAGCAGATTATACGTAGTGACGAACGTGGTGCCTAAGAGTTATTCCGGTTATGTTGGGTTAGGTTACGGATAAGCATTTGTTAGATGAAATGTATTATTGTAAACGGCTGTATTTAGGAAGGCAGGGGCCTTTAATGTCTAACAATGGATAATTTTAATAACAATATAAACGAACAACATCTTACGTTCAAATATTACGTTTAGTTTCTCGTAACTAATGTTTCCTTTTTTTGAAGCCGATTTTTTAAAAATTATATTCCATGTGAGAAGAAAACATTATGGAGTAGTTTTTCTGAACGTGAATGTATTTTCTGTATTTTATCGTAGCATGTTTTAACATTGCAATAACCATGAAGCCAAATCTTGTTCGATTTTTGTACATTTTTCTTAAAATATGTATTGATTTTTAATAGGTTTTTAAATCCTTTACTGAATGAACAATTGACATTAGAAAGAGTCCTGCGCAAGGGGGGGGACTCTCCAGTAATATTTACAAATTATATAAGTTAAAGACTATTGTTGATTTTATACCGTCTACCGTCGCAGTCCGATTTTAAACTCTGCCTCCCTGCGTTCCTATTGTAGGAACGGATAAGTTCTTTTCACTTATGGATTTATTGATGGTTTCTCCCTATGTTAGTCTGTGCCTCCTCTTTCTTCTTTTCAAAGATGGCGTCCATTCCTAAGCAACTCTCGGCATTCTTCACTCCGACATCCTCTTTACGTGTCCGATCCATATCAGCTGTCACCTCTAAATCTCCTACTACTGTTCCTTCTTCTCAGTCGTATCTCTATTGTTGTCATTTGTCCTATATTCTCGTCTATATGCTCTACAGATTTGATATGATTTCCTAAGAGCGTCCATTTCCTCTGTGGTGATATTGCTCTTGTCTGTTTGAGGCATTACCCACGTGTCTGCCTCGTAGTCAAGATACTCTTTACTATGGTGTTATGTATTAGATTTTCCGTCCTTTGGTTATTTCTTCGTTCTACCATAAAAACTTTATACTGCCCTTCCTATTTGTCTTACTCTATGTTTTATTTCTTATTTTTCTTTACCAATATTTATAAATTTGTACAACAAATATCCTATGACTTTGTGAGCCAGTGGGCTATTTAAGCGTACTACTAATTCGAAATGAGTGAATGATGTCTGTCAATAGTACTTTCAATATTTTATTTGACAGGATTCTTTGTTTTTCCTTCCTAACAATAATCTCAGATGTTTGTACTTTTCTCCTTCTCAAGTTGTGGCCATTCCATTTTCAGTTCTATCATCCTCTCTTGTCCCATTAGCTGCACAACAACCTATGCTACTTCCGTCATGCTACTTCCGAGTAATTGTCTAGCGACTCGACTCCTTTCTTCACCTCCGTTAAGGTCTAATTCAGGAAATAGTTCTTGTGCATGTGATTTTGTCAATTTCACATTTAACAATGAATTTTATCTTATATTCTCTATACCAACACAATTTCTTGGTAAACATGTTGCAAGGATTTGTCCGTGAACTATTCAACAGTTTATCTTCCACCCTGATTCTTCCATCGCGTAATTAAATAGCAACACTTAACATATAAACATAAGATAACTATTGATTGCGCAATTCTGTTTGTTACAGTGTAATTACACAGACTGCTGTGAAGGGTTGACCTGCGCGAACACAGTAGTCGGTTCCAATGACTATTACTGCAGCGAGAAGCCAGATTATGATCCCACCGCTACTCCTAAACCAACACCAGAATTACGTTTCGGTGGTGGTTTCGGTGGTTAGCGGCACACCCTTGAACGTTTGAGTTTAATGGAAACAGATTTTTGGATTGGAAAACACCTAATCATATGAGCGCCGAAGAGAAATACAGTTTCAATCAAACTTATATAAATGTTTATAAATTTATTGATCATATTTTGACTAGGACCTTTCACTATAAACTCAACACTGCCCTACGGTCAGGCATCACTTTCGATCTGTGTAATAATTCATCCAAACAGTGGATTCAACCTCTGAACTTCCCCTTTATCCTTCTTTGAAGAGAGAATTTAAAATTATAAAAAGAAATTAGTAGACATTATTTTATATTTTTGTTACTATTACATCCCAAACAACATTGATTACAAATTATTCTCTATAGATAGTTTTATTATTTCACGTATATATAAAGAATATTATAGGTTTTAAAATTTGTTCTAAAACCACATTTCATGTTTTTAATCTGCTAAAATATCATAGGAATACGAAAAAATTCTATATTTTCTAATTTTTGTTTTTTTTATTATTACAGAAATTTTATGTCGTTCTTGTTTAATTTCTATTTGACAATTTCAGTTTATATTACTACTTACAGCATGTTGAATTTCCTGGTATCTCTGCAACTCCGACTGTCTTTACATCCGTTTATCTTGCTTACAATACTTTATTTATCTACCTACCTTAATGTGCTTCTAAAATTGCTCTACTTTTCAACCAATCAGTTCACTTCTTGGCCTATATTAAAGCACTTTCAACTTTATCTTAATGGATTGAAAATTTATAAAAAATTATCTTGTTGTAAATTAAGTTTTTGACATTGATTTGCAAACTACCCCACAAACAGTTTAATATTTAAGTTGTAATTGACAAAATTAAAAATTAATAAAAATTCGAACTTTTCTCTGCAATAAAAAGAAAAAACACTCGTGTGAAATTCGTTTTTACAATGTTAAGTATATATTTTTCCAAATATTTAGTGCATATGTTTATTTTATTCTACCTTTCAAATTATCTTCATTATGTACAGTTTCACTTTCTAAAACCTTTTAGACCCTTAGTATAGCCAAGCCTAGTTATTGGCAGGTTTTTACTTTTTCATGTGCTACATAATAAGTATGAGTAAATTAATGCCATTTATATAAACACATTTTTAAAAACAAATAAAAGATATACACAAGACTCACAAATTAATCATTTATTGACTCATACGAGTTTCAATGACAAAGTCATCATCATCAGTGAGTGCTACTACTCTAACTTACAAGTTATAAATTAGAGTTTGTTATAGCAACACTCACTGATAATTATGACTTTGTCATTGAAACGCGTATGAGTCAATAAATGATTAATTTGTGAGTCTTGTGTATGGGTTTTATTTGTTTAAACATAACCTTACAAGTTAAGCTTAAAGACTAGTTATATATTTTTAAAGTGTAACATGTACTTTTGATGTGCATCCCGCCTCCTCTATAGTATTGAAATATTTTTTTTATTTTTCTATTAAAACTTTAAATGTTCATACGTAAATTTAAAATATAATAGCAAAAGAAAAACTAAAACAATACGTTAAAATTTAAATATATAAAATACAAATGCACATACACGTACAGCAATTACAATATTGTGCACTATATGGGTAAACATATATCTGTGATGAGCTTCACTTGGAGAGAGCTTCATTTGGTAAGAGAGAATATATTAGACAAAAATGTATTTAGTGGAATTGTATCTAAAACCTAAAGAGAAATATCTAGTCAACTGAGATACATGTTTTGACGTAATTTTAAATTTTTAGAGCCGCTAGCATTTGAAAAATTATTACAATAATTATGAATGAAAAGGTTAAGGTTGGCGAAAGTATAAATTAAGGTTGAAGTTCATAATCACAAATTTAACGCAGCTTAAAAACCTGTAAAAGATTTAGCTTGAGATATATAATTTGAACTAGAAAATGTAGCGTCTTACAGAATAGGAAAGTTATGGAAATAATTTTAACGCCGGGTCAGATTTTGTTACCAACCAGGACTTATTATTGAATGAAGAATAACTTTGATGGGAGACTTTAACTATAAAATTAAAATTATATTAGTCGATTGAAAGTTAAAAACAACGCAATTATAAAAGTAATTCACAAAATGCATCACATTTTCGAATTGTTCATGGCGTTATATGTAAATATCAATTATTTTAAACATTTTTTCTGCTTTCCTGTTTTCATTTTGTTGTTAGTAATATTGCATCCGGGTTCAACACCAGTTTTTTCTCACTTTCTTCACGTGCAACTACCCTGATCAGAGAGCGTTCTACCGTGCTTGATTACAATACAAGACACACGCTTCAGACATTTCAAAATATACCCTTGCAGTAAACGTTTAGAAGTTTTTTATATTTTGAAATCACTTGCCACATACAAAAGAAGGAATGTCTTCAGTAGTTCATGAAATAATAATAAAAAAACAAACGATAAGGAAAATTAACCACTTAATTACTTCAGAAAACTTTGGCCGCTATAACAAAATCAAGATTATTCATCGTTTGTATTTCATTAGCAAATAATTAATTAAAAAGTAAATAATTTAGATTACTAATAATAAATATATTCACAATAAGATAAAACAATCGACCCATGTACACGTCTGCCACTGCTACATCGATAAGACGTATAACTAAATGTTAATAATTAGTTTTGAAATCAGCGACGGTGAAATAAATATGAAAACATATACTGTAGGCAGGAATAACGCTGGAAACATATGGTAAAAACACAAAATTATATTAACAAATATTTTGCATAAATTAAATTATAAATGGTTCAATGTTTATCGAATAATTTTAAACTAAATTACAGTTTGAGAATATTTGCGATGTCTTTTTTTTTGTCTAATAGTTGGTTTCTTAAAACTCAGAGAAAAATAAATTTTGGGAATAGTTAACTTTAATAAAACTATTTTGTGTAATAAATAATATACAAAAACCTCTAATAAAAAATATTTGTATACTAACCTGATGTTCATTTCGGTGACCAAGCAACCATGTTCAGACTCATAACACAACGTACTCTGTGTAGATTATATTGTGTCATGCTTTTGAGCGTAGCTACTTGTTAACCGATATGTACATCAGGTTAGAATATAAATATTTTTTATTAGAGGTATTAGTGTATTATTTATTATTAATAAATCGAAGTAAATTATTCTATATAATTAGTGATTATTTTGTCTAGTTTGTCATAAAATGCTGCATACAATTTTTAAATGGCACCAGTCTCTCTATACAGAAAATTCAATAAATGTTTATAATAAAAAACCAAATCTTAAAACTTGCAAGCAAATCAAGCATAAATATTCTAGATGAAAGTAACAAAACTTTAAAACGTGCTGTATGTTGTTGGCTTGCAAGAAAGACTATGAATGCATAATATTTTATCTATATATTGTAATGAACCTTGTCTAATGTCTGCTTTAATACTATATTAAGAACACTTTGCTGTCCTTTACGACAATAATCATAACGACTTATTGTCGTAAAACAACAAGCAAACAATTTATAGCACATAAACATTTACTGCCACATTGATTCGAGCACCTACTTAAGTGCTGCACACGTGATCAGGAAGGCAGCGGTACACGTGAGCGACTCCTATATATGGGAAGCAGTTTATTTATCTATAACTGGCTGGCGTTCCGTAGTCCTCCTGCATATTCAGTTCGAACAGTTTTCTTTTCAAGGTCAAAGGTCATCTTGTAACGCCTGTCCTATGCAGTACTGTGTCCTGGATAAGTATAATAGAAAAAACACATTTTTGGATAACTTTTATACACCATAAAACTATCTTTTAGTGATTTATTTTTATTCCGTTCATTCAAATCATATTAGAAATAGTTTTGCACATAAGTTATTTCCATTTCATAAACTAAATTTGTTTAAATGTTCCAATGAATCATCAGAAAAAATAATTGAAATTTAAAAATAATACTCTTATTCAACTTATGGCAGTCATTAGTTTATGGCACATTGTGTTGATATATTACGTAATGCTGGCGTTACGATTTTGCCTTTAATTTTGTCATTCGTTTATTTAAGGAATCTTTATATTATCATTCAGTTGGAATACGGAACAGAAAACCCAGCTAAATTGTTATGTAAACATGTTAATTAGTTTACCGTTAACCACGTTGGTTTATGGTGACAACAGTACTTTTGGTTTTTCTAGTGTTTAAAAATTAAAAGATAAGGTAGTAAAGTGTGTTTTCTGAGTTACCTAACATTAAACTAAGGTTTGTTTAAATGACCAATTAGAAAAGCAAAAGATGGTTTTATAAGGTATTAAATTTCGAAACGCTCTTTATAACTGAAATTATTCAATGAGATTCACATTTATCGAAAGTTGGATCTATCTTAACTCACGCTACATTTACATCTTGTCATCTCTGAATCATATTTCCAGGATCTGATGTCCTATATTAATGTCTTCACATGAAACGTTATTCTGTCCTGTACCTTCCGTGTACTCTCATATATTTTCAATGAATCAATATTTATTTTACACATGAGTAATCTTCTCTGCCTAAAACTCTGTTTAATCTATGTTTCTTGAACGTTATGTTTTTGGCTCCCGCTGAATCAGTTCTTAATTTATGTTTAAACGATTTTTTACACGTTGAAGGTCTACATTTTAAATTTGAATCTTCCTAAGTAATTATTTATAGAACGAAACTATTAACTTACTTGCTGACGCGTTTCGAAAACGTCGTTTCATTGAGCCTAACCTGTTATTCGATTTTGACAATGAAACGACAGTTTCGAAACGCGTCACCAAGTAAGTTAATAGTTTTCACTTAGTTCTTTTAATAATTACTTACTACTTAATCAGTAAGATTATCTTGATAAATACAACAACCGACTTTAGCTATATATTTACGCCCTTCTGCACACCTCACATCCAACCAACCCGTTTCAAATTTGTACCTTTAATTTTATTTTTCTTGTTTCTATATAAACGGGCATATATAAAACATTCTTTATCGTTTGTATTACTTTTACGTGGCAAAAAGTACTTTAGATCAAGTATTTAACAAAAGTTTTTATTCGTAGCGAGTTTTATTTGTCGAAATCCTATATAAAAACACACGTACGAGTTTTTATATTTGGCAACACTGCTTCTTCTTTTTCTCAGATCCTGAAGAATGAAGATACTCGGGTACATGATGTTCCTCATCGGGGTGCTTTCACCGACCCAGAGCAAACCTACAACTACCGAAGCAAACTGTGGGAAAGCGGGAGATGACGTAAGTACAAGTCGTCAAATAATTTATACTAATGAAACCTGTATTATTTGAAGGTTAGACAGTTTTAAAGTAGACACTAAATGTATTTCAATTGGTTTACAACTTGAGTTTTTAAGGTTGAATATTTAAAATGAGTATATTTATTTTATACCGATAACATGGCTAATAAGTAAGTTGGAATACTCATAATAAATAGAGTTAAATTTAAGAAAAATACCATTTCTCGAAATAGATATATTACTCGAAATAAAACTTTAGTAAGTTTTTATTCACATGAACTTACACACACACACACACACACACACACACACACACACACACACACACACACACACACACACACACACACACACACACACACACACACACACACACACACACACACACACACACACACACACACACACACACACACACACATACACACATACACACACACCCACACACACACACACACACACACACACACACATACACACACACACACAAACATACATATACATACATACATACATACATACATACATACATACATACATATATATATATATAAATATATATATATATATATATAAAGAACTAATTCAAAATACAAATACAATAATTATAATTGAATTTACAATTCAAAACTTTTCGTTGGCTAACAGTACCAATATCATCAGGAATATTAAACATGGGTTTAATATTCCTGATGATGTTGGTACTGTTAGCCAACGAAAAGCTTTGAATTGTAAATTCAATTATAATTCTTGTATTTGTATTTTGACTTAGTTCTTTATTAATACGCAAGAATACATATTGCGATATTTATATATATTACTAAGGAGTCCTTTGATTTTAATACTTGATCTATATGTTAGTACAACTCGATCTAACCTAACATAGCTCGACATAACATAACCTAAGCTAACGTAGCTCGACATAACATAACCTAAATCAGCATAACCTAACCTAACATAGCTCTATATAACATCCTAACCTACCCTAACCTATCATAGATTCACATAACATAGCCTAACTTGAGCTAACATAGCTCGACATAACATAACCTAACTCAGCATAACCTAACCTAATATATCTTCATAAATTATAGCCCAACCTAAGTTAACATAGCTCGACATAACAACCTAAACTAGCCTAACATAACCGAACATAGGTCGACATACCATAACATAACACAACCCAGCCTAACCTAACCTAAAATAGCTCGGCATAACATAATGTAACCCAGCCTAGCCTAACCTAAACTAGGTCGACATAACATAACCAAACCTATCCTAACTTGACCTAACCTAACCAAACTTCTCATAACCTAACCTTACTCTATCTCTCTTAACACATTACTGCTGCATAATATTCTGTGCACTGGATCTTTTACAAATAGATAAAACACTTACCCAAAGGTATGGTATAAACCGATATTAAATTGTCTCTTGACAAACACATTTATGACTTACAGCAATTTAATTCTTGTTGTAGCTATTCTTGTAATTCTAGTTAAAAACGCCTAAAAACTGTAGTCACAGCTTACACAACCTATTTTAGTACTTTGAAGTGACACTTGAAATATAATTGCCTAATATACACTTTTTAAATTCTTAAGAAATTCAAAAGTTCGATTAGCATCTACATAAACATGGTGAATCACTAATTACTCAATTCTTTTATGCTATCTTATAAAGTAGAATAGACTCGGGTTATATCTTTCAACAAAAAGAGTTATCCTTTCGATGTAACGCGTCAACTAAAACGGTTTGATGCTATATCTGCAACAATTACCTGTTGTTTCTAGGCAACAATAGAGGCAATAAATAATTACTTTGGAGCTACGGGAAAATCATTTTTTTCATAATTTCCTTACTGCATACTAAGACGCCCTAATGTTGTCTTGAAGAGTTTCCCAGACTGAAATATTTCAGTTTTGTTATATTCTATTTTAGAAAATGAAATATCTTTGTGTCGTGGTTATGCATTATACGGTATATAATAAGTCGCCATTATAGCTTGTGAGGCGAGTGATGAAACTCTCTTCATCAGGAAGAAAGAGAAAGTTGATGCATGCCCGGAACAACTCTCAGATCAACAAAACTCTGTTAGGTTCATATCTCAGTGTCTGTCGTAGGTGTTGTAGCCTTTCCAAAAACATTTCTGTATTGCAAAGTGGTTTTCTTCAGGATTTCTGAGCCATCATTGTCACACAACACCTCAACAAGTAAGTCTGTTGATAGCTAAGCGATCCAGAGCCAGAAAAAAACAATATTAGACGATACAGCAATCGACTAATGTTTGGCGGATAGGTAGTATAACGGCAGCCAACCCACTCTGGCTTAGTGAGCTTTCTCTCAAACTGCTACTTCTCCTTCTACGCTCAGAGAGAACTTCATCTTTCATATAACTACCTATAGCATATGACTAATATTTGACGGATGGGTAGTACAACAGTAACCAACCCACTCCTGATGATTAGGCTGTCTTTCAAAGTGCTAAGTGCCCTCCTATTTGCAGATAGAGTTTCATCATTCGCATTAATACCTATAGCAAACGACTAACTTTGGCGGATGGGTAGTACAACAGTAGCAACCCACTCCGGCTGAGTAAGCTTTCTCTCGCGCCCATCACTACCTAGAACAAACTATTAATGTTTGTCAGATTGGTAGTACAACAGTAGCAACCCATTCCGGCTGAGTAAACTTTCTCTCGCGTCCATCACTACCTAGAGCAAACGACTAATGTTTGACAGATTAGTAGTACAACAGTAGCAACCCACTCCGGCTGAGTAAACTTTCTCTCACTTGCATCACTACCTATAGCAAACGACTATTGTTTGGCGAATGGGTAGTACAACAGTAGGAACCCACTCCGGCTGAGTAAACTTTCTCTCGCGCCCATCACTACCTAGAGCAAACAATTATGTTTGTCAAATTGGTAGTACAACAGTAGCAACCCATTCCGGCTGAGTAAACTTTCTCTCACTTGCATCACTACCTATAGCAAACGACTATTGTTTGGCGGATGGGTAGTACAGCAGTAGGAACCCACTCCGGCTGAGTAAGCTTTCTCTCGCGCCCATCACTATAGCAAACTACTATTGTTTGTCAGATTGGTAGTACAACAGTAGCAACCCACTCCGGCTGAGTAACCTTTCTCTCGCGTCCATCACTATCTATAGCAAACGACTAATGTTTGTCAGATTGGTAGTACAACAGTAGCAAACCACTCCGGCTGGGTAACCTTTCTCTCGCGCCCATCACTATCTATAGCATACGACTAATGTTTGTCAGATTGGTAGTACAACTGTATCAACCCACTCTAGCTGAGTAACCTTTCTGTCGCGCCCATCACTATCTATAGCATACGACTAATGTTTGTCAGATTGGTAGTACAAGAGTAGCAACCCAATCCGGCTGAGTAACCTTTCTCTCGCGCCCATCACTATCTATAGCATACGACTAATGTTTGTCAGATTGGTAGTACAACAGTAGCAACCCACTCCGGCTGAGTAACCTTTCTCTCGCGCCTATCACTAACTATAGCATACGACTAATGTTTGTCAGATTGGTAGTACAACAGTAGCAAACCACTCCGGCTGAGTAACCTTTCTCTCGCGCCCATCACTATCTATAGCATACGACTAATGTTTGTCAGATTGGTAGTACAACAGTAGCAACCCATTCCGGCTGAGTAACCTTTCTCTCGCGCCCATCACTATCTATAGCATACGACTAATGTTTGTCAGATTGGTAGTACAACAGTAGCAACCCACTCCGGCTGAGTAACCTTTCTCTCGCGCCCATCACTATCTATAGCATACGACTAATGTTTGTCAGATTGGTAGTACAACAGTAGCAACCCACTCCGGCTGAGTAACCTTTCTCTCGCGCCCATCACTATCTATAGCATACGACTAATGTTTGTCAAATTGGTAGTACAACAGTAGCAACCCAATCCGGCTGAGTAACCTTTCTCTCGCGCCCATCACTATCTATAGCATACGACTAATGTTTGTCAGATTGGTAGTACAACAGTAGCAACCCAATCCGGCTGAGTAACCTTTCTCTCGCGCCCATCACTATCTATAGCATACGGCTAATGTTTGTCAGATTGGTAGTACAACAGTATCAACCCACTCCGGCTGAGTAACCTTTCTCTCGCGCCCATCACTAACTATAGCATACGACTAATGTTTGTCAGATTGGTAGTACAACAGTAGCAACCCACTCCGGCTGAGTAAGCTTTCTCTCGCGCCCATCACTACTTATACTGTGATACGTTTAGACCTTCTCATCTGTAAACCAAACAGTATTAGACATTATTATGAACGACCCCTAAGACTTACCCTCTTATAAGACAACAAGGTAAGATAACATAAGCGTATGCTTTTCACACATGCAACCAGTTTTTAATCCAGCTGACATTCAGGTTTGTAATAAAGCTATAACTCATGTAGAATTGTTATACAAATTCTGCATTCCTAAATGTGGTAGTTTCTTCAAGCAACTCTGACACACCCTACTACAGTGACTTTTGTTTCTTTTTCAGTGCGACGACGAACACAAATGCTGCGAAGGGTTTGTCTGTAAAAAACTTATGAACGGATTGGACAATCACTATTGCTTCTATGATGAAAACATAAAGACAAAAGTTGACGACCCGTTTGAATTACGTTAGGTACATGGCTGAAGAACTACTCAAGTGATGCATGTATCACTGAAGAGCTAACCAGCAGAAAGAGTTTTATACAACATTTCTACACACTAAAGATCACTACCCACTCTACAGTATTTTAACATTTACATGTGATAGGATTATCACAGGAATGTCATTTTAATAAATAAATAAATTTTAAAAAAACGGACCCACCAAAATATTTTCCGCCAAAGGTTTTTTATTATTTAAATCCATTATCAAATACAGTAAGATTTTGTTTTGTTTTTTACTTCATCATCTACATAGCACAAAGAGACGACGAACATGCAAATCTACTGGGTAGTAGTTTGATTTACCCTCTATCTAGTATGACGAAACGACGACCACTGAATGTTACTGTATGGTATTTCGCTAGACCCATTATATAAGACAGAGACGATGAAAACTCAAAGCTACTGTATGGTATTTTGTTTGACTCTATATCTAAGACGACGATAAGACAAGCACTGAATCTTACAGTATGGTATTTCGCTTGAACCCTTTATTAGGACAAAGAGACGACGAAGACTCATAGCTACTGTATGGTATTTGTATGACACTATATCTAATACGACGACCACTGAATCTTACTGGATTTTTATTCGCTTGACCCATTATATAAGACAAATAGACGATGAAGACTCAAAGCTACTGGATGATTTTTATTCAACCTTCTATCTAATATGACGTAACGACTATCACTGAATCTTACTGGATTTTTATTCGCTTGACCCATTATATAAGACAAAGAGACGATGAAGACTCATAGCTACACTATGGTATTTTGTTTGACTCTCTATCTAATACGACGACCACTGAATCTTACTGTATGTTATTTCGCTTGAACCCTTTATTAGGACAAAGAGACGACGAAGACTCATAGCTACACTATGGTATTTTGTTTGACTCTCTATCTAATACGACGACCACTGCATCTTACTGTATGGTATTTCGCTTGACCCATTATATAAGACAAAGAGACGATGAAGATTCAAAGCTACTGGATGATTTTTATTCGACCTTCTATCTAATATGAGGTAACGACGATCACTGAATCTTACTGGATTTTTATTCGCTTGACCCATTATATAAGACAAAGAGACGATGAAGACTCAAAGCTACTGGATGATTTTTATTCGACCTTCTACCTAATATCACGTAACGATGATCACTGAATCTTACTGGATTTTTATTCGCTTGACCCATTATATAAGGCAAAGAGACGATGAAGATTTAAAGCTACTGGATGATTTTTATTCGACCTTCTATCTAATATGACGTAACGACGATCACTGAATCTTACTGGATTTTTATTCGCTTGACCTTCTACTTAAGAAGACGCTCCTAAACCCCACGAACCTCTACACATTACCATCATAACAAATAATATATAATATTAACAAATACGCTACTTAGTACCAACAAATACGCTACTTAGTATCAACAAATACGATACTTGGAATCAACAAATACGGTACCTATTATCAACAGATACTGTACTTAGGACGTATAAAATACGTCTCCTAATACTAATCAATACGTATTTAGGAATAAAAATACGCTACTTTCATCAGCAAATATTTTACTTAGTATCAACAAGTACGCTTCTTAGTATCAACAAATACGTTACTTAGCAAAAACAAATAATCTACTTAGTATCAAGAAATACGGTAGTTAGCATAAAAAATACGCTATTTGGTATCAACAAATCTCTACTTAGTATTAACAAACTCGCTACTTAGTATCAAAAAATACTATAATTAGTATCAACAAATACTATACTACGCATTAACAAATACTCTACTTATTATCAAGAAATACGTTACTTAGTATCAATAAATACGGTAATTAACATCAACAAATACGCTATTTGGTATCAACAAATCTCTACTTAGTATTAACAAAATCGCTACTTAATGTCAATAAATATGATACATTTTTTACAAATACGGTATTTAGTATCAATAAATACGCTATTTAGTATCAACAAGTACGATACTTAGTATCAACAAATACGATACTACTCATTAACAAATACGTTACTTGGTATTAACAAATGCGTTACATAGCATCAGTAAATACTGTAGTTTGTATACAAAATACGTCTCCTAATATTAACCAATACGTTTTTAGGATTAAAAATACGCTACTTTTATTAGCAAATAATTTACTTAGTATCAACTAGTACGCTTCTTAGTATCAACAAATACTTTCATAAGCATCAACAAATACACCACTTGGTATCAACTAATAGGCTACTTGGTATCAACAAATACGCTGCATAGTATCTTCAAATTCGGTATTTAGTATCAACAAATACCTTACTTAGTATCAACAAAAAAGGTGTTTATTTTTTATTATTTAAGGGTATGGGAATTATTTGAAATAATAAATTATTATTATTACTACACTTATAATTAATTAGTTATGTTGTTATTGCTGAGCAGCACATGCTATGTTGTTATAGTATTGTACGAATTTATAGTTTTACATTCACGTCTCGCATCATATTAATTTCATCAATACGTTAGAGTACGACCCGGAGGCCTGGAAGACATTTAACTCAATTGTAAATTGACTCAAATATATTTAGCCTTAATATTACGCTTCTTGATGTTGGCTAAACTACAATTATATATTTTGTTTTTTTATGGTTTTTAAAATGTAAAATTAAAGAACAAAATTTATTTATTTTATTAATTACAGAGCTTTATATTAAGTTATAAAAGGTCAATGAAATTTAGTGGTTGCTGCTACTAACTATTTGTAATGAAAAGAGTACATTTGGCTTTTGAAAGTGTAATTGCAAATCTACAAAAAGTGTAATAATTTTATTTAATTGAAATTATTCATTACTAAATCTATAAATCGAAATTTAGAAGCTCCATGACTCACGCAGGATATTAAATCGGGGACTGAATGTCAGTCTTGATTTTGTGCTTTGGACAAGGCGCTTTGTTGTGTCTTATGTATTTTATTTGTTGTCGGTTGAGTTTACGACATTAATCATTTTTTTTAGTAAATGGATTAAGTTTTCAGTAAATTGTGTCTTATTAAAATACGTCCCACTAAAATCGTATGTTATGAAAATTTCGTTTCTTAACGTTCATTACATAAAACCTTGATTTAATTTAAGGCAACATAAATAAAGCTATTAAGAATCACAAATGGGGAATAAAGGAATTTCTTCACCAACAACATAAACTACTTTCAACATTGAACCACTTTTAAAATTCTTTAAGTATTCAATTCCAGAAAAAAAAATTAACAAAAGATTTATTATGTACATAAGTAAGAAACTGTAGTAGGGTTAAACAAACGTAATATGGTAGCACCGCTATTCCAACCAGAGATACTCTTACCCTAACCATAAATGGGTTTTCCTTCAGTTTATTATTGCGAATTCATATTTTCCATTTATTTCTAAGACTATTGGATCATTTTGTTTTTTCTATAGCGGCCATTTCAATAGTAGTTTTACCCTTTCTATAGTATCCCTTACTTTTTCTATAGCAGCCCTTACCCTTTCTATAGTAAACCTTACCCTTTCTATAGTATCCCTTATTCTTTTTGTAGTAACGATTACCACTTCGATAGCAGCCATTACCTTTTATGTAGCAGCTATTACCCTTTCTATAGTAGCCCTTATTATTTCTATAGTTAACTTTACCCTTTATATAACAGTTGATACCCTTTCTATAGTAGTCCTCACCCTTTCTATAGTAGCCCTTACCCTTCTAACTTAATATTTACTCATTCCATAGCAGCCCTTACTCTTTTTATAACAGTTATTACCATTTTTGAGTAGCTCTTATCCTTTATATAGTAGCCTTTATCCATTTCATAGTAGCCCTTGCCCTTTCTATAATAGCCCTTACCCTTTCCATAGTAGCCCTTACTCTCTCTATAGTAGCGCTTACTCTCTCTATAGTAGCCCAAATACTTTCTATAGTAGCCCTTACAACTTCTATAGTCCCCCTTCCCTTTCTATAGTTGCCCTTACCCTTTTTTATATTAACTCCTATCCTTTCTATAGTAGTCCTTATCTTTCCCATAGTAGCCCTAACCCTTTCTACAGTAACCCTTGTCCTTTCTATAGGAACCCTTATCCTTTCTATAGCAGCCCTTACCCTTTCTGTAGTTGTTTTTATCCGTTCTATACTAGCCCTTATCCTCTCTAAAGTAGCCCTTACATTTTTTATATCAGATCTTACCCCTTTTTTAGTAGCCTTTATCCTTTCTATTGTAGAATTACCCTTTTTTATATTAACTCTTATCCTTCCTATAGTAGCACTTATTCTTCCTATAGCCCTAACCCTTTCTATAGTAACCCTTATCCTTTCTATAGTAACCCTTATCCTGTCTATAGCAGCCCTTACCCTTTCTGTAGTAGCTTTTATCCGTTCTATACTAGCCCTTATCCTCTCTAAAGTAGCCCTTACATTTTTTATATCAGATCTTACCCCTTTTTTAGTAGCCTTTATTCTTTATATAGTAGACCTTACCCTTTTCTATATTAACTCTTATCCTTCCTATAGTAGCCCTTATTCTTCCTATAGCCCTAACCCTTTCTACAGTAACCCTTATCCTTTCTATAGTAACCCTTATCCTCTCTATAGCAGCCCTTACCCTTTCTGTAGTAGCTTTTATCCGTTCCATACTAGCCCTTATCCTCTCTAAAGTAGCCCTTACATTTTTTATATCAGATCTTACCCCTTTTTTAGTAGCCTTTATCCTTTCTATAGTAGACCTTACCCTTTCCATTGCGGCCTTTACACTTTATATAGCAGTTAATACTCTTTGTATAGTAACCTTTACAATTTCGTTCAAGGCTTATAACGGACAGACAATCATTCATGACGCCTTTATAAATATGTTTAATTCAATTACCAGACCCTGCACAGATCAATGTTAGAATAAAGGTTTTGGTAATGGCCACCAGATCGTTGTATGTGAAAGAAAGTATATCTTGATGCTCTAATCAATAACATCTCCATATTTTACATTAAGAAGTTTATCGTCCCTACCTCAACTCTGCCTGAGTTCACAATGGCTTCCCCTACCTTTTGTAGTAAAAATAAACAAAAACATATTTTTCGTGTACTTATTTGTTCCAAGTGTTGTCAACGTGGTCAGAAAGGCTGTGGCAGACGTGAGTACATGGGAAGCGGTTTACTTGACTCTCTTCAGCCATTCCTGCAAATCCAGTAGGATCCGCTTTTCCGTCAAAAACTCATCTTGTATATTGTATATCAAGTATTACTCATTTTGTATACCTTGTGCATTACTTTGTTCTGGATGACTGTAGTGTTACATTTTTTTCTTCATTTGTTTACATCAGAAATTCTGTGTCTACTACGTTTTTTATTGGGCTACGAAAGTCACGTCAGACATTGCGCAATAGTTTTACACATAAGTTGTATTTTTTTAAGACATCAGATAGTAAATTGTAGTGTTATCATAAAACGCTAGTTGAAATTGCATACAAATATTCTTACGAAATTTTTCCAATTACTTTCATGAGCAGAATTTCACTTATGCAGACAAGATGATGCAATACAAACATCACGAAATCGGCATTATTTTTTATTATAAAAACCATAGGTTTTCTTCGTCTGTAGAGTTTTCATGTGATCACTCAGACGATACACGGGACAGAAAATTTCAAGAATATTTTGCTTTGTTTTAGGTAAGCAATATTATTTACTGAGCACTAACTGTTTGATAATTTTTGATAAATAATAATAAAACAATTTCCTTAGGTTTAATATTAAGTTATATAAACATAAATGTCTTAGTACGGATCATCAAAGACAAATTATATTCTAGCTGCTTTTTATTAACTAATTACAATTAATATCCAGAAGTAACATAACCTATGCGTTAAAACAGCTGTTCTATTACATAGCCCATAACATATAATCAGCTGTAAATAAGCTGTAAATCAGCTTAAGAAAATATTCGTTGTCACTTATTTTAACCCAATTGCGGCGAAATAACTTTATTGCATATCTAGCCCTTTTTGTAAAAGGTTTTTCTCAAACATGAAACTAATATTTATCCATGAATTATTGTTTGAAAATAACTATATTTACATATAGGATGGTACTAAAGTTTAAAAAAATAAATTTGAACTTGATATGATGAATAAAAAGTATTTTATTCATTAAAACCTTTACCTATGATTTAAAACTTTAGTCGGTAAAAGAAACAATTTACTTACGAATATTAATTCAAGCTAATCATGTAAATGATTATTAAGAAAATTTTTGTAACTGATAAGTCGTCTTTAGAAGAATAACAAACAAGCATTTTGTATAATAAACATTACTATTAAAAGCTGAAACATTTGTTTATACATAAAATTAGTAGATAAGAAACACATTTATCGATACATAGACTCTTTGACTCTCCTTAAAACTACATTTTGGCAAACATAGTTCATGTGTCCAGAGTTTAAAGTAATTATCGTTTAATAGCTCCAGTAATATATCTTAATCTGTCCTGTACTTTTTATTCGTGCACGGATATTTTTAATGCATAAGTTGTTATTTGATGCACGTTTAGTGTAAACAGATTTTGTAAATTCTGTCTTTTATGGCATAATCACATAATAATTAATTTCATTGGTTTAGAATCATCGAATAAATATTAAAGTTTTTACCCTATAGTGTACACGTTGCAATAGTGAATTTCAAGTCGCAATTTCTGATTCCACATTTTAGCACTTTATTTGTCTTAATTTTTTATGGACGAGCTTGTTTGAACTTAGCTTTATCAGCTTATATCCAGTCTGCATAATACACTAGTAATTAAACATCAGCTTTCTAAAGTAATTTAGTTCATTTGGTTTTAAATTCTTCCTATTGGCTCACACTCTCCTGATATATATATTTTGTTACATATGTTGTACAAATATTTAATCGTTTATAAAATACGTTTATATTGATCCAATCGGGTTCAAATACATTTTTTCTAGCCTGTAGTGGATGACAATGTATGTTAATAAAGTTTTTCAAATATTTATTAGTAATTAAATTATAAAAATTTGAGGTTCTAGGTCGGATTCGAACTGAGTATCTGCAAGTTCCTAGTCTAGCACTTTGTCACTGATCCAACTTTCCTATTGCTAGAAATCCATTTGTCAAAGATCTATAATAATTTTTCTTGCCGTCATCTGGCTGCCGTTGAAACATCAATTGTACAGGCTTAAATAGTTGCTATGGTTACCACATAATATCGTAAATAATGCTCTAGGATTAAAAATGAATGACAAAAATTAATAAAACAAACAAACTAAATTAACGGTATTGAACCCTGCTTCATAAAGGAATAATATAGAATTAAACCAAAAAGAAACTGCAACACAATGCAGGCGACAAAATTAAAAAAAAACGTATAAAATAGTTAGAAACAAAAATAATAGTCCAACATCATATATAGAAAGGAAAATGAAAAATTCGCTTTTTTGACACTAAATATTCTTATTCTGACATATGTATATACATATTTATATTAATTGTAATTATAAAATAAAAGAATCTAAAATACACTTAATGAAAGAATTTCTTTATTAAATACGGTAGGAATTAACTTTTTTTTTTAAGTTTATAATATTTGTTACTATGACAGAACCTAAAATATAAGCTCGGGATTGAGTTTCAATATTTCTACACTGTTTTTAAATTTTTCCAGATACTGAATAATGAAGGTTGTCTGCTACATTATTTTCTTCATCGGTGTGTTTTCGCTGCTCCTGAACAACCTGGCCTCTGCTGTGCCTAAGAGAAAGAGATGCAAGGAAGAGGGAGATAGAGTAAGTAGATGCCAAAATACAGATTGGAGGCTAGAAAGCTTTAAAGTTATTTTGTTTCAATAGGTGTACATTGTTATATATTAAATACCTAAAATATCCTAAATTCGCTATAAATTTTATCAAAAATCTTATTTAACAACATAATTTTGTAACTCAAACACCCACGTGAAATTTATAGTTGTAAGTTAACGAAATGTCTCATAATTTAAACTAACCTAAATTTGCAGATATTTTATTCATTCTTTGAGAATAATTTTAATTTTCATTCTTAAGTATAGGTAGATCATGTCTTCTAGTAATTTTCATGTATATGCCTGAACGAATGATTTCAAGGGGTCATTTGGGCGTCAACCACTAGACTAGTTGCCTGAAAAAATTGTTTCAATAGGTGATGTGGTCGTCAACCATAAGACCTGTTGCTGTAAAGAATGATTTCTACAGGTGACGAGGGTATCAACCTCAAGCCTAGTTACCTGAACGAATGATTTCAATGGGTGATTTGGGCGTCAACCACTAGCCTATTTGCCTAAACAAATGGTTTCAATAGGTGATGTGGCCGTCAACCATAAGATCTGTTGCTGTAAAGAATGATTTCTACAGGTGACGAGGGTATCAAACTCAAGCCTAGTTACCTGAACGAATGATTTCAAGAGGTGATATCAGCGCCAACCACAAACCTTGTTGCTTGAACGAATGATTTCAAGAGGTGATATGGGCGTCAATCACAAGCATAGGTGCCTGAACTAATGGTTTCAAGAAGTGATATCAGCGTCAACCACAAGCCTTGTTGCTTGATTGAATGGTTTCAACAGATTATATACCCGTTAACCATAAGCCTAGATACCTGAACGAACGGCTTCAAGAGGTGATATGAGCGTCAACCAAAAGCCTAGTTGCTTCAACAAACGGTTTCAAGAGATGAATGGATGTCAATTACAAACCTAGTTGCCCGAACGAATGATTTCAAGATGTGTCATGGGGGTTAACTACAAGCCTAATTGAACTACAATCCTAGTTGCTAGAACGATTGGTTTCAAGCGGTGATATGAGTGTCAGCTACTGGGTTGTTTGCTTGAACAAAGGGATTCAAGAGGTGATATGGCGTCAAACACAAGCTTAGTTGCTTGAACGAATGGTTTCAGAAGGTAAATGGGCATCAACCACAAGGCTAGTTACTGCCAATTGTATTTGTCACGAGATGTATCAAGAGACTTCGGGAGATGCGCAGTGGCCTACTTGACATTTAGAGGGGAAGGAGAGCTCCGAACACAGTGTCAAAACGTGCTCTTTTTCTTTTCGGTAAACATAAGTCATTGTGCGTAAATACGAAAGAAGAAGAGTTACTGCCTATCTTTGCCTTCCTGTGCTTTAGTCTCTGGCTATATCTCGTGAGTTGTTATTTGAGGGTTATCATTGGGGTTAACGTAAGGGTTGATAATTTGTTTTTAATATAACACAATTTCCGTTTGTAAATAGGGAAACGGAATGATACCAAAAGCGTGTGGTTTGGCTACATCTAACATTTAGGGTAGTATCAAATCAATTTCTCATTTGTGATCGTCTTCTCTCCTAGCCTTGGCAACCCCTACTGATGTGGTTTTTGTTTCTGTTTCAGTGTAATGCTAGGATGAAATGTTGCGAGGAGCTGACCTGTGAAGAAGCGCCGGAGGGATCTAACATGTTTATGTGTATGCGGCAGTACTATTGATTCCTCGAAAAGACATTCCAAATACAAAACAGTGACCGACCCGACAGCACGCAACACACAGGGACCTGAGAGTCTATACTTCTCACTAACATTATGGCAATAGTTTTACACAGTTCCTACTTATAAAAAAAAATCACTGAATAATTTTTTTTTTAAGTAATAAAAGTACTAAAACTTTTGAGCCTTTATTGTGTCCAATGTCTTTAAAATGGTAATTAGTTATTTTCAATTAGCTGCTTAATATTTTTCGCACTTATAATGTACTAATTGTCGTGAATAGGTCTTCAGTTTCGTCCGAAACAAGTTTGTGGTGGATTTACTGTAC
The DNA here is from genome assembly GCA_036971475.1 of Prosapia bicincta. NCBI lineage: Eukaryota > Metazoa > Arthropoda > Insecta > Hemiptera > Cercopidae > Prosapia > Prosapia bicincta. The sequence continues at coordinate 20,459,799 of JBAIZL010000002.1, read as the reverse complement.
TTTTGTCTCTTTTAAATATACTCTAGAACCTCTTTATTCGCTGGGGTTACGTTCGCTGAACTAACCGCGAATATAAAGCCGTTCTCGTGTGCTGAAACCAACTGTATATCAAAGGTTAAAGGTTACGTTCGCTGAACTAACCGGGAATATAAAACCGTTCTCGTGTGCTGAAATCAACTGTATATGAAAGGATGAAGGTTACGTTCGCTGAACCTACCGCGAATAGTAAAACCGTTCTCGTGTGCTGAAACCAACTGTATATCAAAGGTTGAAGGTTACGTTCGCTGAACCTAACGCGAATAGTAAAACCATTCTCGTGTGCTGAAACCAACTGTATATCAAAGGTTGAAGATTACGTTCGCTGAACCTACCGCGAATAGTAAAACCGTTCTCGTGTGCTGAAACTAACTGTATATCAAAGGTTGAAGGTTACGTTCGCTGAACCTACCGCGAATAGTAAAACCGTTCTCGTGTGCTGAAACTAACTGTATATCAAAGGTTGAAGGTTACGTTCGCTGAACCTACCGCGAATATTAAAACCGTTCTCGTGTGCTGAAACCAACTGTATATCAAATGTTGAAGGTTACGTTCGCTGAACTAACCGGGAATATAAAACCGTTCTCGTGTGCTGAAATCAACTGTAAATCAAAGGTTGAAGGTTACGTTCGCTGAACCTACCGCGAATAGTAAAACCGTTCTCGTGTGCTGAATTTAACTGTATATCAAAGGTTGAAGGTTACGTTCGCTGAACCTACCGCGAATAGTAAAACCGTTCTCGTGTGCTGAATTTAACTGTATATCAAAGGTTGAAGGTTACGTTCGCTGAACCTACCGCGAATAGTAAAACCGTTCTCGAGTGCTGAAACAAACTGTATATCAAAGGTTGAAGTTTACGTTCGCTGAACCTACAGCGAATATTAAAACCGCTCTCGTGTGCTGAAACCAACTGTATATCAAAGGTTGAAGGTTACGTTTGCTGAACCTACCGCGAATATTAAAACCTTTCTCGTGTGCTGAATACCAACTGTATATCAAAGGTTGAAGGTTACGTTCGCTGAACCTACCGCGAATAGTAAAACCGTTCTCGTGTGCTGAAAACTGTATATCAAAGGTTGAAGGTTACGTTCACCGAACTAACCTCAAATATAAAGCAGTTATCTGGTGCTGAAAAAACTGTATATTAAGTTTGAGGGTTACGTTCCCTGAACTTACCGCAAAAAGTAAAAACCGTTC
>JBAIZL010000002.1:20381066-20453566 GCA_036971475.1 Prosapia bicincta | reverse complement strand
TATTTGTTTGGTAATCGTTATTTTCTCAGTATAATAATTTCCTTAGTAGTAACTAAATTAATGTTTCTGGTGTCAAAAGTAATAAAAAGTAATAAAAGTTTTTTTTTGTGTTTTAAAAGTAAAATATAAGGCTGTAGAAGAATTATACAGAACATTGTGTCAACTTAAATCATTTAATGGTAAAAAGTAATATAAAATAATTTTTAAAGTGAATTCCTACGTAGATCAACAAAGAATAATGTTTGTTTACTTACTTTATATTAAATCATCACAATAAATTTAAATATCCATATGCATATGACAACATTAGGTGGTAGAAAAAAAAGTGAAATTAATTAATTAAGTTAAACTTTAGAAAAAAAATAGTATTCTCTATTAAAATAATATACAACAAGTAATATAAATAATAAATTGTTATTCTAAAGTATGCCAAAAAAGAAAGATCTTATTTTCATTTTTTTATAAAATAATTACAAATATTATAAATAAGCTTTTATAAGTAACAATCTATGCTTTAAAACAGCTGTTCTACCACATAACCTACAACATAAAATCAGCTGTTTTATAAAATTAACTGATATCACTTATTTTAAGCCATATGTTACGAATAACTATATTGCATACCTTGTTCCTTTTGTGACAAGTGTTTCTCCCATAAAAAATTAAATTAAATCAATAAATTTAATTATTGAAGTAATATTTGAAAAAAAAATATTAACATCAAGTGGTATCCACTAGAAGTAAAATAAAGTGTATTTATCTTGAATGGATGTATACAAAATATTAAATTAACAACTGGAAAGTTGAACAAGATATATAGCAGGTGCGAATGTGAACTAAGAGAAGGAATCCCAAAATAATGATTGTTGTATTTAATTCTTCCAAAGGAAATAATCTAAAAAAGTGTAATTATATATCTATTCCGAGTTCTAAGGTGTAGTTCATAATTAAAATTGGTGAGAAAAAAAATACATTTACAGATATTTATAAGCTCCTTCATTCACAATGAGCTTACCTTTGGATCATGGTTTCAAGCTCTAAACTCAAGTTTTACTTGATTTCATTGAACCCGAGATTCCAATATGCTCTATATCGCTTATATAAGCACGTATATTTTCAAGATATTTATCATTATTTACAGTATATTGTGTATTTTTAATAGACGATGATGTGGTGCTACTTTTTCAAAAATTTCGTTTTTTCGGCGCCTATTGTATCAAATCCCTTTTCTAATTTTTAATCCCTTTTATTAGTTCTTTACATATATCTTGTTTTATCCATCAATCGTTATGAAAATACGTTTTATTCACCCAGTCAAGTTCAAATACATTTTTTATAACTTGTAGTGGATGACACTTGATGTTATTACAGTTTTTTTCAAATAATATTTCAATGGAATAATTTTAGTGAAAAAAAAACTTTTCACAAAAAAGTGGAAGGTGCGCAATATAGTTTTTCCTCCCATTTGGTTTAAAATGAGTGATTTCATTAAACAGCTGATTTAATGTTATAAGTTGTGTAGTAGAACAGCTGTTTTAACGCATTGGCTATGTTACTATAATTGTAATTATTTAATAAAGAGTAACTAAAATAAAAATGTCGTTTGTTAACCTAAAAAGGAATTGACTTTCAAAAATTATCCTTTGCATTGCTTGTTTTTAAGCAATATCGTGCACCTTGCAATTCTGAGTTTAAATTAAAGCTTCTTTGTTTCCTTCGTCAATAAAACCTCATCACTTTATACATTTAACAAATATTCAGCTTTTAGGTACCTTATATTCATTTCCTGCTACACCTTTTTCCTTGCTGCACAATATGTTTTTGAAGCCCATACAAATCCAGAAAAATCCATCCAAATTTTCTCTTTATTTTATCGACTTTTTTACCTAAAATGTCATGAGCAAAACTCATTGCAACCTTATACTTGAGCTTTAATAAATAATTTTAGTTAAAGTCTGTTATATAAACACGAACACTGAATTTAATATTTTCCAAAACAGTTTTTTGTTTCATCAGAACCTGAAGAATGAAGATATTCTGTTACATATTGCTATTCATTGGGATGGTTGTCCCACTGGCCCAGAACAATCCTCTATTTAATAAAATTAAATGCATGAAAGAGACGGAGGAGGTAAGGAAAAAACAGTAAACATTTATACAGTACTAGAAAAAATAAAATATGATAAGGCGAGAAACAATTAGTCATTTTTTAAAGAGTGCGTTTAAAACTTTAAACTCTTTTGAATCCAACGTCCGAATTTTCGGACGTTTACAAAATATTAAAAAAAATAATCGGTGTAATAATTCTTGTATGTATAAAAAGCATCCATAATGAACTCGTTTACACAGTTATAGTACTTAAAGGCACTTCTAGTTTGATTTAGCAACTCTGTTTTAGTTCAAACTTGATGACTGTAGTACCGTATCAGCTATCATGTTGTGAGTAGTGTGTGAGTGGTCTGTTTGTTACTCACAATTTTGTTTTGAAGTTCATCTTTTTGTTTAACATTTAGTGTTTACATTGTTTACATTGTTTACAACAAGTTTATTGTTGTTTGTAGCGGTTTTGTTGGCGTATATAAGTGTTAGTGTATATAACATACAAACCTTTTTTTCTGACAATAAGACAACATAGGAAACAGACAATTTTAGAAAAATGTTTTTTAGTGAGTAATATTTTTCTCAAATTATTTTTTGATCGTTTATTATAATTCTAGGTAGTAGTATATTACAGTAGAGTCTTAGAGAAGTAAAGTAGAAAACGAATCATGGAAATCTATTGATAAATACAAATTTGGTGTAAGTTTCGTCAAAGCACTACATTTTCAATAAACCATGACCTGGGCTGGAGCAGATACCCATGCAAAACGTCTCGGGATCAAAAGGGTTAAAGTTGAATACACATAGACCCCTAATTACCTAAAATTAGCAAGAAATAATATTTCTCACAATATTTTAGCATTTAGATAAATTTACCAATTATGGAACCAAACACAAGGGTATCACTTGGAATATATTGTTGTATATAGCTTTGTGTTACCTACTTTGTTGTAAACTAGCGATATCAGCCTAACAACATGTAACATGTCTTATATATGCTTCCTACTTGAGTGTACATCACGTGTCCTAGTTAGAATATATAACCCTGGTCAGACGGAGTCACGAGGTGAGCACTACTGTGAACTGGGCTTCAAACGTAATCCTAGATCTTGCCAAGTCTAATAGCCTAGGAGTGGTTTTATCACACTGTAAGGATTAGCATTAGGGATGAATATTCTAAATTGTTTTAGTAAAATGCCACTGATCTCGCACAGTAAATACCATTAAATACATTCAAAACTTAAAAGTCAAAGGAAACTTGACTGTGGAGGAGGATATTAGACACAAGCATTTAAAAACTTATGCACAAAAAAAAATTTAAAATTACAGACTATCATACACACCTCAACAAAATGGTAAGTGAAAGAATCATTATTAATCAAATTAACTGAATTATAAGATTATTCATAGAAACAAACTTAGCTAAATATGTATGAGTCAAATGAGCTCCTATTCACTCTATAGGAGCTCCAAATCAATGCTCCTACAAGCGCCAGTAATGTCAAGGGAATAACACAAGTATTTTCAGAAGGCAATAGATATAGATGGTGGTTGGAAAAAAGCTGCACAAAGTCAAATCACTACATTGAGGAATACCAAAACTGAAAACCAAGTACTTCGCCTAAGGGTATGAAAGCAATCAACATACGCTGGTTATTTAAAGTAAAAAAAAACCTGAGTGATTCCAGAAGGAGTTTAAGAAGAAATCTCCTCAAATATCTGTGCCACATTTACCCAAGAAGGACGCCTTTGTCAGTGGCTTTGCACAAGGAATGGATCATAAAATTGCTGGTAAGTCCAACTGCATTTCTTAGTTGAGTGGACACTAAAGTGAACAAGTAAAATAACGTAGGTTGGGTTCTCAGATAGCATTCAGGTAGTGCAATGACATTAAATAAATTGCTCACTTGAAATAGACATAAAATTGACTTAAATGGGCTACCTTCTGCGGTTTTGACTAACACTACTGATGTGTGATTGTGTGTGTGTTTTTTGTTACAGTGCAGTGATAAGAATAAATGCTGTGAGGGACTATTTTGTGAGGAAATCTTCAGGTCAACTGACCAATGGATGTGTTTTAAGAAGTAATAACCTTCGGAAGTTAATCGTTCGATGTGAAACTACAAAGCCTGTACAGCTCATCAGCGACTCAAAATTAAGAAGTTTGTAAACAGCTTCTGCTAAATAAATAATTTTTTTCTCTCAAGAAATATTGAGTTGAGTTTAGAGTATGAAATAAATAGAGTTTTAGTAAAGAGTTTTATTACATTTTATTATTCAAGTTCTTTGAATGGTAATTGTTATGTGTTAGATATTTCCTTTGATGTTGTCCAAGTACAAGTTGTTCAAGTCTGAAATATGTCTCTGGTTGATTTATTATAAAATTTTCTAGTCTCATTATACTTGAGATTGAAACTCGTTACATTCTTTAATTTACACACACACACACACACACACACACACACACCCACACACACACACACTCACACACTCACACACAAACACACACACACACACACACATACACACACACACACACACACACACACACACACACACACACACACATACACACACACACACACACACACACACACACACACACACACACACACACACACACACACACACACACATACACACACACACATACACATACACACATACACATACATACACACGTACACACCCACACCCACACACACACACACACACACACACACACACACACATATATATATATATATATATATATATATATATATATATAAGAGATTGAAAGAGAAAGATAGAGGGTTTAATGTTTTTATTGTAATAATATACAGCCTAGTGAATAAATAATTAAGTGTTTAAAACTTTTTCACAGATCAGTCCAGATAGAAGACATCCGAACAGAAGTACATAGTTTAGACGTTCGACTCGGCTTCTATGTGGGGAGGTGGTGTAAGTTATTAAATCTATGGTGGTAAATAATGAGCACTACAAAAATAAAGACTGGTGATTTGATAATTTACTTAAACTTGTGGAGCCATTTGGTGTAGGCAAACATGAAATTGAAGAAAAGGAAATTTTAGAGTTAATTCACAAGTGAATGGGAAAAAAGACCCGGAGGGTAAACAATCAGGAAGTGCAGAGAACGAACTACAAGAAAGCAAATGGTTTACATTATAAGCAATAATATTTCTGGATGACAAAAATAAAACATAAAAATAAAGGATAATTTCGAAGTAAGTTTGTATTTATGCTTCTAATTTCAGAACCTTAGGTTGCGTTTTAGACTCATTTGCGTATTTGATCTTTTTTTATTACAAGTACATTTGTCGTATTAATAATTGGTAGAATAATTCCTGAGTGGTAGGTAGACTTTATAAAAATAATAAAATAATCACTTATTTAGTAACAGGGTTGTAAACAGATCTTGATGTATTTTCCGCATTTGGTTTACTACGTAGCTAGGAGCCAGCTGCTATTCTCTCTCTTATATCTGCATCAGGTTCTGATTCCATTAGATGTCGAAAAACACAAGGATTATCCTTTTTCAAATAATTCCACACACGGTTTCTTATTATTTGCATCCTCCGCAACTAAGAAAAACTGCATTGGAGAGATTCTCTTTGGGAATGCTGGTGGGGGAGTATTTTACCTCCAAAGTCTAAGAGTAAATTCTCCAGCTTGGATAGATTCACTGTCGAACATTTCGACAGGATTGTAACACAGATTTTGAAGCCATTTTCCGCACCTGCTTTATGACGCAGCTATCAGCCGTCCTATGTTTTGTATCTGAGTCAGTTTCTGATTCCATTGGAGGTCGATACTCACAAAAAAACATAGAGCTCCAAATTCGTTTTCTGAGACTCTGCGAGAACTGCCTACTTTATCGATAGTTACTCTTTCTTTCGATCCATTTTCAAATAAGCTCAAGTATGGTTTTATAATATATGCGTCACCTGCACTTAACACTAACGGGAGGTTCTCTGTGTCATCTAAACAAATAAAATAATAATGATAATAATAATAATAATGCATACTATAAATAAAAAGCCATATTATACAACTATGAAACAAATACTAAGCGATTTATTCAGAATTTAAAGATTACTAGATTAAAGATACTAAGCGACTAGCAGACATAAAGATAGTTAAGACGAAGACATTGCCAGTGATAAATGAAAATTAATGCCAAGTACATATTCAGACCGGAAGTTTTCGAGTGGAGCATGCATCCATACCATCACCCTTAAACACCCATTCAAAAGTGACCAAAACTACAAATTATATTTTTCTAAAGGCACTTGAGACCAAATCCACAAAATATGCACACGTGGCTATTTATGGTTATTCCAGCGCACTCGTCTCTGACATAGCTGTAAATCTCATGAAATCCATTCAGTCAAAAAAAAAAAACATCAAAGACGAACATTCTTTGTTTGGCGAACAGACAGCGATTAGGCTTAACAGACTTCCTAAGCGAATAAGGTATTATGCGCAACAATCCATCAACCAATTCTACTTGTCGCTGGAAATAGGCATTTACGAACAACACAGTGCGCCAGAAACAGCTGCATTCAGTTCTCTGTCACAATCCACATCGAACTTGTCAATGTCTTTCGTCCCCAAACAAGCACTCGCGTCACATGGCAAGGCCTGTCAAATGGTAGAGACACCTAGATATTCCTACTAATCGCCCCCTCCCCCAATCTGTTTAGCCTTACTTCATGGATATACTGGCAATGGCATTTTTGAATTTTTATTCTTTCATTCTTGTTCTCGATTTTTCCTACAGCTCTTGAGTTAGCTCTTGATTTCGATTTAGTTTGAAAGGAAAGTTGTCAAAATTATATCATGTATCATTATGTCAGTTACAAGTGACCATTCATTAAAAATAAAACTGTAGCTTATTCTGTTTTCTAAACTATTCTTTAGGTGTGTTAAAGGGAATCAATAATGACGTCACAATCGTCTGGTACGAAAGCATAAATAGCTTGTTTTGATATCATTATGGGGTACATCTGGGAGTAATAAGAAGTATTCGTCGTAAGGGAGCGCAAAGTGATAGCGAGCCGTCAACGTTCTGGAATATTTTTTTTGAGATTTTAGTTTGATCTCAAATCATTTTTTTAGGGGGAATTCAAAATTACTTATTTTCGTCCTGAAGAAATTGTTCAATTCTACCTCATCCCAGTACCCCAATTTCAGCTCGTCAGCCTTGTCGTAAGGCAGGTATCCCATAAAATCGTTGGTCTTATACTTACTCCGACCGTTGATGATGCTGGGAAAAATTACAAATCATCGAGGGCGACGGCATGACGTAAATCAGCAAAGACAAGTAAAATTGCAGCAGAAGCTGCTAACGGTACGTCCTCTTCACCTAGCATTTTTGTCATTATGGCACGCAGCAACCGATGGGACGTCCACACTACATGGTGTATACAAGCGTATAATGTTTAGCGGATGGGTAGTACAACAGTAGCCAACCCACTCCGGCTGAGTAAGGCTTCTCTCAAAGTGGTACATCCATTCCTACGCCCAGAATGAGTTTCATCCTTTAGCATCACGACCTATAGCACAACACTAATGTTTAGCGGATGGGTAGTACAACAGTAGCCAACCCACTCCAGCTGAGTAAGGTTTCTCTCAAAGTGGTACATCCATTCCTACGCCCAGAATGAGTTTCATCCTTTAGCATCACGACCTATAGCACAACACTAATGTTTGGCGGGTGGATAGTACAACAGTAGCCAATCCATAACAAAAGGGTATAAGTAATGATGCGAGTAATGAAACTCGAACACATTTAGAACCAAGAGTCGTTAAGGTTTTCAGAATGCTAGTGCCGCACGTGTACGAATGCAAACCCGAAACTTTGCTTATTAGAAACTAACTGACCCTCCCTCGTTTGTCCACTGATTCTAGATAGTAAACATCACTACACACGCTCGGGTACGTGTGCGTGTGTTCATATATGGAACACAAAAATTAAAAACAATCAACAGATCCCAAAGTGACAAATAACCTACTCACAAAAACGCTTCTTTTCATCATGCAACCAAAGGACGTTTTTTCAATGCAGTAAATCCTCCATAAATCATAACAAAACACCTGTTCCTATATTCTTACTAGCAGCCAGTAACGGAGAAGACAGACGTCAAATCCCTCCTAATTCCTCCATCTGAATGATTAACTTTATCTGTAGATTCTGAATGCCTACAATAGGAAACTTTTATATTTATGGATATTTTATCTACACAAGAAATAGTTTTTCCAGGCTTTATTTTATTTGCATCATTCTAATTCTAATCATATCAGACATAGTTTTTCACATGGACTAAATACTTGACATTTACGAATAAAAACAATATTTGATTTATCAGAAAGACCTTTTGAAGTTTAGAAATAATAATCTCACTAAACTTCAGTCAATTACTAGTTTATTTCGCGCTGTGTTAATATATTACGTAATGCAGGCGCCACGTTATTGCCTTTAGTAATGTTATGTTAACCATGCCTGTTCGTTCATTTATGGTGTCTTTATATTATCAATCAGTTGGAACAGTAAACATAATTCCTAATGGATACTTAACTATATTCTAGGTAAACGTTTTTTTTTTTTTTTAATTTAGTCGTAAGGGTGTTTGTCCACGTTAACAAAGTTATTTTTAAAACATTCAGTTTTTTTTGTTTAAATAATAAAGCTTGTGTTGTGTAAGTGCTATAATTTTTAATATAAACCAAGTTAAACATTAAAATAATTAATTAAAAAAAGAAATGGTTGAGAATAGAGTTTCCCAAGGCAAATGATAAACCTGGTTTTTGGAAAATTTAATTTTTCTGTTAAAGTCTCAAGCTTATAACTTACAAGTACTTTAAACAAAAGTTTTTTTAAAAATCAATTCCTACTTAGGTCAACAAGGAAAGGTTTTATTTCAGATACTTCATATAAAAAGATTACAATATATATATATATATATATATATATATATATATATATATATATATATATAAAGTAACATATACTATGCGTTCTTCCACATAACCTTAACATACAATCAGCTGTTTTATGATATCATATGTTATCACTTATTTTAGGCCAAATGGGACGAAATAAGTATATTGCATACCCTGCCCCTTTCGTGAAAAGTTTATATCCCAAATAAAACTAAAAATAATTCTTTAAATTTAATTAATGATTTAGTATTTGAAAAACTGCAATTACATGAAGTATCATCCACTACAGGTTTAAAAAAATCTATTAGAACTTGAGTGGATGAATAAAAAGTATTGTATTAACGAATGAAAGTTTGAACAAAATACGTATAAGGAGAGTGTGGACTAATAGAATAAATTGAAAAATAAAGAATATGAAAAACCGTTTGCCGATTGAAACTTTTTTTCTAAAACGTGAAGTTCCGGATTTTTTACCTGAAAAATAACTAATTACTAAATGTTTTTAGTGAAAGTCTTTACTTGTCGAAAGTTTATAATATAAACGTACGCAAGAGTTTTAATATTTGGCAACGCTGTTTTTACATTTCCTCAGGTCCTAAAGAATGACGATACTCTGCTACTTGATTTTCTTCGTAGGGGTGCTATTACCATTGGTGCTGAGCAATAAACCTGCCACTCAAGAAAAATGTGGAGAAGAGGGAGATTTTGTAAGTATAAGTCAGACATCATTTTTAAACAATTGGTTTTCAAATATTAATTGAATTTTAGAAAGATATACAATAAGTTTGTTTCAATATATATATTTAAAGATAGACATATCTATCAACAATGATTCTTTTTATATAAATACCTTATAAATAGGCTATGTACGAGGCTCGTATACGCTATAACTTAATTAATTTCAATTTCAGAGAAATTTCATTTCTTACAATAATTTTATTTCTCAAAATTATAAATACTTTCAGTAGAAACACGAACACATAAGCTAGTACAATATATTGCTATATAGTGTTTTGTTTTTACTACTTTATAGCTCTAAAATTACGAACTCTACCTAAAGTTACCTAACATAACTTGAACTAACCTAACATAAACTGACATAACCTAATCTGACATAACTCTACGTAACCTAACCCGTCTCGACCTAATATATCCCATTAGTGATGTACAACATAATGACGACTCTATCATTTACAAATAACTAAACACACTTTGCCAACTACATTCTCCTTCACAACCTTACACCTTAATTTTAGTCTTGCAGTTCAAACATTGACGCACAGCGTACGTAAAACAAATTAATAAAGTTACTAACCTAATATAACCTAATTAGAAAATGGTTGAATAAAAAACTGTACTTCTTTTTGTATGATCTTCTTTCTTTATCAACATTTTGTGTAAGTTTTACTTTACACACGGCTTTCTGCCTTTCAGCCATATCTAGTTCGTCTTTCAACAAACCATTCGACACTACCCAAAATGTGAAGTCACCAGATGTTTAGTATTATATTATTAAATAAATTCCCTTTTCTGTACTTGATAATGGTACTATTGAATGATTTCCTGAAAATTGAAAAATCAAATAATGATGGAATCCTAATGTTTGCAAAATGGCTGTCATTCTCAACCGGCAAAGTTTTTCAGTTCAATATTTTAAAAAGTTTTAGAAAGGTCTTCCTCTCTCTCACTCCACCCCACACGCACATATATAAATAAATAAATATATGTATGGATATATATATATATAAATATATATATATATATATATATATATATATATATATATATATATATATATACATACATATACATATATATGCGTGCATCATAACCTATGAGCTCCGCCACTTGGTATAAATTTTGAATCAAACCGGTCCGTCATGGAGCCGAACCCAGTGCAAAATATGCTGTGCTAATATTTTGCCAAAATATGCCAGAGAACCAGTCACTGAACTTTATATAAAAACCTAACTTGTTGAGATTTTACCCTTTGGGTATCCGTTCCCGCGGAATACATTCCTTTGAAGGTATCTTCGGCTTGAAGATATTCGTTTAATTAAATAAAATCACTGTTCGTGTTGCAAGTTAGTAAACAAATTGTTTTTTAATATCTTTAGATTCAATTTACATTACAGCACAGTTTTTAATGTTTTAACAATTTAAACTCTTCTTTCTTTTTTTAATATTTTTTCCTTTAGTCAAAATAACTTTCTACATCAAAGAAGAGATGTCTAATATTTAATATAAATATAAAATAATCCCTTCAGTGTTGTATTTAACAAACATTAACTTTACCATTTAAATTATTCTACAGTTCGGAACTTCTAGTTTTAATACAAAATTTACTTCAATTTAACCCCACAATATTTTGGAATGTTTTAAACAACTTCATTTAAAACATGCCTTTCATTTTAACATGAAATCCCTTATTTTCTCATATTTAGTATTTGACACCAAATAGACACAACATTTAAACACAAAGACTATTTCCAACAAACATTATCAAAATTTATATATATGATCCCCAAAACTCTAAACAAACAATTTAAAATCAACATGAGAACAAACACAAATTATCTAATTAGCTCAGAAAATGGACCTATTACTAAACATTGAAAATTCTTTAACATTTTATAACTCTCAAATTTTATTTTAATTCATAGAACTTTTTGCCAAAACTCAACTTATTTTATAACATCAATTATCTAAGGAAAAGTCAGTGTCGTTTGTCTAACCAATTAACTAAAAATTTAAAATCTTATTTACATTTTTTAACTAATTTTGAAACAACATTTTGATGTTATTCAATTTTCTTAAAGAGTTGACATCTATTCAATACAATCTTACAATAAACGGCCATTTCTTATAGTTTCATTTAATCAAATCAAATTGTTTCAGTTTAATTTTGTATAGTATTTTTGTTCGGCTCTGAACTGCAATTTACAATTAAAGCTTTATAATACATTTTAATTTCCAAATCTGTCTTTATTTTGTTTCAAAATATTTCTTTTACTTTTCACATTTATTTTAAATAATTTTTACTAATACCTTCCTATTTAAAAGGTAGTGTCCCCCATTTTGAGTAGCTGACTACCTCATAATAACATCTCCACCATCTTGTTTCTTAACACAGCCACTATGTAAAGTCTTTCAGATTTTTGAAAATTTATTAAAAATCAAATTTTAAATTCCCGCAGAAATAGAATTTGTTCATTATTTTGAGAAAGAGAGAAGCTAAGTTCTGACCTTTTAGAATTGCCACTTACCCTTATCCTGCGCCTAAGGGGTTTCAAGATGTTGTCTTACTAGATCCTCTTCGTCTCTTGATACACCATTGCCTTTACCCGTTCAGTTTAGCGTCCTTACGCTTCTTTGTTGTCTTGATGCCTTCTGGACCAAACAAGCGCTGTAGCGCCTTTTACAGCGTGAATTTCGATATTTAGGCTGGAAAATTTTGCATTTAGTTCTCTAGGAATTTGTCTATAAACTGTTTCTATTTTTATTCCTATTTCACTCTCAATTTAATTTCAATTTTAGTTCAAACGTCTTATGACTTTACTCTTTTTCAATTGTCTTTTAAACAATCACATTCCTAAATTTAAAAATTACCCCTTTAAAAGTTTTACTCTAGGCACTGTTCAATTTATCCACTTCTAACTGAATCTGTTTTTAAAACACCTACTAATTTACTGAATCTTCTTTGTTTGCTAAAACCACGACCTGGTGGTAGGTTCGTAGAAACCCGCTTTTGGAGAGTTCCCCTCCAAAATGGTTTCTGAAAAGCACAAAACTACATCTTAGCACCACACTCGAACTCCATAGCCCTGCATTCTGTTCTTCATGTACTATTAGAAACAATCAACACTTTTACAAAGCAGAGTACAGCTACCCGACCGTCCTGCGCGAACTCTGGAACCACGCTAACGCCTCATTTGGCTCTTCCAAAGCATAACGCTTCCACCTTCGGTCAACCCTTAGTCAATCGCGAAGCCGCTTGATGTGGCATGATCTGGCGGCCAGATCCTTGTCATATCCTCTCATCTTATCAAATAGTTTTTTTGCTGTAACTTCCAAATTTTGCTCTCATTTTCTTCTCTTCAATTCCATTTTTTTCTTACTGCGTCTGCTCGAATGTTGATGGTCTCTCTACCTTGATTTTGACCCTTTCTGCCTCTTTCAAATTTATAACACACCTTGTTCCTGCTAATGACTTTGTCTATAGTATTTTTTACTGCTAAAATTATTTATTCGTATGCTAAGGCTATACACCCAGGCACCCTGCCTCAGGTATATGAATTTAAGGTTTTTAAAATGTTTAAATTTAAACTGTCTATTGTAACGCTTAAATGTCACATTTTACCCCGTTACAGTGTGTGTGTGAGTGTGCGCGCGCTCGCGCGCGCGCGTGGACGGCATGGCCTCAAGAGTTGAATTACTGTGAACTGGGCGTCAATCGGAACTGTCGAACTCGCCAATGTAATTCAAGGTTATGGGTGATTTAGAAGGTTATCATTAAACCTTATAATTTAAAAAGTCTCAGTTAAATCCATCATACTTGCTGCAATGAAAGGCTAAGACGTGGGAAAATTAAGGGCTTTTCACATGTGCATCCACTCTTTTAGCCAGCTGCGATTCAGGTTAGTATCACCGGTGAGCCTTACAATCAGCCAACAATTTCCTCTTCCCTTGGCTGTTTCCTTTCCTTAATGATTTTGTTTTTGTTTTTGTTACAGTGCAATAACGAGAAAAAATGCTGCGAGGGATTAAATTGTCGAGAAGTTCTGCAAGGATTCAATATTTTTTTTTGCTGTGACGATGAAAAGAACGATATCTCGATAGATTCAACTTCGCTTATTAAAGGTGCATAGAGCATCATTGGCTCCACACAAAGGATTCTTTAAACAATCTTTAACTCAGATTATATTCACCTTCTACCTAAAATAAAATAACCTTAGACTAGAGTCTCAACCATATAAGTTTTTAATAAATATTGTTAAAAGTTTCCAACTTTTACATTTTGCACCCAAGGCATTTTCAATCCTTCCTCTATCGCACTCCCCAAGCAGTTGATTTGGTACCTATAGAACTGAAGATTTCAATTCTGACTGAGACACGACTGGTAGATTCATTCTGCAGTTTCTCCCCACAATCTTTAACTGCATGGGGTTTAAAATCAACCGTTACGTTTCCGTAAGAAGAAGTGTAGTTCATTCCAGACGGGGTAGCAATCGTCAAAATTTGTATTAAACCTTTAAATATGTAATTTTATTTAATATATGAAATGTTATTGGGGGCTTTGTTACGTCCAGTTTATTTGATTTCAAATTTTAAGTACGTTTAAAAGCGAACTCGGGTTAATTAGTATACGTTTTAACATAGCCAAGTAAGTTAAGAGTTTGCCAAGGCGTGTTTAAATTAAATTTTTTAATCACATAATATAAGATACCAGCGCGTATTAACCTAGCTTTGACTGGAAACATTTTAGAAAGATGTAATATACTTATGTATATTAATTTGTGAAATAATAACGGGTAAAAAGCAAAGTTTGTTTTTGTTTTAAATGAAATTTTTATTATTTATAAATTGTTTTCTAAATTAAATATGTTTTTGTAAACATAAACGTGTATTTTATTGTAACCTGTCTTTGTTAGAGCTTTTAAACTGACAGTCAGTTTGCCTGAGTTTGCCTGAGGAACAATTGACCCGGCGAGTCTCAGTAAGTATAAAGATTAAAAGTAGTGGGTTAATGTAATTAATGTTTTTTTTAAAAATAAGTTAAAACTCACCAGGACCACTTTACAAAATACCGGGGGGGGGGGTTACAAGCCTTACAATCAGCCAACAATTTCCTCTTCCATTTCCATTCCTTACTGATTTTGTTTTTGTTTTTGTTGCAGTGCAATAACGAGAACAAATGTTGCGAAGGATTAAATTGTCGAGAAATGATGAAAGGAAGCAATTATTTTTTTTGCTGTGACGATAAAAAGAACGATATCTCGATAGATTCATCCTCACTTCATAAAGATTCATAAATCATCATTGACTTCACACAAAGGATTATTTAAACAATTTTTTACTCAAATTAGCTTCACCTTTTACTTAAAATAAAATCACCTTAGACTAGAGCCTCAACGATATGGGTTTTTAATAAACTGTGTTATATTTTCCAACCTTTAAATTTTGCACATAAGGCGTTTCCAATCACGCACCCTCATAGTTTTCCCTCACCCAAGCAGTTGATCTGCTATCTACAGAACCCAAAATTTCAGTTTCAGCTGAGACACGACTGGTAGATTTACTCCGCTCTTTCTTTCCACCATCCTTAACTGAATCTTTTTACACATTTTTGGTCTCACATGTATCTTGTAATGATAGATTCAATTTGTTTGTTGTTCCTAATATTGTTACATTCTAAACACGCACATTATATACATATAATTATGCATATATGTACACACATAACATAACACTGCTTTTGGTAATAAGAAACATTTTAGTTTAAAGTACCTATTTCAAAAATAATATCAAGGTAATTTTGTATCAATTGTTCTTACAGAAATTAATGTAGTATAGGATTATAGAGACTCTGGACTTAAAATTTTATAAAAATTACAGGATAACAAGGACTCATAAGCTCGACCAATCTTTCTCAAATCCTACTTGCGGAAAATTTACCTAACTATTGAACTCTAACATTTCAAATTAAATCCTAACAGAGATTCAGGGAACAACTAGCAATACCTAGACTAATAATCCAAGCCACTATATAGCAACCGCTCACTTAGAGATTTATTACATTAATTATATTATATTAGCTTTACCCAGCGCGCAATCCTGCGTCTGATATAATAATTTGATTATGTACAATAGAAAATTGTTAATTAATTATCTAGTAAGGAAAGCAAATCAAACATCTAAATAATTATACTTCATTTACTGCAGTGCTAAAGGATAGACAACTTTTTTTTAGTTTATTACTTCACATCAACCATCCTGGCTATATGCTAAACAACACTACAAAAATTTCATAAACTTCTGTTCAGCAGTTTACACGGTCATAAGATACATACACACAGAAATACATACATGCATACATCGGTTTATGGACCATCCTAAGGCTCTGGGGCGGAGCCCAGTAAATGGGTCTGCACAAAACATTACAAGAACCATCATGGCAATACGTTAAACAATCGCTACAAATATCACTAACTCCTGTTCAGCGGCTTAAACGTCCATAAGACACACAACACACACACACACACACACACACACACAAACACACACACGCCCGCGCTCGCGCGTGAGCGCGTACATACATACACCGGTTTTTGACCATCCTAAGAGAGTAGAACCTGGAGTGCAACATGTCTCACAGATTATAGCCTGGAGTGTAACAAGGCGTAGCCAGTAGAACCTGGGAGTGCTACATGACTCAGAGAGTAGAACCTGGCGTGCAACATGTCTCAGAGAGTAGAACCTGGAGTGCAGCATAGCGTAGTCAGTAGAACCTGGAGTGCAACAAGGCGTAGCCAGTAAATTCTTAGAGTGCAACATGACTCAGAGAGTAGAACCTGGAGTGTGCAATATGCCTCAGAGAGTAGAACCTGGAGTGTAACATGCCTCAGAGAGTAGAACCTGGAGTGCAATATGGCGTAGTCAATAGAACCTGGAGTGCAACATGGCGTAGTCAGTAGAACCTGGAGTGCAACATGTCTCAAAGAGTAGAACCTGGAGTTCTACATGCCTCAGGCAGTAGAACCTGGAGTTCAACACGCCTCAGTGAGTAGAACCTGGAGTACAACATGGCGTAGTCAGTAGAACTTGCAGTGCAACAAGGCGTAGTCAATAGTACCTGGAGTGCAACATGTCTCAAAGAGTAGAACCTGGAGTTCAACATTCCTCAGAGGGCAGAACCTGGAGTGCAACATGCCTCAGAGAGTAAAAACTGAAGTGCAACATGCCTCAGAGTGTAGAACCTGGAGTGTAACATGGTATAGTCAGTAGAACCTGGAGTGATACATAGCTTAGAGAGTAGAACTAGGGGTGTAACATGGCGTAGTCAGTAAAACCGTTTAACGTTAAAGAAATATTTATCTGTAGCTACAAAAAGGTCTTAATACTACAAACGTAAAGGACGTTTTTAAAATACTTAACTTGTGTGGTCCGTTGCTAGTTTACTTAGTCTCTCCTAACCTAAACAATCCAACAAAAAGTTCACTAAAACAATCGCGCATAGTAACAAGCTACATAAACATAAAGAGGGTTTTACCTCGCACCCTTAAGCCAGACGAACTTTCCCTCCCGCCGCGGCATCTATTCTTTGCAAATACCTAAATTTAATCAACTTTAATCTCTTACGTAGAATTCTCTGAACACATTTTCTAAACAAACTTTTACAATGGTTTTCCTGTGATTAGTTTTGAAACTACTCAACTGCTTATATCGACACAGGTTCTTGACGGCTTCATTATATCAACGAATTTTGCAATTATTCAACGAACCAGCCAACGCTACTAAAAGTGATTAAATAATAGTACTTGAGTAAAAATGTTTCCACAGTAATAGTTCTATCCTGTCCCTTTCATTCGGCAGTGTGTTATACGGGGAAGGGTAGGGATGCTGGTGAAAAAGGAAGAACGATTATCTTGAGTATCTTTACCTCCTTCTTAAGGAACATTAAGATAGATTCTTATGTGGAACATCTCCAGTAACCGGTACACCCATCAATCTAACCTCAAACCCGTGATACCCTCCCAGATGACTAGCGACAGATCATGTGATCCAGTAAGCAAGAGTCTTGCTAGCTTACAGTAAGGTCTGGACTGGTGACACCGGACACAAGATGAGCTCCAAATAGACCTTTACGGTATAAAATGCTTTTTCAGAACTGCTCGTGATCATCAGAACCTTATGAATACCCAGGATTCCGTACCCCTATACCCTATCTGATTATTTCGGTCCAGGTAATACAATCTGACTCTTCCTAAGACCAATTCAATCTTACCTAAGAGATCCTCAGCTTCGAAACGTGGTCTTAGGTGGACGTTACCAATCCCTTACGTAGAGTTGCCTTTCTGTCACAGTGCAATTCACCCTGTGAAGGAATAACTTGACGGAACCCCTGACTACCGTGAACCTTAACATAAGTCCTGGAAATTTCTTTTTTTCAGTTTTAAAATCAGAGTTCAGCTACAAAATGTGTTTGAATATGTCGTAGAAACGTTCTTGTGATCAGAGAAAAAGTAACTATACGAAACCCTCAAAGCAAAACAGTCTCATTCAAATATCATTGAACATTTTTTTTGGCTTAGAAGATCTTTAAAAGTAAACCTAACTTCATCCTGCCAGTCAGCTTTTTGTTTCACGTGGTCACAAATATTTCAGTAGTTCTATTTATAAAGAAATAGACAACCTGGCTAGTTTATCAAGAAAATTAAATTTTGCCTAGTTTGTCATGAATTACCACATAAACGTAGTAAGGTTGAACTTTTATAATTATTTAGAAAATTTTCGGGAAAAAAATCAAGAAATAATGTATAAAAGAATTAAGTTTTTTACAACTCGTGAATAACTTTGGAAGTTCATATGGACCCAGAATGTCTAAGGTTCAGTTACCCAACTTTATCTGAAAGACAAAATCACATATACGCACCGCTAGATAATTATTGCGGACAAATATAAAATCCTGTAGAAGAGTGTCTATAGAATATTTCTGTTTATTTAGTCTGAGAAATCAACCAGTCAATGAGAGAAGCATTGGTTGAAGGCTTCCCAATGCATTCATGTAAAAATATAGTAAAACGTCTGTTTATGTTTTTAATTACTGCGGATGAGAAGTGGATCTTTGAAATTATTATGGAGCGTTTTCAAAATATAAGGATAGTTATGAGTTCTGTGTTGTGGGATGGGTTTGTTTCGTTAATTTTAGGCAGGCATACTAACATTTTTATTTATTATTTTCATTGATATACAAAATATGGTATTACTAAGCTATTACGTAATAGAGTTTCTTATAAGAAAGCATCTCGATAAATACGAATTACTTTCAATAATCTTATTTCAAGTATAAATGGGGGTTCTACGCAATAAATGCTAGAGTTTTTTTACCAACACTAAATACCTTTGTAGGGAGTTTGGAGAAATTATTAAGGGCAAACTTGGAGTTTATAGTAAACACATCTGATGCAACAAATAAAAAGGATTTTGAAATTTAAAACTAACAAATTCCTTATACGTTTCGTAATTAACAATAACATTAACGATGTATTTAGTTAGATTAAGTTCTGTTTAGAATCTATATTTATAAAAAAGCACTTAGTGATTTATGAAAGCTCTTCGCTCTCTCAATTAGGCTAGTTTTCCCAATCTAATCTCTACACTATTTATTGCTTAAGTTAGTCATGAATGACTCATTTTACAATCTACGATTTTGTACCATTTATTGAATATTTTTAAATACTACGTTTCAATTTTATTTCCTCTATTGTGAGTGAAAATACTGAGTTTATCATTAAATATAGGACTGAGATATATAGAAGGAATTTAAAAGTAAGCTAATATGATACCTTTTATTTGTTTCTCATTCCTAGCTTATTAATCAAATCTAGTCTCTTTGTTGAAAACATGAATTATACTTTCAATAATGTTTTTCATTCAATTACTGGCTTTTTTAACAGAATTTTAAGTTTGATTTTATTTCTTTTAATGCCGTATGCATTTGTTTGTTGTCTTGCTAGGTTTTCTATGCTCGCTACATATTACATTGTTTTATTCATTTACCACTATTATCTGAAACACACACAAATACAAACAAGCAACACACACACACACACACACACACACACACACACATACATGCAATGGACCGACCTAACGATTCAACGCCAGTCCTTGTTTCTGTAAAAAGTTTGAAACGAGTCATTCCGGCCAACGGAATGCCCCTGAGCAATGCTCGTCAAAATCTGCCAGAGAACCAGTCACTGGACTTCATTTAAAAACCTAACTCGTTGAGGTTTAACCCTTTGGGTATCTGTACCCAGGGAACGCATATAATGGCTGACTATTTTGTTCTACGATTGTAAGAAATTGGTTTAAATAAATATAATCACTGTTTAGTTGCAAGTTAGTAAAACACTTCAGTTTTCATTCATTTTAAATTAAGTTACGTAACAGCACAGTTTGTAAACATTTTTATATCTTTTAAAACTATATATTCTTATAACATTTCTGTAACATTTTGTATATATATATATATATATATATATATACATACATACACACCTGTTGTATAACTTCTTTAGTGAACATATAACTATTATATCAACTTCTTCTTATCTTACTTTTTTTTCAAAAACTTAGGATAGTTTATATTTACTTTAAGATAAAGATTTATCCTTTTTAGGTTAATTATTTAAATTCTCAAGATTGATTTTAAAATATTTTCTTCATTTTAAAACTTCTCGTTTAATTGCAAATATTACTTCAAATTTCTGTATTAGGTTTTAATTTATATTCCAAACCTCATTTGATTTTGGTATCTTAACCCAACTATAAAAAACAACTAACGTTTACAAAACAAAATTCTTTTCCTTCATTATAAACTTTGTAACTTCTTCCGTAAACAAACAAGTTTTATATCGCCTTGTTTTACCTTCATTCTTTTCTAAAATTTTAAATCTAATTTAAAATCAAAATTAATTCTTTCTTTGTTAATTGTTAAAACTCAAACTTTATTATTTAATGGTTTCTTAAATTTAAAACTACTAATTTAATTTGCAAAAATTCTACTTTGCTTTTCTGTACAATATTTTACTTTGTTTTCTAGGAATTCAATACAATTTAACTTATTTTCACAACCCTTTCATTGTCACATGAAATCACTTGATATTTGCATTTAGTATTTTAAATCAAATATAAAAAACAACAGACATTTAAAATCCCAAATTCTTTCTAACAAACATTTTGAAATATTTTATATCTTCATTAAAATTCGACGTTTAATTTTAAACCCACATAAGAACAATTTAAATTTCTCAGTCTTTACTTCTAACGTAGCTTTTCTCTATTACTTGAAATTACTTGAAATTTATGTACACTTTTTACGACATAAGTTTACTTCTTAGGACCCACATATTCTTTTTCCAAAACCTTACTTTCTTATTTTAACTTTCAAAAATTTATTTCCAAACATTTTGATTTGTGCTTTTTCAATCTACAAAGGAAGTGTTTAGTTTGAGGTAGCTACCACAATCTAACGCTATCCCCTCCACTTTATTTCTGTAACGAAGCCACTCCTTTTAAACGCATTTATAACTTTTGTAAAATTTATTTAAATTTAAACTTGAATATTTCAAAAAGTTCCTAAAAATTTCAAAATAAAATGTTTAAATTATTTGAGCGAAAGAGAAGCTAAAATCTGACCTTTCCGGCGTCACTTCCTCCCTGGTCCGTCATTGGTGTGATGGCATCTTCCTCCTCCTTTTGTAGCTGGCCATCTTGGATGTTGTACTCGCCCAAAACTCGCGTCACCTGCTCTTCATTGTTCCCAAGTTGGCGTGATATCCGAAATAAACAATACGCTTTTTTTTGCACGAAATTACACATCTTTTATATATATATATATAATTATTTAAAGTCCCAGATTTAGTCTGTTACTACGGCTTCAACACTGTCTTTATAATTTTCGATCTTAATTTTACTCCCGATTTTGATCTACTTGTTTTTTTCATTACGCTGTTCAAATTTAAATTTTATAGGTGAATTTGGTTTATTTCCACCCTATATTGTTTAACCCTTTTAATTTTAGGTACTGTTAATTTTTTCATTTTAGCGCTGCCTCAAAACTTTTATTCGACCTACTTTTCTGCAACAATTTCCTTGAGGATGCTACGCCATTGCTGTTTAATGACGCAAACCACTTTCGGAAATTTTCCTCCCCAAAAGGGTTTAAAAACACACGGAACTACAATTCAGCGATCTTTCTCGCTCTTAGCCCTGCATTTTTACCATTTACTAATCGGTTTGAAACATTGTAGGAGTTGAACCAAACGGTGCGCAATCGCACACGACCGTTCCCTTCGTGGTCTCCAGGTACGCTAGCCAAAGTTTTGACGTTCTCAGGATTTGCCAATCCCTCTGGGCTGCTTTTGACAAATAAAACTTTTCCCACTCCATGTGACCCGATGCTTTGTCTCGTTTACGTCCTAGTTGATCTTCTCGCGATCTGTCAGTCTGTTGTCGAAATATTTACTATTTTAAAATTGCATTATAACTCCTTCGGGAGGCTCCGTGTCTGGGTTTTCGTCTCTTCACTTTGTTCTTATTGCTTCATCTTGGTCACCTTGAATGTCAAAGGTATCTATAGGAGGATTTTAAACTTTCCCCCCTCTTATTTATCGGAAAAATCCCCTTATTCCGAAAATGGCTTTCTTTCTAGCCCTTAAACTCGTTAAGTTAAACTTACATTATGCCTAAGTCATTTTTATTTTGTTTTGGCTTCGCTATTTTGACTGCAAATCCTCTTAAAATATATGGAATTTACAGTTGCACTTGCAACGGTACAATGTGACATTTTAGCCCGTTGCAACACTCTCCACACACACACACACACACACACACACACACACACACACACACACACACACACACATATATATATATATATATATATATATATATATATTTAAAAAACATAGGTTATTCAAGTACAAGTATTTTTATTAATTTATATTCAAGTCTTTATTATTATTTTTTTTTCAAAGATTATTGTAATTTTCATTCCTGATGATGTTGGTACTGTTTACCAACGAAAAGCTTTGAATATAAATTAATAAATATTCTTGTATTTGAATAACCTATGTTGTTTTAAATTATTAAACAAGAAAACGTATTATATATATATATATATATATATATATATATATATATATATATATATATATATATATATATATATATATATATTCAAATATTCTTGTATTTGAATAACCTATGTTGTTTTAAATTATTAAACAAGAAAACGTATTTTATATTTATATTTAAAATATATATATATATATATATATATATATATATATATATATATATATGTATATATATATATATATATATATATATATATATATATATATATATATATTCAAATATCATTGTATTTGAATAACCTATGTTGTTTTAAAATATATATATAAATATATATATATATATATACAGCCTGCTAACAATACGGAGACCATACATTGGTCATTTTGCATTCAAACTGGCAGCCGGGTACTTGTGGCAGCCGTATACGGCTGCCACATAGTAATCCATGGTAATGTAACACCCTCTGACAATAATCGAAATAAAAACCATGTCAATAAGTGTAAAAAGAAGTGTTTTATTGGAGCTATACTGTATTTGGAAGTTCTATGGTCGTTCTGAATTTTTAAAAAATAATTTGTAATAACCAAACGGTGCTCGTATTGATAGCAGAGTAAACGGGATTTGTATATCACAAGTTCGTAACATTTCCGCCAGGGGCAGCATAGTCGCCTACTGTATATAAATTTACTGTATATTTCAACCATTCTCTAACATTATGGCAGCCACAAACTTGGCAACATTGCTGGCATCCACATGGATATCAATCGTACGACCTAATGTATATATTTGAATTGGACAAAGAATCGCTGGAAAGTGACCAATCGGGGGTTTTTGAGGATGCTGAAATCAATGCCGTATCGAAAGTCACCGGGGATGTACTGGTGAGGCTAAACCCATATGCAAAAGGGGTTGAATTAGGGTAAAAATGTCAGATGCCTAAGAATAGCGGGATAATGACAGTTCGGGGTTTTTGAGAATGCTAAATTCAATGGTGTCATCTAGAGTCACCGGGGATGGACCGGATGTGACTCTACGTAAGTACCAAAGGGATGATTTGGGGTAAAAAAGTCAAAAGTCAAAAAATCGCTGGAACATAACCACTCGGGGGTTCTTGAGGATGCTGAATTCAATGCCGCTATCGAAAGTCACGGGGGATGGACAGATGAGACTCTACGTGAGAACCAAAGGGATGATTTGGGGTAGAAATTTCAAAAGTGAAACAATTACTAGAAAATAAAAACTCGGGGAAATTTGATGAGGCGTAATTCAATGCCCTCACCGAAAGTAACCGGTAATGCATTGGTGTGGTTCCACGAGAGTGCCAAAGGGGTGAATTGGGGTGAGAATGTCAGAGGTCAAAAAATCGCTGAAAAATATCCGCTTGGGGGTTTTTGAGGATGCTGAATTCAATGCCGTCATCGGAAGTCTCCGGGGATGTACTTGTGAGGCTAAATCCATGTACCAAAGGGGTTGAATTAGGGTAAAATTGTCAGATGTTTATGAATCGCGGGATAATTACCGTTCGGGGGTTTTTTAGGATGCTAAATTCAATGGCGTCATTTAGAGTCACCGGGAATGGACCGGATGTGACTCTACTTAAGTACCAAAGGGATGATTTGGGGTAAAAAAGTCAAAAGTCAAAAAATAACTAGAAAATAACCACTCGGGGGTTTTTGGTAAGGCGGAATTTAATGCCGTCCCAGAAAATCGCCGGGGATGCACTGGTATAGTTCCACGCGAGTACCAAAGGGGTGGTTGGGGTGAAAAAGTCAAAACTCAAAAAATCGCTGGAACATAACCACTCGGGGGTTTTTAAGGATGCTGAATTCAATCCCGCCATCGAAAGTCACCGGGGATGGACAGATGAGACTCTACGTAAGTGTCAAAGGGATGATTTGGGGTAGAAATGTAAAAAGTCAAAAAAAAAATACTAGAAAATAACAACTCTGGGAATTTTGATGAGGCGGAATTCAATGCCGTTATCGAAAGTCACCGGGAATGCATTGGTGTGGTTCCACGCGAGTACCAAAGGGGTGAATTGGGGTGAAAATGTCAGCAGTCAAAAAGTCGCTGGAAAATATCCGCACGGAGGTTTTTGGGGACGCTGAATTCAATGCCGTCATCGAAAGTCTCCGGGGATGTACTGGTGAGGCTAAACCCATGCACCAATGGGGTTGAATTAGGGTCAAAATGTCAGATGCCTAAAAATCGCGGGAAATGACCGTTCGGGGGTTTCTGAGGATGCTAAATTCAATGACGTCATCTAGAGTCACCGGGGATGGACGGTTGTGACTCTACGTTAGTACCAAAGGGATGATTTGGGGTAGAAATGTCAAAAGTCAAAAAAGTACTAGAAAATAAGAGCTCGGGAATTTTTGATTATACGGAATTCAATGCCGTCACCGAAAGTCACCGGGGATCCACTGGTGTGGTTCCACGCGACTAGCAAAGGGGTAAATTGGGGTGAAAATGTCAGAAGTATAAAAAATCGCTGGAACATAACCGCTCGGGGGTTTCTGAGTGTGCTGATATCAATGGCGTCATCGAAAGTCACCGGGGATGGACGTATGGGACTCTACGTGAGTGCCAAAGGGATGATTTGGGGTAAAAATGTCAAAAGTCAAAAAATTAGTTGTAATTTACCACTCGGAGGTTTTTGAGGATGCTGAATTGAATGCCGTCATCGAAAGACACCAGGGAGGGACGGGTGTAGGCTCTACGGGAGTAGCAAAGGGAGAATTGGGGTAAAAAGGTCAGAGGCCAAGAGATCGATATAAAATGATCACTGGGGGTTTTTAATGATGCTGAGTCTAATCCTAGCACCGAAGTTGGCCATGTACAACCCCGGGATAGGACTGCGGGTGTCGCTGTGGGTGTATTGAGGTAAAACTTGCCAGAATCTAAAATATTGCCCAAAAATGGGCATTCGAAGATTTTCGAAGGTCCTAGTCCCTTGTCATCAAAATAAGATGTAAGGGGTTACCAAGGGGTGATTATATCCCATTGACAATAAATCGCCCGTAATTGGCATGTTTCCAACTATGCAACATAACCAAAAGAAAGAGTCGGGTTCGCGACCTTGTATTGGACAGAAGCTGTGCTACATCTATTGACAGAAATGTTTGTGATATGAAAATATAAACAGGCGGGACTCCGATAGCAGTTCTAGCACGTTTGTTTACGTCATGTCTGTCAAGCTAATCTTTATAGCTTGAAGCAGTGTTTCAATGCAGCCTGTCCATGTGCTTTAAGAATTTTAAAGACTGTATGCTCGAACGATTCAATTTGAAAAGATAACCGTTTGTCCCATATTGATAATTTTATAAAAATTAAATTTTTTATTTAATTTTTAAAATAATGTATATTGTCTACCTAATTGTCATATATTTTCTTTCCATTTTTACTTAGACTATCTAAACATTTATGTTTGTTTTCTCATTCTTCTTCGGGTAATTAATTTTCTCTCTTTTCGTGTTATTTTCTTTTTTTCTTTTAAAAAGAATGGTATCGTTAACGGGGGCAGCGGATGACTTTTCAACCATCCGTTAATGAAAATTTTCTACTCTAACCGTAAATAAAAAAACTATAAATAAGTAGACCTTATATTTTTTCAACCTTCATACAACTTATAATAAACGACAAAGAGAATTTGTTGACCCACATCATTTCATCGACTTATCTTGATCAGCTTATATATTCAGAAAACCTATTATGCCAATATCTACAAATTCCAAGCTTAACCTTTAACTACCGTCATCGTGCCTGACCATCAGCGACGGGTTATCCGAAGAAGACAGTGATTCGGGTGCTGTATCTAATGACCAACTTTTAGAAGGCATTAAAGAGAATAGGGGAATTGTGCAACAGAGTGCAGAAGTAATTTAGTAAAAGATCATGATACCGAATCTCAACGAAGTGCATCAGACGATGAAGATGAATTCGAAAAACTGCAACCTCCAGAAATTTACAAATTTTTCTATTTGTATAGATAAATTGTTATAAACAATGTAGAATTTGTCCAGCAACAAAAAATAGAAGGACTAGTTACACTTTGTAAGCTGACTTTGAACAGCCAATATGTCTAGAATGTTCTGAGCCGCTGTGTAAATACTGCTGTCAAAATTGAGTTATTATTTCTAATGCGTTTCCATAAATAAAGCTTATAATGTGTCAAATGTTATCTTGTACATAAAGTTAAGTGTGTACAATCAGTGAACAAGATATAATTAGTGTATGTTAATTATCGTGCGATTATAAGTCTTTTTAGCTAAACTGCGCTAAAATCTGTAGAAGGTTTTATTTACTACAGTTTTCAACTAGTAAATAAAATATAACTGATCTCATAAAACTACGTTGACCCTAGTCACATGCAACCAGAATATTCAAAAACAATTTTTATAAAGTAAATGCAAGATAAATTGTTAAACCGCACAATAAATCACACTTAGAAATTTCGTGCCTGTGAGCTACAACGGCAGTACTAATGTGACAGATATGTGCAGGACGGTAGTTAAAGGTCAATAAATACTGAATCATCTTTCGTTAATCTCTGTATTGTATACATGAACCTAAATGACATCTGTGCGAGTGTTGTCAGTTTATATTACGATATCAAACTGTCTGGTGTAAACAAACATAGGTCCAAGCCATACAAAGATAAAGCCTCGCACTCGACAAGTACTCTCGTGGACGAATGCCCGAAAAACTGACTTTCTGCATTCTATCTTTTCCATCCCTTTCTCTCATTTACATACGGCGTAAACGTAAATAATTTATCGTATTCTCCCAGCGTCAAAATGGTCGTATAAAGACGGAAACATTTGTTTCTATCCTCTACTTTAGCCGCTGGTAGTCTATATTTTATTTTATTAATATGTTTATTGAATACATTGGTATTAACTTTTAGTGAATATATATGGCGTAGGCCATATTAAGTGTTACATCTGTTAATACAAGTGTTAACATGTTTGTAATGTTACCAAATTGTAACAATATACAGCAAATAATAGTCACTTTTAGATTATTAAAATCGGAAAGAGATGATATGACAATTAATTTGAAAAGCAAGTTAAATTAAAAAAATAAATACTTTATCGATCCTATAGTATCTAAGAGCACCAAGGGAAAAGAACGAGATGCATTGACCGGACCATTAAGATAAGTTTGGTCATCAAGTAAACAAACGCGTCAGAATGGCTTTCGGAGTGTCGGCTGTTTATGTTTCCATATCAGAATTGTGTCTGTAAATACACAGCATAGCTCTCTCCAAGATAAGGTCGCGAATCCACAGCTGTATGTCCTAAAATAGCATGTTTACAAATTCCTTAAGTACTTACATCGAGGACTCTAATGAAACACTTGGCAACAATATCTCAACTTTTCCAAATGAATGACCAAGGTATTAAAGAGCTAGCGTTATTTATAGGCCATACAACATCATTTTTATCAATAATAACATTATATATATTTTTTTCATCCAAATACTCAAAAATAGTTTGAAAGATATAAATAATGTAGATAAGAAAGAACACGTGGATATATACACACATTCTATGACTATAAGGGCAAAACATTTTAAGTACTTATTTAAGGATACATGTATCATAGGTGTTAATATGCCAATTAAACTAGAGAGCAGTTCAGGCGGTTTAAGCAATGGTAAATATTTAAAATTCTTTATTTCTATATCTCTGCAGACTATATGTAAGGATATAGTTCTTCCCAATGTATATTGCAGTGTAGCTAGGAATCAAGACGTTTTCAGTAAGCAATGTAATTAATCTATTACGTTTATCCTCGATATTCTAGTCCCAAGAGTAACTTTAATGTCTATGGGATTTTCACTCACTTTAGAGTTGCATGAAAAACTGTTTCAAGTATGGTGATCATTGGTACGGAAACAAATACAGTAGTGCATGGATAATTCGAGGTAGATGGCACCGAGACACCGTCGGATTACCGAAGACTTGGATTACACGGAAATAGCTTCCTGTACACTAGAAACAGGAGTTCTAATGAACCCTAATACTATAATTAGGAATGCACAAAATACGTATGTAGAACTTTATTGATTACAGTACATACATAAATTAATGTTGCTTGGCTCTTCAAGACTACTGTACTGAATCTTGCTAGCGAGGATACCATACGATATGAATACCATACTAAGTATCGGCAATTATAGCTAAAAAAAAGCCGATGCCCGTTGTAATCTTTATCGGGACGCCCAATGTTTTGATCGTAGATAGTCTTTTTGTTCGCCTACCATAAAATTAAACGAGATTATCAGTAAATATAAAGTATAGTGAAAAATTACCGTGATCATCGGTAGTAAATATTTATGATTATCAACGTCTAAAGATTGACTACAAAACGTTATATAAGCTCTTGGTTAAGGTTGCTTAACTGAAGTAATTTTCTATCAACGAAGAATAGAGAATATTCAAATTGAAATATTAAGTCTGTAATTAGGAGTTATTACAAACTAGTGGTAGGATTCGTAAAATATATAAACAAAGAAGACAGTTTTGAGAAGTGATTGAGTATTAGCAGACTTTGTCTTGAGATCAGACACAGCCGAACGAACTAAAATCATTCTGATACTAACTATAAAAATGTATTTAACATGTCGACCGAAGAACGGAGAGATTTTTTAAAGTGAAAAAATCTACAAAACAGTCATTATCTTTTACGTCTTGTTTTTTTAACAAGAAATACCATCATAGAGACTAATTTTATTATGTCACTCTGCATAACGCTATTTTACAGCTAGTTTTTGAAGACTGGTTCCTCAGCTATATTCGCCAAAATATTTGTAAATTATTTCACCATAATAATAATAATAAATCAAATTGTAGATATGCGAGCCAGGAGGGATACGGTTAAAGATAGAATTAAAGAAGAAGATTAAAATATACTTAAATCTTATCAGATATATTTTCAGGTGCATTCAACGTGTCTTGATGAAAGTAACATCACAATCAAGGTGAAATGTCATTCTTTCAGAAAATATCTAAGGGAGCAATTAAACAAATGTTTTCACCTGCCAACAACGACTACCAGGAAAATTTAATGAATGTAGTTAAAGAAGAACTTTTAGAAAAAATAGGTCTTTACTGAAACACATTTGTACCTATAACAACTTATGACAAATCAAATATGGTGGATAAATAAAAGAGATGTATTACATTGCTTACCGAAAACGTTTTTCACCGTGATGCCTAGCTACAATGTAATATACATTGGGAAGAACTATATCCTTACAGTTTTTGGTTACATTTGGCTGTCGTAAGTACAGAAATACTATTATTTCAATGTTTAATTTTTTTACCCGAAAAATGGTAATTTGTGCTCGTTTGAACCTATAAAATATAGACGTGTTCAATGGGCCTACGTGAGCAAGAAATTACCATTAGATGAGATTCGACCAAATAAAAGCCTTCTTTTATTTACAATGTACAATAAAGGTAGATTTTTCTGGTTACCTACCTGAGGTAAAGGCGATACAATATATCGAAGAAGTTTTTGAAATAAAGTAAGAAATGTATCGCCATTACGTCTAAGCTAAATTAGAACAGATGTAAATTGGCCTTTACAATAATTCGTCGCAGAAATTGAACACCACACAGACACAGTGTTTGTTAATCCCCGTGGCATGGGCTTGATAGGGACTTATAGGTGGTGTTGGTTGCCAGGTGCGTCTTCAGTTTCAGCCACAATATCTGGATTAATGAAGTTGTACTCAATGTTTTTACCTTCATCGAAGTTGATTTTTAAAACTATTTCTTCATTAATTAATTAGTTTTTAGGTTTATATTTTTTTTGTTACTTTTTTCCTCTATTTATATATAGGTAAAGAAAAATAAATACTTGTTTAAACACAAGGTTTTCCTTTTAATATATTTTCTCGTTTTATATTTATTAGTCATTTAGTTAACTAGTGTTATAAGTAATATAAAATTTGCAATTATTATTTCATTCTTAATTTCATATTATATCTACACAATTTTGTATATTAAGTTTCGTTTCTTTGCTACATTATTTATATTTTTGTAACAATTTTTGTTTATTTTGGATGAAAAAAATACATATTATGTTATTAATGACAAAAATATCATATATCTTTGAAAGTGTAATAAAATATAGTAGAAATCACTTGAAATACAAAATTTCATTACATCCCGGACCCCCAGCTCAAGTGGTCTGACGTAATATCTTATTATAATTTTTGTCCGTAAAATGCTTTAGTGATAACCTGAAATCATTGCAACTAAATGTATGCTCCACATTACAAATATTACATTAACATTTAATTTGAAAAAAACATTATTATTGGTTATTCTTTTTTTTATAAAGACAACAGTAAATAGAATTTTATTTCTCTATTATACACTTGTATAAGAAATATTCATAACCCAATGATTTTAAATTAAACAATTAAAATTAGAGATAAGATCAACAGTGGTTGTAAAATAGAATATTGACTAATCTCTTACATGGTTCAATATCTTATTCGCAAACGACTTGTCGCACAAGTATATTAGGAGCTAGAAGGTAAAACAAAATTGAAACAAGAAAAGTAGGCCTACACTCGTTTTATTTGGAACTGCATCAGCTCAATAAAATACATTACAATCTGTCTAACTTGCTTACAGATTACGGCAGCTGATGATAAGAATGAGTAATCTAATATTTATGTTTGCTCCCAGCTTCCACTCATCTTCCGTTCCAAACATATGACTAATCACACTTTCCCGCTATTTTTTAACAGTGTCTGGAATCGCACTCTCGAAAACTCACACGTGCGTTATCCTTGACTTTCGATGACGAAATTGGAGTCACCCCTTACAAACCCAGAGTATTATTTTACTAGACATTTTTCTAGTATCTGACATTTTCATAAAAATTAACCACCCTTTCTACTCCCGTAGAACCACACCCTCATATTCCCATTAGCTTTTAATGACGGTATTGGACTCAGCACCCTCCAAAACACTACGATTGATCTTTTTCTAGTTTTCTTTTGCCTTCTCACAATTATACCTCCAATTCATCATTTGCTATTCCCATAGAGGGTCACCCGTATATTCACATTGACGTTCGATTACGGTAAACGACTCAGCACCATTAAAAACCACCCGAATGTTCATTTCAATTGTTTTTTTTGCCTTCTGACAATTTTACCCCACTTCACCCCTTTTCTACTCCCGTAGAGCCACACCCGTGCATTCCCGATTGATATGGAAGACGGTATTGGATTCAGCAACCGAAAAAACACTAAGATTGATCATACTCTAGCTTTGTTTTGCCTTCTCACATTTATACTCCAATTCATCATTTGCTACTCCCATAGAGGATCATCCGTGTATCTCCATTGACTTTCGATAACGGTAAAAGACTCACCACCTTTAAAACCCCCCGAGTGATCATTTTCAATTGTTTTTTGCCTTCTGACAATTTTACCCCAATTTACCCCTTTCTACTCTCGCAGAGCAACAACCGAGCATCCCCGTTTAATATTGTAGGCGGTATTGGACTCAGCACCCTCCAGAACATTACCATTGACCATTTTCTAGTTTTTTTTTGCTTTCTCATAACTATACCCCAATTCATCATTTGCTACTCCCATAGATGGTTACCCGTGTATCCCCATTGACGTTCGATAACGGTTAAAGACTCAGCACCATTAAAACCCACTCGAATGATCATTTTCAATTGTTTTTTTGCCTTCTGACAATTTTACCCCAATTTACCAATTTCCTACTCTCGTAGAGCAACAACCGAGCATCCCCGTTTAATATTGAAGGTGGTATGGGACTCAGTACCCTCCAAAACACTACGATTGATCATTTTCTAGTTTTTTTTTGCCTTCTCACAATTATACCCCCAATTCATCATTAGCTATTCCCATAGAGGGTCACCCGTATATTCACATTGACGTTCGATTACGGTAAACGACTCAGCACCATTAAAAACCACCCGAATGTTCATTTTCAATTGTTTTTTTGCCTTCTGACAATTTTACCCCAATTCACCCCTTTTCTGCTTCCGTAGAGCCACACCCGTGCATTCCCGATTAATATGGAAGACTGTATTGGACTCAGCAACCTAAAAAACACTACGATTGATCATACTCTAGCTTTGTTTTGCCTTCTCACATTTATACTCCAATTCATCATTTGCTACTCCCATAGAGGATCATCCGTGTATCTCCATTGACTTTCGATAACGGTAAAAGACTCACCACCTTTAAAACCCCCCGAGTGATCATTTGCCATTGTTTTTTTTTTGCCTTTTGTCATTTTGACCCCAAGTCAAAATCCTCCTTTATAACTCCTATAGAGCCCCACCCGTTCATCCCCGTTTAATTTTGTTCACAGTAGTGGACTCAGCATCCTTAAAAACATCCCAATTGATTATTTCCTAGCTTTTTTTTTGTTCCTATATTTTACCCTTATTGATCCTTTTGCTACTCCTGTAGGGGCACACACTTGTATTCCCGTCAGCTTTCGATAGTTGTACACGTTTACGAAAACTAACAACTAAGACTTATGTGAGTTGAGTAAATAATTGGCCATCTGAAATGAAGAAGGGCCATACTAATGTTTGTGTTTTTACCGTGATTACACACACGTGTCTTAGAGTCTAAACATTTCACTAGTCAAATAGTAGCACCATAGTGGCAACACTGTTGGTTCTCGTATAGTTAGTAGCGTGGGAATAATATACACACCGGCTGCCATATTGTTATTAGACTGAACGAAAATATACACTGGCTGCCATATTGATGCCTAAATGAAATGCTGCCGTATTGATAGTACTTCAGTCAATTTTGTATTTTCAAGATTTTATAAAATTAAAGTACATGGAGTAGTATCATGTTTATTAGAAATAAATTATACACGACGAAAAACATTTATACTCCTCTCTTTCAAGTGGCTGCCATATGGTTGCAAAATGAAATGCTGCCATATTGATAGCGGGATGTATATATATATATATATATATATATATATATATATATATATATATATATATCGGGGGAGCCTGTAACCCCTAGAGAGCGCGTCTCCAGGTGGCGGATAGGAGAATGCCTTCAATGGTTTACCATTGGGTGGTAGGAGTGAAATAAAATAGCTCCCGCGGACCAACAGTTAGAAGCAATGGCACTCACCATGACTAGTGCAATGAACATATGTGATATTAATGCTACCGCGTTCGGGGTAGCCGACGCGCCGTGCCCTGCAGTCCGGAGCACGCCGACAAATATGCTACGAGGACAGCGACTTTTAAACAAGCCAATGCTATCGCATCTGAAACAGCTGACGCGTTGTGTCCTGCAACTTTAAACATCTTACAGTCGAACGTTAACTGCACACAGAGAAAGATGGGCTTACTCTCATGCCTACTTCACGAAAATAATATCCACATAGCCTGCCTACAAGAGACTAACCTAAATCCAAATCTAAGCCTCCAGATCAAAGGCTACACGGTTATTAGGAAAGACAGAACAAAACATTTCGGAGGGGTCTTGCCTTCCTTGTGAAAACTCCTATTGTCAAGTATGAAGAATTCTCACCAGCTCACAATCTACCTAATGACTCCAATACTGAAGCACATGCTATCAATCTTCTCCTACCCAAATGCACAATAACAATTGTCAACGTATACCATCCTGACAATTATGTACTTGACTCGGACTTCATTAAACACCTCTTCCCCTCTTCTTCTGACATCAAATTACTTCTTGGCGATTTCAATGCCAAAAGCCCCTCATGGGGATGCCCCCAACTTGACAGCAAGGGAGAAGATGTTGAGGGCCTACTATTGGACTTAGATCTCTCAACTTTAAACACAGGAGAAAACACCTACCTATCAAAAACAAATTTCACAACTTCCCCCCTCGATATCACAGCAATTGTCTTCTCACACCTCGACCTTGCTGAGTGGAAAGTTGTTAAAACCGGCATCAGTGATCACTACCCAGTTATCACTTCCCTCAACCCTGATGTCGATTCTGGACCCCAAAACAACAAATCGTGGAACTTTCGCAAAGCTAATTGGGATAGCTTCACAGAAACCCTTGAAACTCATTGCAAACAAATACCAGCCACCCAAAATTTGGACAATCTCGTTCAAAATTTCACTTGTGGTATACAGAAAGCAGCAAAGCTCTCCATCCCAAGGGGAAAGAGAAAGATCAAATGGGTGCCCTATTGGAAGGATCGTAATATTGACACCTTGATTCACGAAAGAGATATGGCCTGTAATGAACTCGAGAAGAACAACAACGTTGTAAATAGAAAAAAGCTATTAGACATCTGTAAAAAGGTTGAAGAGGAAATTTCCACCTGCAAACGCGACAAATGGGCATATCTCTGCAACAGGCTGGATCCTAGGAAAGACCATCAACACTGAAAGGTGATCAAATCCCTTGATACAGGCAGCATCCTACAAAATAATGGCCCCACCTCTAATATTATGACAGACAATGGTAAACCGTCCAAAACTGACAAAGACGCAGCCAACATGCTGGCCACACGCTACGAGAAAGCAAGCAGACTGAGCTTCCAAAACGAAGACAGAAAACAAAGGAGAAACTACAAGCAAGCCATACAAAAAAGCAAACGTTTTGAGCAAAAAGACATCTTCACTGATGAGCTCACTTTGGAAGAACTCGTGTACGCAATCCGTAACCTCGACTCCAAAAATTCTCCAGGTATAGATCTTATCTTCGGCCAAATGGTTAAATACTTTGGAGCGTCTGCTAAGCTTACACTTCTCCAAATCTTCAACTTATCTTGGGAATCAGGCAAACTGCCCATTATATAGAAGAAGTCGGTTATTATACCGATTTTGAAACCAGGCAAAGATGCTACCAGCTGTAAGAATTACCGTCCTATCTCCTTAACCAGCATTCTGTTCAAACTAATGGAAAGAATCATCCACACAAGAATCATGAACTGGCTAATTGATCGTAACATTTAACACTTCTACCAATCAGCATTTAGAGCCGGGCACAGTACAGTAGACCAACTTTTTTACATGGTTCAGTCCATCAGTAGGACTGGCATTAGATTGGGACAACTACCCCTAACTCGGCCGCTACGTAACCTAAGACTATAGGAGTAGCTTTCGATGATGCTCAAGGTCATCGCCTACCTGATCCCGGCCTTAAGAGTGGTTTTGAACACGTCCAGAGGGGTGGGAGGTAGTTTTTCAAAAAAAATTATTTTCAACCCACTAACCTAAGCTAGCCAAATTTGATCAAACCTAACCTAACCTAAGTGTTGGGGGTGACCTGGGAGTGTAGGGTGAGTTTAGAGTCTATTACGGGCTGCTGAGGGGTAGTTTCACTTAGGGGTAGTTTTTACAAAAAATATGAAATTGCCAAAAATCGGTCGGCTGGATCAACAGACAGTACAGGATATGTCTAGAGTCCTTTTTGGACCGTTGCGGGGGTTGTTTCACCTAGGGGTAGTTTTTAAATAAAATATGAAATTGCCAAAAATCGATCGGTTTGATCGAAAGACCGTACGGGATATG
Organism: Prosapia bicincta; assembly: GCA_036971475.1. Classification (NCBI taxonomy): domain Eukaryota; kingdom Metazoa; phylum Arthropoda; class Insecta; order Hemiptera; family Cercopidae; genus Prosapia; species Prosapia bicincta. The sequence goes on along the minus strand of JBAIZL010000002.1, from coordinate 20,417,113 downwards.
TGTCCATTATGGTAGGCTGTGTGGGTGGGATCACCGGTTTTCAGATTGCCAAAAATGATCGAGGTCCTTTTTCGAAAAAATAAAATCCGACCCACTTACCTAAATGATTAAAGACGACTCTGAATGACCTTGAGCATGGACCAGGGGCCTAATTGACTACATCTAGAGGTGGTTATTGGATCCAATCCAACCAACCCATAGGGTAATATCAACAGCGTGCAGGTCCATCATGAATGAAGGCGGGTCTGAATGAATGAAGGCGGCTCTGAATGACCATGATCATAGACTATGAGGTGTATTTGACTACTTCTAGAGGTAATTAATGGAAAAAAAAACCAAATCAGGCATATGACGCAACAACCCCCGGGACAGCCTCCCCGGAGGTATCTACCGGCGTGGGGTTATCTTAAGATATAACTGTTTAATATATGAAATATCAACGCTCGAACGATCCCGGGCGGTAGGCCCACCCTAAAATGAACGGTATAACCCAGGGTAATGAGGGGTACAAGTTGAATGTTAAATGCCGCGTAGGCCGCTCACTCGAACCCTGACGGGCCAGCGCCTTAAAAACAAAATATCTAAAAACATACCAGGTATAGCAACAGAGGTATCTAGTAGGGCCCACCTCCAAAGGTAAAAAAATAAACAGTGTAACAAAGCCTTATCGCTTGAGTGAATACGTTTGACCTACATGTGCAGGCATGCAGAGATAACGCAAATCCCTAGAACCGCAAAGACAAATAGCTACCGGTGGTCTATTTTCATATTATAAAATTAATAAGCAGTTACCTGTACAAAAAAAAAATAAATACCTTTGCAGATAAGAGAGCAAGAACCTGGACACATAGAAGAATCAAATACGTGTGCAGACAGAAGAAGCAAGGATCTGGACATATAGAAGAAGCAAAGACCTGGACGGATAGGAAAATAAAGGACCCGGACAGGTATACGAGGCAATGCTTGGGCAGATAGAAAAAACAAGGATTTGGACAGGTAGACGAGGTAGGGCTTGGGCAGATAGAAGAAACAACGATCTGGACAGATAGAAGAAGCTAGGACATGGATAGGTAGACGAGGCAAGGCTTGGACAGATTGAAGAAGCAATGACCCAGAGAGATTGATGAGGTAAGGCTTGGACAGATAGAAGAAGCAAGAACCTGGACAAATAGAAGAAGCAAATACCTGGACTGGTATACGGAGAAACGTCCCGGACAGATAGAAGAAACAAATATCTGGACAGATAAAAGAACCAAGGACTTCGGCACGTAGAGGAACCAAGACTTGGACAGACGGAAGAAGCAAGGACATGAACAGATAAGAGAAGTAAGGACCTGGATGGATAGAAGAAGCAAGTACCTGGACAGATAGAAGAAGCAGGGATATAGACAGATAGGAGAAGCCTTGCCAGATAGGAGGAGGTCCTTGACCTGGACAGACAGAAGAAGCAAATACATGGACACATAGAAGAAGCAAAGACCTGGACAGATAGAATATGCAGGTACCAGGACAAATAGAAGAAGCGAGTAGTTGGACAGATAGAAGAAGTAAGGACTTGGACAGATATGAGAAGCACGGACTTGGGCAGATAGAAGAAGCAAGTACATGGATACATAGAAGAAGTAAGGATATGGACAGATAGGAGAAGCAAGGACCTGGACCGATAAAAAGAGCAAATACCTGGACAGATAGAAGAAGCAAGGACCTGTACCGATGGAAGAAGCAAGTACATGGACTGATAGAAGAAGCAAGGACCTGGACCGATAAAAGAAACAAGCACCTGGGCAGATAGAAGAAGCAGGTACTTGGACAGATAGTAGAAGTAAGCACCTGGACAGACAGAAGAACCCAAGGCCTACATATATATATAATCAGAAATCAATGTAAATAATCAAATAGCCTCAATGGATATATCCTATAGCTGCAAATGTATCTAGATATAAAGGTATATATGGAGAAACACTAATAAAGAGGCCTATCACAAAACGAGAATAAATATATGTTATAAAACGATCCTAAAACGATGCTAAGGCAACATGCATGCTATCATACATATTCGTATATACCGTGTTAAGCCAACATACGTGATAGTCCACATAATGTATTAAACAAATATGCATGTAAACCTGCATACATACTATGCTAAGCCGACTTACACGAATCCCTAAATGTGCCTACTATGTCGGTAAACCAACGGCCAAAGCCTATATGATCTAAGCCTGACACACATTTACACCTCGTATATCGGGTAGAACCTGACAACTGTATAATACGGGAAGTACTATATGGTATAGCTAACAACGCATAACCTATCACGCCCAAGACGGTCAGCAAATATTACAATATAATTAAAAAAGTTACGCAACCTATATACATACAGTGCTAAGCCAACATTCAGGCATATATACTTTGTTAAAACAGCATGCAATATACTCTAAATAGCCATATATACGTTGTTAAACCAATATGCAGGTTAACCTATACACCCTGTATTAGGCCGATACCCCACACAGGCGTATATACTATGTTAGGCCCACATAATGCGTTAAACAAACATGTGTGTAAGCCAGCATACATATTATGCTAAGTCGACAAGGGCCTACAAATTATAACACATTATATCCAACGCATAGTTTAGCTAAAGGGCTATCACACACTATCCTACAAGTTGCCCACAAATTACCACATAATACATGATCAATAACACATAGTATCCGTTGCATAGCCTGACGAAGGGTTAACATATGGTATCCAGAGGCCTCGCTAATGATTAACACATTGTATCCATAAGGCCTACTATGTCGGTAAACCACAGGCCTAAGCTTATGTGATCACAGCCTGACACACATTTTCACCCCGTCTATCGGGTAGAACCTGGCAACTGTATAATACGGGAAGTACTATATGGTATAGCTAACAATGCATAACCTATCACGCCCATGACGGTCAGCAAATAATACAATATAATTAAAAAGTCACGCAGCCTATATACATACAATACTAACCAATATAGGCATATATACTATGTTAAACCAGCATGCAATATACTCTAAATAGCCATATATACGTTGTTAAACAAATATGCGTGTAAACCTACATAAATACTATGGTAAGCCAACATGCATGCTATCATACTGTGTTAAGCCTAAATACATAATAGAATACATAATGTGTTAAACATATATGTGTGTAAGTTTGCATAGATATTATGCTAAGAAGACATGGGCCTACAAAGTATAACACATTATATCCAGTGTATAGTTTAACTAATTGATATCACACACTATCCCACAAATTACCACATAATACCTGATACATAGCCCTGTTAATCATTATCACATAGTATACGATGCAAATCATGACTAGGGCTAACACAATATATCCAAACCATAGCCTGACGATGGGTTAACATATAGTATCCGATGAGAAGTATGAATACATAATATCCGCTGCATAGCTCGGCTAAAGTTCGTCATATAGCACCCGAAGTATAGCTTGACAAACACATAGCATCTCATGAGTGGCGTGATATAAGGTAACACATAGTATCCGATACACAACCTAGGATCGAATATGACGTCATCCAGGGCGGAGATGGTGGCTATGTTGATACCGTGATGGCCTGTGTAGGCTAGATCAAATAACTAAACTACTGTCTTACGCGTCGTTTAACCAACCAACATACGCGAAGTTCAAACGAACAGCATTGACACCAAGTCCAAATAGGCTATGACGGCTATGCCCAGATCAGCGTTTCAGCTAATCAAAATGAAAAACTTACGCTAATCAACCAACATCTACACCGAAGTCAAATGGGTTATGGTTAGTGAAGGCACCGGCAAAAGTTTTAAGCCGTAGACATAATTATAGCTATCAACGCGTACCAAAATAGCTATGCAGAAACCGTCAAGGCCATTACACATATTGTCCAGGTATGTTCTCCATCAAACCGAGACTTTAGACACCATCTCTGTAAAACAACTACCAATTTATACTCTACCACAATAGGTATGTCAAAACCGTTACCGACTCCTAATCTAAGACAATGGTTACGTAAAGCCCTTTATCAATTTAAGACCTTAAGCGATATCTTCGTAAAGACAGCCACAATAGTTACGTTAAAAAGAGCTACCGATGCTCACCCTACCATAAAAGCTACGTACAGACGGCTAATATTGTATAACCTATCACAAGACTTATGTAAAAACAGCTATGCATAACCTGTCACACAATAACTGCGTAAAGGCAGCTAACAATGCCTACCCCTTTAAAATAGCTACGAAAAGATAACAACCAATACATACCCTATCATAATAGCTATGTAAAGACAATAACTGCGTAAAGGCGTCTAACAATGCCTACCCCATTAAAATAGCTACGAAAAGATAACAGCCAATACATACCCTATCATAATAGCTGTGTAAAGACAATTAAAGATGCATAGGCTAGCTCGTTATTGACTGCTACTAAATAATGAATCATCACACTAGCCTCGTAAAGACAGCTACCAACATCACCATAGCTACGTAAAAACAGTTATCGATCAATGACCAAGATAATACTTACGTAAGATCTATATCAGTGCTAAGACAATAGCTCCGTAAGGAAAACCTACCACTGCATGAACTACGACAACAGCAAGGTATGGACGGCTACCAATGCATTACTTATCACAGCTACCAACACATAACTCGTCACATTAGCTATGTAAATAGCTCTACCAGTGCCTAGCCTATCACACAGGCTAACTGAGGGGGTCACTAACTAACCCACCACAATATCTCTGTACACGGCAGAAGGCGTGATGATCCTCATCTTTATCCCACACCCAACAGTAGGTTAGGTTAGAAGCACTCTGGGCAGCTTAGGTTAGTGGGTTGAAAATAATTTTTTCTAAAAACTACCCCTCTAGACGTGGTTGAACCCTCCCCCAAGGCTACGATCAAGGTCACATCGACCGCCTGCATCATCCAAAACCACCCCTAACTTCTACAAACCCCGTCAGCGATGCCCGTTGATGGAGATACGACCAACCTTTGATAGTTAACTCGCATAAATACCATGTATGATATATATCAGCCCGTGTAACAGAGTTAGGGGTGGTTTTGGATGATGCAGGCGGTCGATGTGACCTTGATCGTAGCCTTGGGGGAGGGTTCAACTGCGTCTAGAGGGGTAGTTTTTAGAAAAAATTATTTTCAACCCACTAACCTAAGCTGCCCAGAGTGCTTCTAACCTAACCTAACGCATATTTGTTTAACAGCGTATATATGGCTATTTAGAGTATATTGCATGCTGGTTTAACATAGTATATATGCCTATATTGGTTAGTATTGTATGTATATAGGCTGCGTGACTTTTTAATTATATTGTATTATTTGCTGACCGTCATGGGCGTGATAGGTTATGCATTGTTAGCTATACCATATAGTACTTCCCGTATTATACAGTTGCCAGGTTCTACCCGATAGACGGGGTGAAAATGTGTGTCAGGCTGTGATCACATAAGCTTAGGCCTGTGGTTTACCGACATAGTAGGCCTTATGGATACAATGTGTTAATCATTAGCGAGGCCTCTGGATACCATATGTTAACCCTTCGTCAGGCTATGCAACGGATACTATGTGTTATTGATCATGTATTATGTGGTAATTTGTGGGCAACTTGTAGGATAGTGTGTGATAGCCCTTTAGCTAAACTATGCGTTGGATATAATGTGTTATAATTTGTAGGCCCTTGTCGACTTAGCATAATATGTATGCTGGCTTACACACATGTTTGTTTAACGCATTATGTGGGCCTAACATAGTATATACGCCTGTGTGGGGTATCGGCCTAATACAGGGTGTATAGGTTAACCTGCATATTGGTTTAACAACGTATATATGGCTATTTAGAGTATATTGCATGCTGTTTTAACAAAGTATATATGCCTGAATGTTGGCTTAGCACTGTATGTATATAGGTTGCGTAACTGTTTTAATTATATTGTAATATTTGCTGACCGTCTTGGGCGTGATAGGTTATGCGTTGTTAGCTATACCATATAGTACTTCCCGTATTATACAGTTGTCAGGTTCTACCCGATATACGAGGTGTAAATGTGTGTCAGGCTTAGATCATATAGGCTTTGGCCGTTGGTTTACCGACATAGTAGGCACATTTAGGGATTCGTGTAAGTCGGCTTAGCATAGTATGTATGCAGGTTTACATGCATATTTGTTTAATACATTATGTGGACTATCACGTATGTTGGCTTAACACGGTATATACGAATATGTATGATAGCATGCATGTTGCCTTAGCATCGTTTTAGGATCGTTTTATAACATATATTTATTCTCGTTTTGTGATAGGCCTCTTTATTAGTGTTTCTCCATATATACCTTTATATCTAGATACATTTGCAGCTATAGGATATATCCATTGAGGCTATTTGATTATTTACATTGATTTCTGATTATATATATATGTAGGCCTTGGGTTCTTCTGTCTGTCCAGGTGCTTACTTCTACTATCTGTCCAAGTACCTGCTTCTTCTATCTGCCCAGGTGCTTGTTTCTTTTATCGGTCCAGGTCCTTGCTTCTTCTATCAGTCCATGTACTTGCTTCTTCCATCGGTACAGGTCCTTGCTTCTTCTATCTGTCCAGGTATTTGCTCTTTTTATCGGTCCAGGTCCTTGCTTCTCCTATCTGTCCATATCCTTACTTCTTCTATGTATCCATGTACTTGCTTCTTCTATCTGCCCAAGTCCGTGCTTCTCATATCTGTCCAAGTCCTTACTTCTTCTATCTGTCCAACTACTCGCTTCTTCTATTTGTCCTGGTACCTGCATATTCTATCTGTCCAGGTCTTTGCTTCTTCTATGTGTCCATGTATTTGCTTCTTCTGTCTGTCCAGGTCAAGGACCTCCTCCTATCTGGCAAGGCTTCTCCTATCTGTCCATATCCCTGCTTCTTCTATCTGTCCAGGTACTTGCTTCTTCTATTCATCCAGGTCCTTACTTCTCTTATCTGTTCATGTCCTTGCTTCTTCCGTCTGTCCAAGTCTTGGTTCCTCTACGTGCCGAAGTCCTTGGTTCTTTTATCTGTCCAGATATTTGTTTCTTCTATCTGTCCGGGACGTTACTCCGTATACCAGTCCAGGTATTTGCTTCTTCTATTTGTCCAGGTTCTTGCTTCTTCTATCTGTCCAAGCCTTACCTCATCAATCTCTCTGGGTCATTGCTTCTTCAATCTGTCCAAGCCTTGCCTCGTCTACCTATCCATGTCCTAGCTTCTTCTATCTGTCCAGATCGTTGTTTCTTCTATCTGCCCAAGCCCTACCTCGTCTACCTGTCCAAATCCTTGTTTTTTCTATCTGCCCAAGCATTGCCTCGTATACCTGTCCGGGTCCTTTATTTTCCTATCCGTCCAGGTCTTTGCTTCTTCTATATGTCCAGATCCTTGCTTCTTCTGTCTGCACACGTATTTGATTCTTCTATGTGTCCAGGTTCTTGCTCTCTTATCTGCAAAGTTATTTATTTTTTTTTGTACAGGTAACTGCTTATTATTTTTATAATATGAAAATAGACCACCGGTAGCTATTTGTCTTTGCGGTTCTAGGGATTTGCGTTATCTCTGCATGCCTGCACATGTAGGTCAAACGTATTCACTCAAGCGATGAGGCTTTGTTACACTGTTTATTTTTTTACCTTTGGAGGTGGGCCCTACTAGATACCTCTGTTGCTATACCTGGTATGTTTTTAGATATTTTGTTTTTAAGGCGCTGGCCCGTCAGGGTTCGAGTGAGCGGCCTACGCGGCATTTAACATTCAACTTGTACCCCTCATTACCCTGGGTTATACCGTTCATTTTAGGGTGGGCCTACCGCCCGGGATCGTTCGAGCGTTGATATTTCATATATTAAACAGTTATATCTTAAGATAACCCCACGCCGGTAGCTACCTCCGGGGAGGCTGTCCCGGGGGTTGTTGCGTCATATGCCTGATTTGGTTTTTTTTCCATTAATTACCTCTAGAAGTAGTCAAATACACCTCATAGTCTATGATCATGGTCATTCAGAGCCGCCTTCATTCATTCAGACCCGCCTTCATTCATGATGGACCTGCACGCTGTTGATATTACCCTATGGGTTGGTTGGATTGGATCCAATAACCACCTCTAGACGTAGTCAATTAGGCCCCTGGTCCATGCTCAAGGTCATTCAGAGTCGTCTTTAATCATTTAGGTAAGTGGGTCGGATTTTATTTTTTCGAAAAAGGACCTCGATCATTTTTGGCAATCTGAAAACCGGTGATCCCACCCACACAGCCTACCATAATGGACACATATCCCGTACGGTCTTTCGATCAAACCGATCGATTTTTGGCAATTTCATATTTTATTTAAAAACTACCCCTAGGTGAAACAACCCCCGCAACGGTCCAAAAAGGACTCTAGACATATCCTGTACTGGCTGTTGATCCAGCCGACCCATTTTTGGCAATTTCATATTTTTTGTAAAAACTACCCCTAAGTGAAACTACCCCTCAGCAGCCCGTAATAGACTCTAAACTCACCCCATCGGTCAAGACACGTTTTTCCAAAATTTTTTCGAAAACTACCCCCCACCCCCAATCCACCCCCGGAGCTACCCCCGGAGACGGTCCTGAACGTGGCTGAGGTCACCCCCAACACTTAGGTTAGGTTAGGTTTGATCAAATTTGGCTAGCTTAGGTTAGTGGGTTGAAAATAATTTTTTTTGAAAAACTACCTCCCACCCCTCTGGACGTGTTCAAAACCACCCCTAAGGCCGGGATCAGGTTGGCGATGACCTTGAGCATCATCCAAAACTACCCCTATAATCTTAGGTTACGTAGCGGCCGAGTTAGGGGTAGTTGTCCCAATCTAAGGCCAGTCCTACTTCCATCATCGATAGACTTCAAGAAAAACCTCACAAAAAGCCTACCGCTGTCTTCCTTTACCTCTCTGCAGCGCTTGACAGAGTCTGGGAGCAAAAACTCATTGTGAATTTACACAGTGCTGGCATCAATGGCAACTCATTGCTCTGGATAAACGATTTCCTCAGACATAGAAAATTTGTTGTGAGAGTTAATGGAAAGTATTCCAAGACGCACAGATCGTGGGCGGGAGTCCCACAGGGATCGGTCCTCAGCCCTCTGCTCTTCCTCATGTATATGCACACCATCCATGAACACATATGCAATGAGGCTAAAATTGCCTGCTATGCAGACGACATCGCTATCTGGCATACACACTCTGATATCTCAGTCTCTGAACAAGCCTTAAATACCAACCTGCTTGGCATCGAAACCTGGGCTAAAGACCTTAAGATCCTTATTAACCCTGATAAATCCAAATCTTGTGTTTTCTCAACAGACAGATTGAACTGGCAGACTCACCATCCTAAAATTAGGCTCCACAATACTACCGTCAAACAAGTCACGCACCCCAGGTACCTTGGTCTCACACTCGATGTGGAACTGAGATTTACTAAGCACACTGAAACGGTTTCAAAGAGAGCTCTGAAAAAACTCAGCATGCTGAGCAGACTTTGTGGTTCAAACTGGGGTTCCAAACCCAAGACACTCGTAAATACTTACACAACACTCATCACACCAATCCTTGAATATGCAGCACCAATCTGGGCTCCAGCATCTTCATCCTCGAAAGTCGACTCCGTCCAGTACATAGCCTCCAAAGCCATCATTGGAGCCGTCTCATCTACAAATAATTTGAAAGCTGAAACTGAATGTGGCCTAACCCCATTGGAAAACCGGAGAAAATTCGCTACAGTGAAATTCACAAACAAAATCTGGTCGGAAAAAACCAGGCTAAAAAGATCTTCTACTCTCCAGTACGACAAAAACATCAGACAGTACATCAACCTACAGCACACGAGCCTTGACATCTTTCAAGAACCCAGGTTCCCGGTCAAACCACCCTCCTTTGTGAATATAAACTTGAATCTCCTCGAACCCTGCTCCAAAAAAGAGCCTCAAGAAACAATCAAGAGGAAAGGAATGGAAACTATTGCCAAGATTTTAAAACCACACCTGGTCGCTGCTTACATCGACGGCTCTTCAAATTCTGACTGCGATAGAGATGGATCCGGAATCTTTATAACCTACCCTGATGGCTCATCTTCCAGACACAAAATTGCAGCAGGCAAAATCGCCTCCAACTTCACAAGCAAATTCATCGCAATCAAAGAAGCTCTGAGTATTTACCTCATTTGGACAACACTCAACCCCTCTGATGGCATAGTAATCTTCACGGACTGCAGATCTGCTCTTCAGGCTCTCCATAAAGGAAATACAAACCTCGTCCAAAAGATCAATAGCCTCCTGTTCTTAATTGAGGTAAAGAAGAAGCTTTGTACGCTTTAATGGATCCCTGCACACGTAGACATCAAAGGGAACGAAGAGGCCGATTCTCTGGCAAAGGAAGCGAGGATTATCGAACCAGCCCCCGTGATTACATCTTCCGACGTAAATGCCGTTGCAAAACAGAAGCTCTGCCATAACAACCAAAGAAAATCATCACTTCCCGAGCTTAACATTGACAGAGAAATAACAAAAACAATTGCCAGACTGAGGACAATGTACCTCAAAGACATGAAAATCTTGCCTGATGGATCAAGAACATACCCTGAATGTAGACACTGCCCAGGGATACAGCTTGATCCCGATCATCTCTTCAACTGCCCGTCTATCATTGCAGCACTATTTAAAATTGACTTACTGTTCTAGGGAGACCCTTTATACGGACAAAGCTGCAGATGTGGCCAGTGCAGTGCTTCACGCCTTTGGACCCGTGTAACTGTGCTCTCTCTACCTTTCTCTGAACACTTTTTTTTCTTTTTTTTTATTGTTTTTATTGCACTTGTCACACGACAACAACAACAACATATATATATATATATAATATATATATATATATAATATATATATATATATATATATATATATAATAATATATATATATATATATATATATACAACTATTTTTTTAAAACTATATTTTGTTTTCTAAAAATTGATAGACATAAACAATTTTAAAAGGTAAAAAAAAGAGAGGATCAAAACACGTAGAAGCTTCTGCTGAAGTGAATACAATTTCAAATCCTAAGTATACATATACGTAAGTGTATATGTGTATATGTAAGTGTATACGTAAGTGTATATACATAAAGAACTAAGTCAAAATACAAATACAAGAATTATAATTGAATTTTCAATTCAAAGCTTTTCGTTGGCTAACAGTACCAACATCATCAGGAATATTAAACAATTATAATTAACATATCAATTATGGGTCAAAGGATATGTTAATTTTAATTGTTTAATATTCCTGATGATGTTGGTACTGTTAGCCAACGAAAAGCTTTGAATTGTAAATTCAATTATAATTCTTGTATTTGTATTTTGACTTAGTTCTTTATAATTACACAAAAATACATATTGCTATATTTAAATAAATATAAATATATATATATATATATATATATATATATATATATATATAATTTCTAAATATCCAAATTAAATATGGATTAAATAAAGATATAATAAATGTAACAAATATATATGAAACAGATATCATCTTGGAAATTTGAAACCCACTGAAACAGTTCACGAAATGAATAACAGTCGAAAGACACAAAGTCTAGAAGAAGATGTAAATTTATCCGTAAGAGACTACCGCCATTATGACATGCTTGATGGTGTCATTACCAAAACAAACATATAAATTACCGTCAATCACTCTGATTGAATAATAGAATATGGAAAAGCTTTTTCTGGTAACACATATGAGCTATTATGGCGTCCAATATCGATAGTAATCCTTTGAAAATTAAGAATATCCGAAACGTGGCGCTATGAATAAATTGAGTCAGCTAAACATTAAAGAAGTATATTCCTAAGAAATTATACTGATAGATATCTATAAATTATGTTATTTATATTTGTAATAATATATATTAAACAAAAAGCATAATATATAATACTGAATAATATATATATATATATATATATATATATATATATATATATATAATAAACATGTATGATAATATGTATTCCATATTTTAAAATATGAAATATTGGATATTATATAATTAAATAACTTGCAAAATGAGCAATATATATATATATATATATATATATATATATATATATATATATATATATATATATATATATATTCAGCTTCTGTATGAAGTATCACAATTTTTATGGCAGAAATTAGAAATAACCGAAGTTCCCTAACTAATCGATCTACAAAAGAGAACATACATGGCACTATGGATGAAGAAAAAACCATTTCGACGACATTATAGACAAAGCAAAAAGAATAAATGAAAGAAGTTTAAAAAAATACTAGGCTGGGTTTCCTAGAAAAGATTACAAGAAAAACGTGAAGGTGTGATGAAGAGAAATAAATGAAGAAGAAAATTAAAAGTGCCAGGTGCACTGTGAAACGCTGGACCATATGGATCAATTTGCATTAAAAAATTAGTTAACAATATTATGAATACATCTTATAAAATATGGATTAAAATATCTACACTTTTATAACGTTTTCAGGTCAGTCGTGATGCATACGTTGCGAGTAATGTCATTCTCTGTGGCTGTATTTCTCCTAGTTTTGAAGGTCACCAAAGCTGACGAGTGCATGTTAGATACGCAATTTGTAAGTGAGGTTTATCTATTGGACTCCCAACTACCTACGTCGTTGGTGGTTTTCAAAGATTAATTATGTGTTAAGTAATAAGTATTAAAAATGCATTTAGTTAAAGTTGTGAATCTAGATGTTTAGGTTCGATCAATATTATTGCCTTTCAGAGAAAAATTATTCTTTTTGAAAAGTGATATTTATAGCATATCCCTAAAGTTATATTGAGGAGAAATAAAAACGAATGAAGTGCGAAAAGAGGGGCAGTGGTTGAATTTATGGTTAGAACAGTTTAAATTCAGGGACAATGAGGGGGAATGAGAAGGTTGATAAAAATAAACAGACAGTAAGAAGTGCAGAATACTTTCATATACATATATTATTTTAATGAATTTAAATACACATATATACTGTGTATATATATGCACAATTATAATTTTATATAACAAAATTATAATTTATTTCCCTTTTTTCTACTTCACTACCCTTTATTTTATTTTCAAATAATTGTGTAACCCTTTATTCCCTTTTAATTTTAATTAATTCTCATTAATTAATTTTAATTGATTCTCATTAATTAATTTAAACTTTTTACCGTTACTCTAAACTACTATAAAAAGAAACATTTTCATTCAAATAGGCTATACTAGTTGGCTCCTTTTGCACAAAGTTCATAACAAATTTTCTTAAATAATGTTTACATACCATTTATTTTTCTTTAATTATTTATATTTAAAAATCCTTTAATTTCTAACTTTGATTTAATTTATTACTTTTCTAAACAATTTGTAAACCTCTATATTAAAATTTCAAAATTACCAAAAATTATTTTTATATCAAAACTATAAAGCGTGTTAGGTGGAGTTCTCCATCTTGTAGTGGGACTTACCCTCACTGAATACTACCCCACTAGTTTATGTATTAAACAAAGCCATAGCTTTATATCTTTGTATATTTAAAAAAAAAATTTAATTAAATTTAATTTTTTGAAATCTCAATGTTCCCCAAAAATCTTCAATATACAATTTTAATTTATTTGAAAAAGAGAGACGCTAAAATCTGAACTTTGCATTTAGAATCTCTCCTATAGCTAGGTAATTTGACTCGATCTCCTCCCTTTATCCTTGGTTGACCATCTTGGATGCGAATGGACTCATCCCTCCTGCCAGCGTCTCCCAAGCCGTCTTCTTTTGGATAACGTTAACAAAGCCTCCCCCTCCATCTGCACGTTTTTCTGCGTTGGTTAGTAGAATTCCAGATCCAGGTTTTAAACACTTTAAATTTTGCTCTCTCACTCTCTGTCTTTAAATTTCTATTTTTCTATTCATTATTTAGATTTCACTGTTTATTCTTAAAATGTTTGTTTAAAATTAAAGTTTAACGGAAATTGAATTTTACACGATTCACTTTTTTATAAATTTTGAAGCACTGCTCGACATTTAGTAATTCACTGACTCTATTTTTCTTTTACTTTGTTCGCCGCAAACACACAAAATTCTTGAGGACGCTGCTACACTGATGTTTTAGTTGGAAACCACTTTTGGACCAGTTTCCTCCCCCAAAATGGTTTCAAAAAACACGAAATTACATATACAGCGATTGCCTACGAGCTTTTTGCTGCCCTGCATATTCTTGTTCTATTTTTCGAATTACCACCTATAAAAGACTTGTAAAACGGAGCGCCCCGCTGCACGTCCCTACCGCTTGAAGTCCAAAGTAACGCTACCCTCTCCAGGTCGATTTTCCGTTACCGTCGCTGATCGTTTTCCTCGCTCCCTGTTTTCGACCAATGACGAGTTTTCAAAATGACGTAATTTCGGTCAGTGATGTACTCATCGTTTCCTTGTTTAGCTTTCCCACGAGAAGGTTTTCTGACCCAAACCGATCGATATTTTTGCCTGTTTTCTTATTAGTCGTTTAACTCTTTCATGTTTTTCTTGATTTTTGTTACTGGGCATATTCCCAGCATATTCCCTTTTAAATTCTGCGTCCCCTCGAATATAGTTTTTGTTTTTAAGATGCTTTTGACCCGTTCTCCCCTTTTCAATGTATATAAAGTATAATTATAAAACATAAAAAACCACTTGGCTTGGTTTCTTTTATTTTATACCCTTTACTTAGACTATCACAACCATCAGGTCTTTTTATTTTTCTTTCCCCCTCAAAATCTGGCTTACATAACCCATCAAAATACCTGAAATCTCATTATTTATTGCGACGGTAATCTGTAACCTTAAATTACCCGTCGCAGTGTGTGTGTGTGTGTGTGTTTGTGTCTGGGTTGGTGAGTTTGTATATGTGGGTTGGTATGTGTGTGTGTGTGTGTATGTGTGGGTTGGTGGGTGTGTATATGTGGGTTTGTGTGTGTGTGTGTGTGGGTGTGTGTGTGTGTGTGTGTGTGTGTGTGTGTATGTATACATTTCATATTTCGTTATAATATTAAAAATATTTAAAAATAAAATCTATATAGTCAATGTAAATGATTGTTAGTAGGGTAGGTATTTACTGTGGCGCTAAAATTTTATTTTTATCAGCGACACATACATTTAAAGGTTATGTCCTATTCATATGGCACTGGAATGCCCCTAGTATTACACTGGCATGCTATTAGTATAATAGTGATAGGCCTATGCTTTTATTATTGCACAGGTATATATTACTATGCCACTGGTATAATAATATCATGGCACTGGTATAATAAAATTATATCACTGGTATAACACTAATATGGCACTGGTACAATATTAGTATGTCGGCGGTGTAAGATTAGGATGGCACTGGCATGCTATTAATATGGCACTCGTTTTAACATAACTGTGACACTAGTATAACATTGCATTACTATTAATAAGGCACTGGTATAATATTAGTACGTAACTAGTATGCTATTAGTATGCCAATGTATAATAATACCGTATTAAAACCATTTTATTATTACAAACAATTTTTTTAATATATTATTTTTCAGTTATATAGAGATCTATTATTTCATTTTGAATTCTGTATCCGTTTGAAGTTATACGCACTTTACTGCAGTTTCTATTGTTAATATTTAACTCATAAGAGTTAAACTCAGTAGATATGTTGCAAACTACTTTCCGTGACGTCTCTTATATGTGTGACGTCCGAGTTGCTCTGAGTAAGTGAAGACGCTATCTGTGTTTGTGTTACAGTGTAGAACCTCAGACGACTGTTGCCAAGGATTGTCTTGTGTCTTGGTAAAAAGGCCTGATGTGTACACTTGCAAACCCTTCATGGACATTGACAGACCATGGACGTGGTTGTAAGGAAATGGTGCTCTCATGGATCAACAACCTGGATATAATTATTCAAGTTAAATACTAGATTTATTAAGTTTACTATATTATATAATTGTTTGATTATTGAGATGTTTAAATATTTTACATTTTTTCCACCTAATGTGTACATGTTTTAATGACGTCATTTTAAAACCCATTTCTTTCAGTGCCTTGCTTTTCAGTAAATAAAGAACAACAAAACTGCAGTTCACTGTCTCATGTTACAAGAAAATACAGTTTTGTAAAGCTGAAACCTAGGATCTCATAAAAATGAAATGCTTTCCAAGCGTATACGCATTTTCATATTGGAGACTAAACCGTCTCTATAAATGTATATAAATGTTCCCCATCGTCACATTTATAGACGCATATACGTACGTATCTCAGAACTGTTACAGCGCCATCAGCTGTAAACCTGTTTAATAAAGAGCTAGAAACCGGTTTATAAAGATAAGCAGAAACCAGTGTGAAAGAGATAAAGAAATAGACAAAAAAATCAAATAGGATGTTTTTTAAAATTTTATTTCTGTGCCGTTCTTATTTTAGAAGTGATTAGGTACGAAATTATTGTCTATCGTCGAAAAACCGGTTAGAAGAACAAAAACCATATAGAGCACAGTAGCGTAATTAAAACCATGCCCAGTTAAAACCACTGCTACGACTATTCACACAACCTTTACATGTAACATTTACTACCTTTGTATAATTCTGTAACAGAGTTACAATCATCAGAAGGATACGTATAAATAGTTTATTTTTACGAAATATTTATATTAAAGATTAATAATTGAATTATAAGTAAATTACAAAAACATGAGTGTGGCAAAGAACAAAATATGTTAGCGAAATATTTAAAGAGATAAATAACGAACAATTATTCACTATTACAAATATAAACAAACAAAGAATTTCCTACAATTTACTGACAATGTTTATGAAACTAATGAAGTCTTTGACCAACATTGTAGATAATATATCTCTATAAAAATAGGATAAGTAACTAAAAAGACAACGACTAATTAGATCAATTGGAATTTTTATATTTTATTCGTAACTGTTTTATGTGTGGTAATTGTTTTTATTCTTATTACTAGAATTTATTTAATTAACATTCTTAAAGGGATTGTGTGGGTATGCGTGGTCGTGTGCGAGTGCGTGTGGTTGTGTTTTTCTTATTGTAAGAACAAATTTAGACAATATTTAGGTTGATAAAGAAAAATCAAATTTAAGTACGTAACCATATGTGTGTGTGTGTGAAAGTGTGTGTAGGGGTGTATCTATCTATAGAAAGACACACACACACACACACACACACACACACACACACACACATATATACATTGTTTATACATTTTTAGAGCAAAAATATATCTATCTCGATATCCCTTTCGAAAAAAATATTTGATGGAATCTGCGAACAGCATGCGAATCTATGGTCCATTCTGTGTCAAATAAGCAAGCTATTTAAATAGGAATTCTAAATTTTGAAGAAATGACAAATATCCATAAACTTTTTCATGTACTTTTCAGAGCAAAAATATATCTAACTCGATATCGCCTTTAAAACAAATATGAGATGAATTCTGTAAACACCATGCGAATCTATGATAGATTCTGTGCTAAATAAGTTATTTAAATGAAAATTCTATTTCAGAAGAAATTGCAAAAATCAAAGAAATATAGTTCATGTATTTTTTATTTGTAAAATATATCTATCTCAATATCACTTATTAAAGCAATTATGATAAATAATACGAACACCATGCGAATCTATGATCGATTCATTGTCAAATATGCTTTTTATGTAAGAATTCTATTTTTTTAATAAATCGCAAAAATTAATGGACTTGATTTACCTAGTTTAATTATAGTTCATGCATTTTTTATAGGTAAAATAAATCTATCTCTATATCGCTTTAAAAACAAATATTAAATTATTCAAACGTTTACCGATCCTATCTCTGATTTTTCAGTTTAGCTTCACTTTTAACAGTTTTAAGAATATATTGTATCGAATTTTAATGCCACTATTTTCTTAAAGCAATCTAGGGTTTACCAACTCTGTAAACCCCTATTTCTGTTTGAAATGCTCCTCATTTTGATTGAATTTTGCCAACTTTAGGAACCGAAATTCCTAAAAAAGGCTTGGGAATTGCACAGTTACATTTAGAAGCCACTTATTTACCGCACTTAGCACAAAATTTTATAACTTTAACAATTTTGACTCATAACAAAGCGGAGCAAGTCCAGCGTAGTCCCTCGTTCCGCATCTCTAGACTTACTGACTTCTTCCACTTCTCTTTCCAGCTCCTTTTAAAACTTCCGATATCACCTGAGGTCCCTAATCCAATCTTCAACTTTCTTAGAGAGTGACGTAGAAGCTTACGATCTACTCCTTAAAATAGTCTGATCCCTACGTCACAATTTCCGGTGTTTGTCCAATTTAATATTTTAGTATTAAAATTTAAATATGGCTGTAACTTTATAAATCTTAAAATTGGCGATTTTCTTATTCTTGATTTTCTTCTAAATTCCTCTTTCTGCACATTTTCAAATGTCGATCAATTTTCTACATGAATTTTAACTTTTCTTATCTTTTCCTGGTTGCTGCATTTATCTCCTTCAAATCCAAAATAATAACAATCTTCCACATTTATGAATGGTTTTACTGTATTTACTTTTATATTTGTTTATTTTCCAAAAATTAAAATTTATTATTTTTATTTTAAAATTTCCATTGTAAGGATTGAATCCTCAATTTAAGCCCGTTACAGTGTGTGTGTGTGTGTGTGTGTGATGTGTTTTGTATGTGTCTTTGCGGGTGCATGTGTGTGCGCCCTATTGCATACGTGCGAGTGTATTTACGCGTGCGTGCGTTAGGTGTGTACTTGCGCGTAAGTTTTGTTTTTTAATCAAATATAAACTTGAAAGAAAAAAAAAAAATTGAATTAGAAAGTTATTGAATGTAGAATATCAAGCCCAGTGTCTTCAATATATCCGTGAATGAAATCATCTTTAATCATCTAATCATATTCATTCATACTGCGTCCTCTACCTTTGTTCGGCGGGATGCGTACCATTAACAAAGGACGGTAATACTTTTACAAAAATAAAATTCAAGTTTCATTGAGTAAAAGTTTAAAAATATCAACAAAAGCAATTTTTTTTGCTGGTAGAAAATAAAAACTGAGAATTTGGGCCGATCGGGAGATAGCCATGACGTCAAGTTATTAATTTCCGTTTTCGTCCATTGACTTAATCATAAAGTCTTTGAAGCGCCCACTGTGAGATATTGGCTTATGACAAGTGTTGGAACTTTCAAAGTTTCTGGCGTTGATATAATCTATTGAACTGAACTTGGCAAATAATTTAACACTGATTTATGGCCTGACAGGATCGTTCGCAGGTTTCAGACGTATAGTAATTTACGA
Source organism: Prosapia bicincta (assembly GCA_036971475.1). Classification (NCBI taxonomy): domain Eukaryota; kingdom Metazoa; phylum Arthropoda; class Insecta; order Hemiptera; family Cercopidae; genus Prosapia; species Prosapia bicincta. Next base: position 20,397,702 of record JBAIZL010000002.1, on the reverse strand, counting down.
CAAATATCAGAGGCTCAGAGATTCTAGAGTCAGTTTAATTGGAACCGTTTACTCGTTCTTTATTTCCAACTAGCTTCGCCGTCGCGAGTGGCTGCGATATCAGAAGAAAGGAATTGTAATGAAACTCGTTATGGGCGCATTCAATAAAGAATGTGTCACTTTTCATTGTTGTGTCGTTTTTAATGAAAATAGATTAATGCACACTACGAAAAAGTTTCAAAATCTTGTGTTAATTATATTATTCTATTCGAAAGGCTTCAAATCCTTTGTTCAATTGAACTTAATTTCTTTGTACATACGCTCGCCACCTATCTTAGGATAGATGTACTATAGCAGAAAAGTATTTCAGAAAAACATAAGAAATCACACAACTTCCATTGTGAGCGGATGAAAAGTGTAGAAATGAATAAAAGATAACAAGTAATATGAACAAACATTTTTTTGTACATACGCTCGCCACCTATCTTAGGATAGATGTACTATAGCAGAAACGTATTTCAGAAAAACATAAGAAATCACACAACTTCCATTGTGAGCGGATGAAAGGTGTAGAAATGAATAAAAGATAACAAGTAATATGAACAAACATTTTTTTGTACATACGCTCGCCACCTATCTTAGGATAGATGTACTATAGCAGAAAAGTATTTCAGAAAAACATAAGAAATCACACAACTTCCATTGTGAGCGGATGAAAGGTGTAGAAATGAATAAAAGATAACAAGTAATATGAACAAACATTTTTTTGTACATACGCTCGCCACCTATCTTAGGATAGATGTACTATAGCAGAAAAGTATTTCAGAAAAACATAAGAAATCACACAACTTCCATTGTGAGCGGATGAAAGGTGTAGAAATGAATAAAAGATAACAAGTAATATGAACAAACATTTTTTTGTACATACGCTCGCCACCTATCTTAGGATAGATGTACTATAGCAGAAAAGTATTTCAGAAAAACATAAGAAATCACACAACTTCCATTGTGAGCGGATGAAAGGTGTAGAAATGAATAAAAGATAACAAGTAATATGAACAAACATTTTTTTGTACATACGCTCGCCACCTATCTTAGGATAGATGTACTATAGCAGAAAAGTATTTCAGAAAAACATAAGAAATCACACAACTTCCATTGTGAGCGGATGAAAGGTGTAGAAATGAATAAAAGATAACAAGTAATATGAACAAACATTTTTTTGTACATACGCTCGCCACCTATCTTAGGATAGATGTACTATAGCAGAAAAGTATTTCAGAAAAACATAAGAAATCACACAACTTCCATTGTGAGCGGATGAAAGGTGTAGAAATGAATAAAAGATAACAAGTAATATGAACAAACATTTTTTTGAAATCACTACCCACTTATGCACTCAAATAAAAACCTTATTTTAGGTAATTCTGAATAAATAATTACTATTTATATAAATAAACTATTAGCTATGCATTAATACAACTGTTCTACCACATAACCTATAGGCCTAACATGAAATCAGCTCAATTGAGAAGTCAATTGGGACGAAATAACTATGTTGCATAGCTGGCCATTTTGTGAATAAAAGTAAAATTATTTCATTATATTTAATTATTAAATTAATATTTGAAAAACTGTATTGATATCTGTATTTCATTGTAATACAAGAACTGTATTAATTTTAATAGGTTAAAAACATATTTGAACAGGAGTCAATGAATAAATATTATGTAATTACCGATTGAAAATTTGAGCAATATATATAAATTTGAGCTACATATAGAGTATGAACTGAGACAAGAAATAAATATTTAAAAATACTTTCCTTATATATATATATATGATGAATATTTACTATCTGGAGTACATCCGTTCATTCTACAGTCCATAAATTCGCAGTTCCGACGTTTCGCAAGAATCTCATCCAGCATTGACGAGGTGAACCCAACAACAGTAGAAGAGCGAGTGAAGAGCGAAGATAACTCGGCTCCTATATATAGAGGAATGAAGCTACGCCGTCATAATAATATACATGATAATATTATTAATATTAAAAACAATATTATATAAATAATAATAATATAATTATAATAAATATAGTATGTATATATATATATATATAAATTTCCATCTACACAGATGGAAAGAAATGATGAATAGTTGTTATGTGGAGTACATCTGTTCATTCTGCAGTGCATAGAATCGCAGTTTCTAAACTCCAGATGTACTCCAGATAGTAACTATTCATCATATTTTTCCATCCGTGAAGGAATACGTATCAGCATATATATATATATCCTATATATACACATTATATATATACATTTTTATAACATGTATTCGATACACCTACAGAATCATCCTGCGCATGCTGTTAGCTTTTCTACACTTTGTCCTAACACGATGCTTCAAGACCTATGCTTACATTTATATATTTTATACTTGTGTATCTACAGTTGTGTATAGGGTTTGGATATGCTTTGCACCGATGTAGAATATGTATAACATTGGGTCCCCACCCCCTCTCAAAAGGTCGTTTCAAGACAGTACCATTATCCTTATATTCACTACCCTATGTTCTTAATAAAATAAATTACTCTTAATACGATTGAAGCGCAAAATAAGTATTTACAGAAATAGTTAACTCTAACATCAATTAGAGTGTTCAAGCAGTGACTCGCATCAGGTTTCAGACAACTTTGTTAAACTTGATAAACTGTTTCCAAAAATAAATTTAAAACACCTTAGAATTATTAGTCAGAAATAAAAGGTCAATAGAATACAGAATGTAGGAATAGTATTAGAATAAACTATTTTAGTACGAACAACGTATAAAATTCATATACAGAATGAATAGGGCTATTTATAACTCAATACATATTCCAAGACTCTTTTGTAGAGTGAAATTAAAAATTAACGTTTTGGCAATATCCTTTTCTAAAACCTCGTCTCCTTAAGGAAATGCCTTTTGTTATCTTATAGAATATGTGAACGGGTTTTTATAACATACATATCTTTATGGATTATTGGAATAATTCACTTTTGGTTCGGTCTTTTAAGTGGGTTCTTTGAAGCCCCACGCTGCTTGTGTATCTACGAGAGAGAGAGAGAGAGAGAGAGAGAGAGAGAGAGAGAGAGAGAGAGAGAGAGAGAGAGAGAGAGAGAGAGAGAAAGAGAGATAGAAAGAGAGAGTTTGTGTGTGTGTGTGTGTGTGTGTGTGTGTGTGTGTGTGTGTGTGTGTGTGTGTGATTATTAGACGTCAGGCGAACACAACTGGAAAACAAGAGCAAAGAATAAACAGCTGTTCATGCTAAAACAAGAGGCGCTGTGTAAACTTAGCGAGAGTTGGCTTCGGCCCATTTATCAATGCTAAACTAATTGCCAAAGTTATCCCAATAAAATAAATCATTGCTCCTATTGCTTCGAACTTCCAACTGTCAAAAGTTAAGGAATGTCTGGAGTCGGCGCAAGTTTCCTCGACACCATTTATCAAATATTAAATTATTTTAATCCCGTCCAGAGAACAACGCCTGCCAGATCTCTTCACCTTAGAGCTACTTGACGATTGCCTATATAAATTCTACTACTTACATCACTATTCTACTAATTACCTAAAGACTGCGGAAGCAATCTTTCTAGTCTCCAGTTTTCTTAATATTTGGAAAATTTAATATTGTTTTGTTAAATATTTTGACATAGCCTAACATATACTTCTGTTGAATAATTTCTACAAAATGTTATACCACCTATCTATATAACTATAATAAATAGTTATAAAGTATCTGGTTAGCATACATTTTGTCATAAAAGAAAAGTAAATATTATTTCTAAAGGGTAGATACATTAAATAGACGAGATGAATACTTACACTTTTAAATGTTTTAAACTTGCCTATAGTAGCACTTACTTTGCTTGTTGAGGACGGCCGTTTCGGGAGATGTGTGCCTTAGTCAACCCAGACCGTAACTCAGTTACCCGTTACGGTATGAGTTGACAAAAGGGACACATCCCCCGAAACGGCCGTCCTCAACAAGCAAAGTGCAACTATAGGCAAGTTTAAAACATTTAAAAGTGTAAGAGGCTATTAGTAGCTCACGCGAAGATGGAATCAACAATTGACGAAATAAATAATTACAAGCTCAATCTGCTGTAGGCCGAAGTATAAAAATCGTAGAGAATGCCAGACTCAACGTTACCCTTACAGATTTATGTGAATATTACTTGCGAGTTTACTTGTAATGCTGGGTACCCCATTTTGTTATATTACCCCTCTTAAAATCAAATACATTTAAGAGGTTAAATTTTATGAAATTACCCTAAATATACAGAATTTGAGTGGAGTAAACTTACTTCCCCTGAGCGGATTTCCGTGACAAATTAGAAGCATACGTGTCCTTGTCTTTTTAAAAAAATTATTTTTATCCAAACTTGAGAAATTTTAAATATGATCTGAGTAACATGTACTTATGCCTACATTTTCTTAAAAACTATAGAATCAAGCCACCCCTTTGGATACCCTCAATAAACATCTTATCACCGCACAAGCAAACAAGGATGTCATTCAAATCTACAGATACCATCGTGCCATCACATATCCTCGATACTAAATCTATTTATCACACCCCAGATTTGACTTGATGTAACGGTAGGCAGACAAAGATTGCTAGTTCCTAAAGTACGAGAGCCTACAATTCTTTCTCTGACTATTCCAATGGCCGCTGTGGAATTGCTATTGATTAGGTAGGTGTTTTTCAAGGATAAAACAAGTAATACAAGGGAACATTTTTTCAAGTCAGATGCAACTTAACACACTAAAAAACTATTTTAGTTACTTGTGATTAAAATAATTCCAATTAATAAAAAATAATGTAACAACCTATGCGTTGAAACAACTGTTCTACCACATAAACTATGATATAAAATCAGTTGTTTTATGGAATCATATATCATCATTTATTTTAAGCCAAATGAGACAAAAAAACTATATAGAATAACTTGACCCCTTTGTAAAACGTTTTTCTTCCATATAAAACAATAATTGAATTATTAAATTTAAACAAAAGAAATAATATTTGAAAAAAACTGTACTAACATCAAGTGTCATCCAGTACAAGTTTAAAAAGTGTATTTGACCTTGAGTGGAGGAATAAAACGTATTTTATGAACGATTGAAATTTGAAACCATATATATATATATATATATATATATATACTCGTACATAGAGAGAGAATGAACTAATATAATTGACAAAGGAACAGGGGAAACCTAAATATCCCTTAAAAACCATCGAAATAATAGAAAAAAGCCCAAGTATAATTCAACAGCATTTTTGTACCTTTTTAGTGAGTTTTAAAACAGGCAAATTTTCAAGAATTATTTTCTAAAATTTATATTTGTCAAAAAATTATGATCTCAACCATTTTGTCAAGTTTTGAATAATTTTGAAAACGATTAGAAGTGTGAAATTGTTTACAGTTTTTTCTATGGATTTTTAAGGCAATCTGTCTGTAGGACCATTATCTCCCGCTAAGGATAGGAGATTGAGATAAAATCCCATCATAACTTCACGTGTACAGGGATGCTTGAAGTATACCAACTCTTCCAGAGTCGTTGGGAGATGTATACGGGTTACTCTTCTTGAAGAAGGATAATTTGAATTGAATCCGTCTACGGAAATGACGTAATGATCCTCTGGTGTTTTTAAGGAGATGACTGTGATCAAGGTCACTTATATGAAGTATATCTACTATCTACCAGGGTCAATATGAAGAAGGTGTCTACCAGGTGTATACGTTGAAGAAGTACACTGGAAAGGAGAAAATTGGGGCACCAGTGGGCAGTAATATATACCCGAAGTACATCTACTATCTACAAGGGTCATTATAAAGAAGGTGTCTACCAGGTGTATACGTTGAAGAAGTACACTGGAAAGGAGAAAATTGGGGCACCAGTGGGTATACCCGAAGTATATCTACTTTCTACCTGAACAACCACGGTGTCTACTTGTTTAGTCGTTAAGTAGTTTAGAGTTAGATACACTTTAAAAATATTTTTATTTTGAAAAATTATTATTCCGTTTAGATACAAATATTGATACGTTAATTGTAAACAGCATATAGAATGATTTGAATCAAGTTACGAAGGAGGGTAAATTATAATTAGCAAAATATGAGAAATAATTGAATCCGCGTGTTGAAGAAGTGGGAAAAGAAAATAATAATAGAATTTAACTTGGTATGTATTTTAAACAACTAGCTTAAATTTTAGGAGGTAATTTTACAAACACACGCGCGTATACGCACTCCCTCTCACGTCTCTATCTCTAGAACGGGTAAATATTAGCTTAAACCAAGCACACTTTCGGTTCAATACACTTGACAGCCCCCTTCACGCCTCGTTTGAGTGTCTGGCGTTGATTTTCCTTTCTATACCTAATCGCAGACTCTGCGAGTGATATTTATGTCAACCCTGAAATATGGCGTCGAAATCGTGCCCGTGACGACTTGTATAATTAGCGATTTATTCCCCTACGTCATAGTAACGCCTTGCTAAGGAGTCATTCTGATCCAAACAGGAAATTAGATTCAGACTTTGACAGGAAATGAAGGCTCTAAGTTACAGTAAAGTGTCGTAACGGTCCTTATAGCTTTCCCTTACCTTTACAAGTAAGGCTTCCCATTCGGTACGCATTATACGATATTGTCTATATATGTTGTATGCATATTGTAAATACAGAACAATACAATCACGCACACGCGCACACACACACACACACACACACACGCACATAAATATATATATATATATATATATATATATATATATATATATATATATATATATATCGCAGTTTCGAAACTGCTATTCTATGCACTGATGAATGAACGGATGTACTCCATATAATAACTATTCATCATATATATATATATATATATATATATATATATATATATATATATATATTTATATATATAATATTCACTTACATGTATATACGTATTTAAACATGTATATTACTTGGTATATAAATTTATCAATTGAAAGCTCTTTTCCTTACTAGTTTAATTGTTAAAATTATTTATTATAAATATTAAATTCGCCAATTAAAACAAATTAACTTAAATTTACACAAACTAATGTTTTTATTAATATAGAAGCACTTTTCCATATAATTAGAGGCTGCAGTACTCCTCCATCTCCATCATTTCATGGTCGGTAAGATGTCGTCTTCATCTGCGCAGATATGTGTGAAATTCCTGAATTCCATGAAGCAGTTCAAAGGGACACAGCACTGCGCTTCTACTTCGCACTGAAACAGAATTATTAAATGAAAGTTAGCAGAGACAGCATAACATAATTTCACTTCTACGTCACAGCCACATCTACCCGTCTCCAAAGAAACCAGTAAATTCGTCGCGTGCTGTCGAAGATATCATTTGTTGGTCCGATAGATGCTTTTTTCTGATCATTTCTTTTTACTCTATGCAGAGGTATAATTCACTTCTTTTTAACGTATCCGGCCCGAGCAATTTATGGTTTTCTGTTCCTCAATGTATCCGGCCCAAGCAATTTATGGTTTTCTGTTCCTCAATGTATCCGGCCCAAGCAATTTATTGTTTTCTGTTCCTCAATGTATCCGGCCCAAGCAATTTATGGTTTTCTGTTCCTCAACTACTGTATCTTTATTCCAGCGCTGCTTCCTTTTCGCTATTTCAATAGCATTTAAAACCATTTTCTGTTTTTAAATATTTCCTTAAAATTCCAGTAGAGTTTAAAGTTATCTAACGTTATCCTTTTATTTGCCACAATCATTTACAAATTTCTCATAGTCCATAATATCCTTAATTACAAAAAATACTTATTCGCAAAAAACTTTTACCCAGTATCGTCTTCTTTTGCCATAGTTGAACTTTTATTGTTTTTGCTTGTTCGTGAAAGCATCTAATGTTACTGAAAGAATTAAATTATTATGGGACAAGGTAATTTCAAAAACATAAATAGCCTAATCTCTTAAAAATTATTATTTGGTCTTGTTGCAACCGATCGAACCTTTATTTCATAAGTTTTTGCCATCCGAAATTTTTTCTTTAACATTTGCTTAACGTAAACCCACTCAAGGATATGGTGTAGACACCGACCTTTGATTTCTTTAAAATCACATATAAATTCATCAATAAGAAACCTAATTCACCTGAAAATCAATTTCTCCCTTTTGTTTAGCTTTCTTCAACTTACTGCCTCAAAATTCTAGAATTTCACAACGAATACTCATAATTACTGAAATTTGCTTACACAACGCCTTTTTTTCGTAATAGATTTGCACTGTATACATACATGTTTACCAATGATTATTGTATAAATACTGATTTTATGTTAGCGAAAGCCTACGGCGTATACGTTTATAATAACGCCTTATGTAAATAATATTACATTTATGGTTTTAAATATATATCTACACTATACAAATGTAATGTATTCTTTTGTTTATATACTATAGTGACACAGTCGTAATATATATACGTACATACATATATATATATATATATATATATATATATATATACATATATATATATATATATATATATATATATATATATATATATATATATATATATATAGAGAGAGAGAGAGAGAGAGAGAGAGAGAGAGAGAGAACCTGTATATGTCTTATATTTAAAAATAGTTTACAAATATAATATGTTATATATTAATATAGTAATATATACTATATAGTAATTTAAATTAATAATAAATTATATTACTTTAAATAATATATCTATCATTCGCTTGACTAAACGTCTAAAAATAAACTATGAATCAGTTTTTAATTTTGATCTATTTGTACCAAATATTTCAACCATTGGCAAATAGTTTTTTAATGGTATAATTTTCTAACGATGAATCAAGTGAAAATAATGCATATTGTGGTAATGGGTGTCGCAAGAGTAGCAACTATTACTCATCGGTATTTAGAGCATTCATGGTATATGCAAACAGTTGGTCCATTGTTGTAATAAACAATCATTTATCGAGTCCTTTCACTTATTGATCATTAATTTGCACTTTTTTATTCATAGTCTTTGTTTCTTCCAATGCCATTATCATCAGATAATTTCATGAGCAAACATTATATAAATCGACTACACCTTCTCTTAGTTTTTTTGCACAACATTACTCTACGGTTTTCTCATTTAAGTCTCTGAGTCTTTCTCAATAAACTCTATATGTTTTCTCATTTAAGTCTCTGTGTCTTTCTCATTTACATCTCTGTATTTTTCCCATTTAACTCTATGCGTTTTTATCATTCAACTCTCTGTGTTTTTTCATTCAACTCTCTGTGTTTGTCTCATTAAAATCTCTGTGTTTTTCTCATTCAACTCTCTGTGTTTTTCTATAAATTAGAATGTTTCCTCGTTTTCACTTACACCACCATTGCTTCTCTACACAGGACCATAACAGATATACCTTTTTTTTAAAGGCAATTTGTATATAGTTAATTTGGCCCTACTTCAATAAATAATTATATGCTCTTTTTATGATATAGGTCTAAAATGCAAGTCCAATATAATAGAGATATTTAATCATTTTTATTTTAAATATTGGCAATATAATTTTAAATATAATATTTCAAATATTATTTTTAATATTTCCCTTAATCGATATTGACAAAACCAGTAAACAGAAAGTCTTCAGAGACACGAAAAAATAATAAAACTTGGTGGAGACATCAACAGAAAATATTGAACTTTTGAAAAATGATTTTAAAAATGTCTTTTTACAAAATACAGAAAAACCTTTTAAATCGCGTTATTTATATGACAGAGAACTATGTTACATACAAGAATACTTTTAAAAAGTATCCAGTTAGGATTGATATGGTTATAAAAGAAAACAAATAATGTCTGCAAAGATTCCAATTTGTTGACGAATGAAACGGCCTAAATTTTCCTTTACGCTTCTGAAATGTAAACACAATAGATATCTGATAAAATTCATTTACGGATGATAAATAAACAAGATGCCCATTTTGGTTTTAGATTAGCGACAATCTTCAAAGGTACTCAAAGGTCATTGTTAGTACTTCTAGTTACCTTTTTACTGAAAGGTACACTAAGCGTTGAATTATATTCAATAGACTACTTTCATCGTAATTACTATAATAATTATATTATATCATATTATAATCATATTTATAATCATTATATTATAATCATATTTATAATCATTATATAAATAATCATATTTATTGTGTTTAATATTCTAGAGTTGGTAAAAAAATCTTCAGGTTTTTTTTATTCATGAAGATGGTTGTGTTTCACATTTAACACCGTTTATTTCGATGATTATTGTTCATTTTTTAAAAAATTCAAATAAACCCTAACTGGTTACATTTCAGCTCTTTTTTAAGTGTAATATTACAGAGATATGTTTGTAGTTATTATAACTGATTTTGGTGTGTAATTTGGATTTTTTTTCTCTTTTTACAAAGTTGTAAATTTTTAGAGAATTGATTTATTTTTATAGTGTTCCCAAAGTTACACCGCCAGGTTTAGTGTTTTTGACAATATCTATATCGCATAGAATGTAAATAAGTATAACTGGCAAGATATAGGAAGAAACTTGGCAAGCTGATGCGATTTTGCCTACTTGACGGAGTGAGGTAGGGGGGGAGTCGCTGACTCAGTGCCTGTCGAACCTTAAAACTATACGTAACTGTCTTTTTACACGTAACATTTAGTCTTGTTCACCCCTATGCCTGCCCCCTCCACTACTCCTCCTTGACCCCTATTACGCATCTCAAGTCCCTTGCTATGTCTTGCGATTGGTACAAAATATTTGAAAAAGATATAATCCTTGAATCTAGTAGTTATGATATATTGACATTGGCGGCTCTACGTACCTGTTCGCCTCTTTGACGGCACTCGGCTGTGTTGTCGTAGTCGGCCTTGTCGCCGTTGAACTTTGACTGGTCAGAAACTTCGAACGTGTCGTTCATGTGAACGTAGTTGAAGGCGTCAGATAAATGGTCGGAGTCGTTTATGCCCGGGATGCTTAGCAGTTGGAGGTCTGTGAGTTTCGACAAGGGAATACTGGAGTTGAAAGGAAACGTGGCACTGCTGGAATTACCAGACAAGGCAGAAGTACCGGTTGAATTCTCTGCTGATATAGTCTCATTTGATAATTCGTAGTCGGAACTAGAATCTCTTGAATTTGGTGGCGTGTTGTCACTAGAATTATAAGGCACATAAAATATACCGGTAGAATTTATTATTAGAGACATATTCGTGTTTGAATTACCAGCCAAGGTAGAATTCACATTATCTTCAGCATCACCAATCTTGTTTAGTAATAAAAACATTGCCAACGATAATATATACGGGTAAAATATCTTCATTTTCTTAACTGAAAAAAATACATACAAAATTAGTACAGCTGTTCTTACGGAAGAAAAAACACACCATTATGGTTACTCTTTATGAATTAAAATTAAATTGGTATAAGAGATTACAAGAAAATTTAGAAACTACGAACAAATGTGGGTGAGGAGTCTAGTAGTAGATGATTTTACTTCTAACCTAAAGGACTATGGTTCGAGTCTCAACAAATCCAAACAATTTTTTTTTGAATCTCCAGTCTCCAAGTCGACTCAGCGTCTCCAATTGTGTGCCTAGTAGCAAACTTAGGGTAATAATGGACGGTAAATGGGAGCTCATTGCCTTTTATTCACATGAGAGGCAAGCAAGATAGTTCTGCGCTATCTCTTCTGAAACTCCGTAATGGCATAAAGGTAGCATTAATTATTATTATTAATAATAATGTAGTTGATCCATAATAAATGAGTAGCATAAAGAAGCGTTCAGCAACAGCGCTGCTGTAAATTCACACAGAATGCATTGGCTAATATTTGTTTCTTAACTTTCAAGTTTACTTCAAGCAATGGTGTTATAAGAAAAATGCAAATGCTTATGTTGGAGGTATCCTAGTACCTAATAAGCATATATTGACTGAATTTCAAGTTATATCTTCAATTAAAAGTTTTCATAAATAATATTGCAACGACATGGTTCATGCTATTCACTACTTGTCGGAAATTTATCTTCCAAAAACATAATAAACTAAAAAAATTCTATAATAAATATATAATTATTTCAATTAATTAATAATTCACATAACTTCATTAAGCCTAGTATTTTTTTCTAGTAAGAAACATTGTCTTTTATTTTTTCTGAAATAATGAAATAAAAACACCTTTTTAACAAGTAATGTAAACACACATTTTTTCAAGTTTTTTTTTCAACTCCTACTTGTTTCAACAAAGGAAAATATTATTTTAGTTACTTTTTAATAAATTATTACACATATTATGAACAAAGTAACATAACCTATGTGTTAAAACAGCTGCTCAATCACATAACCTGTAACATAAAAGCAGCTGTTTAATGAAATCACCTAGCTGAATTTATCCCCTATTTTAAGCCAAACAGTAATCGCAGAAATACCTATATTGCATACCTTACCCCTTTTGAGAAAAGATTTTGCCCAAATAAAATTAAAGATCAATTTCTTATGAAATTAATTTATTGAGTTTTAATTTGAATATAAACTGTTTTAACACCAAGTGTCAATGAGAAAAAAGTATTTTTTTAATTACGATTAAAAGTAGAGCAATATATATATATATATATATATATATATATATATATATATATATATATATATATATATATATATATATATATATATATATATAGGAAGTGTGCGTGTGTGTATTAATAGAAGGTTAACGGTATATCTTATGTTTATAAAATACAAAATATATATTTGCAAAAATATTTTATATCCATTAAAATTAAAAAAAGATTGTATAGGAGACTATTTAGGTATCTTTTATTTTACGAACACTTATTATTAAAAACATTTCAAAAGTTTCTGTGTAATAAAAAAAATCTTATTTAATTTTTAAAAGAACTTGAAATCAGTTGATCCATCAAGAAAGATTTATAGAGCACAACAAAAACCTGAAGTGTTTGTAGCATGCAAGAATACATTAGTAGGTTAGCAAACACATTAAAATAATAACTTCCATGTATAGTATTGGATCGGTTTTTAATAACAAACATTTATATTAAAAGAGACTAGGAAATGACAGACAAGTAAAAATCTAGACCAGGAAAATATGGCGGTCGGTAAATGAGTATTTAAAAAAATATGACAAATATGAACTATTAAGGAATTTTTAGCTTTTAAAATTTAAAGTTTTAATATAGTCCAGTTTAAATACTTATAAGGAATGTTTGCGAGTGTTAAACTAATTACGCTATTGAAGCTTAGGCATATAATTATTGATAGCTTGCATTTTGTAAACATATGATTTCGTGAAATCCGAAGCTAAATAATTTTTGATGAGTTTTTTTAAAGTAATAAAAATTGATAAATACAAAAACATGAAGTAGCGCATGGCCCTAACTGTTTGCGCTCACTGTAAAAACCTACCAATAATACTTACTTGTTGGCTTTCAGATATAACACCAGTCACATAAAAATGTCTGCAGTTTTATTCTGAGTAAGAACGCTCAGCGTTACCAACTGTTAAATATGAAATACAATAAAAGAAGTGTTTTATACAAAGCGACATTGTTTTTATAACTATTAATGATGCCATCTTATGAAACGGTATGACGTCATAAATGTTATGAGAATTTTACAGAGTAAAAACAATAGAAACATAATCTTGACAAATCTGTTCTTCAAACATTGGTTTATTGAATTTAAACGATTTTTCCGTTTTACAAAACTTAAAATAGCCACCTGACCACTTGAGTGTAATATTGGGTAGGAAAATTAAAATGTAGACAAAAAGATTTTTTCGAAACGGCTTAAGGAAAACACTGTCTTAGGAGGAAATTCACAACCATGCAAATTAAATTTGCCATTTAAGCTAATTTAGAGTAATACAGTATAAACATTTTATTATAATATGTTATATTTATTTACCAGTAGTTATTTTTATCTTTTGCCTGACACATTTTGATTTCAAAGAAGTCATTTTTAAAGAGATACAAAATCACCCTGTAATTACAACTAGTACAAAAATGTAGCGGTTTATAAATTTTAAGTAGTTGAATTAAATAGACAAAAACTAATCTCTTAGGATTTAGACATTTTTCAATAGTTTGTAGTTCACAAAATACTTTTTAATATTCAGTAATGGACGTTAATTGCTCCAGTACTTGATTTTACTTCTTGGAGAGGTGTTGGTTTCATGCAATATATGCTTTCTTAGTTATTTAAGAATAATTAAAGACAAATCGAATGGAAAGTGATGGAAAGTTTTTGTACTTACCTATAACGAAAGAGAGAAAAGAGAGAGGGAGAGAGAGAGAGAAAGAGAGAGAGAGAAAGGGAGCGAGAGGAAAGGTTTTAACATACTTCTATCCTATACCAAGATAAAATTTCTGCAAATCTATCATGAGAATGTAGGCCTAATCGGTTTCTCGATCTTTGTTATCGTTCTGCTAATGGAAAACCTCTTCCGTTCGTTCCCTTTCCATTCCTAAGGCAGCAGAAAATCATTACATACTCGATAAGTTAGTCTTTTAGGATACATTTTATAGCCCTAATCTATGTCACGCTATAAAATGGTTGAAATCTTTCTAGGTTTTAGGGTTCCTTACGGGTTTAAGTCGATGACGCAAAAATGATTAGGCAATTTCAAATATACACACACACACACACACATACACACACACATATATATATATATATATATATATATATATATATATATATATATACTCCCGCGGTACACTATGTGTTGTGTTTTGTATGTTTTAGAATATAGAGTATCTTAAAAACGATAATAATGTCAGTTAGAGTTAAACTGTTTTCAAGCAGTTGTAAATTGTTCAAGTGAAACTAGTTTTTGTGTGTGTGTGTGTGTCTGTTTTTGATTGTGTGTATGTGTATGTGTGTCTAAATGTTTGTTTTTGTGTGATGTACCAACGAAGCATTCACGACTTTCAAATAATCTCAAGTAGGAAGTGAATTATTCGGTCGTACCCTCGATCGGTGCAATGAAGAGACGAAAGAACTCAGTTGTGCTCAGTATGGGTGGGATTATTACATAAATGTTCTACTCTTGATTTTCATTGCATTTCTACGTTGTTAGGTGCACGCTCATCTACATAAATTCTGGTGATGAAATGATCATAGGTGTTTGGAGATTTCTGTTTTTATTTATTTTTTATCAGATATTTTTACCTTTATATTGTGGTTAGATTTAAGTTTGGTTTATAACTTATTTTAAATTTATTAAGTTGTGAATGTTTCCTAACTGTTAGCTGCCATCTTAAAGTTAAACTGTTTTATTCCTTGAGGAAGAAATGTGTGGTTATTTTTTTGTGTGCATCCCGACAGATTAGAAAGTATGGCTTTAGTCGTTCTTTGTACTTAGATATTTTAATTTCATTCTCTTTTCTGCTTTTCATTTAATTGATTTTTGTGTTTTAATTATTGCTTCAAAAAGTGTGTAGCCATTTTTCTGATTTGTTTGCATTCTCCTTCATATTTCCAATGTTTATTGTTTTATCACTGCTGATGTTTATACCTTTCACTCCCGTTGTTGTATTGCACGATTGTAAATTCTACCCTTTCTGTAATTGTTGTTGTTTTATTAAAGTTCTGACTGTTGTAAAATACAACATTGCAGAAACGTATTATCAAAGGGAAAGTAAAATATAAGACTGAAAAAAATTTTTAGGGGACGAAAATTATTTCAGGACACCATTAAGGATCAATATCCTGACACTCGATACAGAGTTGTAGTGTATAAGGAAGGCATTTAAGAAGAACATTGGAATCGCTTATAGGAAATATTGACTTTTTACCTCCATTAGTTACTAGGATTTATTTAGCATTATTTTACTTAAATATCATTTATTCCAGGCTATTGTTTGTTGTTAGCGAGGGACATTCATTTTATATTCTCTTTTCCATATCTCACATTCTCGTCTGACTGTCTGTGTCTCAAGATATTAGTTATTAATTTACTAAATATTTGTCTCACGTATTTTCTTTATTCGAAATATTAAAAAGATAGTCTCATAATAATATTTCAAGAGCTTCCTATGGTTTCTAATTTTGATTTAAGTCTAATACATACCCGATTTATTTTTACTTCTGACATTCTTCCAATTGTAGAGAAGAATATCCGGGATATTTTCTCCCCTGTTGCCTTTCCAAATACTTTTGATGTCTGAAATTTTCTATCCTTATGAAGAGTAAAAACACTCACGTACAAAAATCTGCAATTGCAGAGTTATTTATTAAATAAATATATTTGTGAAATACGCCTAAATATTTCCATATTATCAAAAATTAAAATGCTTGTTTCAAAAAATGCTTACTTAAGCAGTGATTTCGACTAGAGATAGAATAGATTGCCAACAACAGTTATTTTTTTACACAATATTTATTATTTCACAGTTGGCTACAATGGACCACTTTTACCAGTTTTGATAATGAGATAATGCGAGAAATGTTTCCCTTCTGCTGAGCGCTTTACAAGTTGACGGTTGTTGAAAGAAAATACTGTACATGTAAGTAATAATATTCAGCATGTAGTTTTTCGTTTCATAAACAGAATTCCCTTTG
>JBAIZL010000002.1:20286066-20376066 GCA_036971475.1 Prosapia bicincta | reverse complement strand
TTTATTTTGTTTTAGATGTTTTATTTATTTATAATAAAATATTTTTCACTTACAGTTAAATCTGTTTGTTATTTTAAATATTGAACGGGCCTCGCAGCTTACAAGAGAAACATTTTCAAAATTACTTTTATATCGAAGTCCAAATATCTCCCCAAATGAAAGTACAATGGCCGCCATTGAAGTGGGCGATCTCATCGCTTAAACGGAACGCAGTAGATAAATAAGATTAGAAACTTCTTTAAGCAAAGCGAAAAATATTTCCGTTCTTGTAGGAAGATTGGAGTATAACCCCGGGTCGGATCAAGTAAATGAACTTAGCAAAGACTTAAGCTCAATTTGTTTGTTGTTGAAATATAGAGGGCACTGTTGTCAGCTGTTATTGAACTTTCACAAGGCCAGTGGTTGATTTACAAAACTTAGATTTTATGCAAAATAGCGCTTAAAAGAACAGAAATAGGCTTTTGTTTAGAATGGTACTTTTAAAATTATGACCAATTAAGTTACAATATAATCCCTACAAGCAATAAAATTATATTTATAATCCTTACTACCGTAATAATTATAGGTTAGAAGCATAATTAAATTATGCACAAGTTACAAATTTTATCCTTCGAGCTCAATCCCTCGAATATTTTATAGACAAATATTATATTTGATTTATTGCAAAAGATATTTTTTCTTCCACAATGAAAACATTTATATAAAACAACTTCAAACCTTTATAACTATTCTAATTAACATTCCTTCTGACGACTTAGTGATAGTGATCTAATGACTAATTGTAAACCAATATTTCGTTGTATCTGAATGCTTAGCTGTCAGTGAGGCCAACTTTTGGGAAAGAACAAATGATAAAGAATTCTATATATGTAAACACTTAATAATGGTAATAATATTAATAACATAAATTATGATCATTAATTACACCCCTCGTGATATTAATTAATACCTAATAAATTTTATTTCAATAATGAAAATATATTTTAAATATTTTATTAGTATATATGTAATTGAATATATGTTTAGATTGATTTTCACCTAAATTTTATTAAATTAATTCCTATATATTAGTTCTGCCTTTCCCTATATATATATATATATATATATATATATATATATATATATATATATATATATATATATATATATATATTGTAATATTTTAATATATTTTTAAATAATTTCAATAATTTCTTCTTTACAATAAAACAAAACTTATTATTAATAATCCTCAGAAAAACAATAAGTTGCTGGGCTCCAGTTAGAATTACAAATTGATTGTAACTCTAACAGTAAAATTTAGATTCCTTTTTGTTATTACTTTTATTTTTTATTACTTACTGTTTATAGTAATAAATAATGAACACTTTCTTATAATTCAATTAATCTTTGTTTAGTTTTGTTGTTTTTATTATTCTAGTTACAAAACTTTTTAATACACTTTATCTATTTTCTTTATTTAGTTACATATCACAAGACTTTTTCTCCCAGATTATTCGGTGGGTATTAACTATTACAAATCTATTGAGCACTTTTGGTTATAAATTTAAATTTTGTTTATGCAATTAATGCTTTAATAAATTTTATAAGAGAAATTCCTAGGCCTAGAGTTATTAATTTTGAAAAGAATATTAAAATGTTTTTTTAATGAATTTAATTTACTAATTTTGCTTATACGAATGGTTTTACAATATTAACTTGAATATTAATTTACAATTTTTCTTAATTTATTACTTATCTGAGATTTAATGTCCTTTTCCAAATTTATAGCCTTTAAATTTATTTTTATAATCAAATCTTTCACCACTATGCTTTTTTTATGCTTTCACCAATATTGGCTTCTATCAACTTTTAAATAGGCTAGCTTTCTTAATACTTGAATTCTTCATCTAATAAAATTTTGGCTCCACTAAGTTTTTTATGCTTCCAGCACCAAGCCTACTTTTTCTAACAATGAATTTTCTATTGAGATTCTAGAGAAAAGAATAAAACTTTATTTTCATTGTCGAAACATCTGTTACATAACACACTGGTTATTTGATTTTCATCTTCTTTCCTGGACAGTTAAGTTTTGATACTCTATGCAATAATTTTAGGTTTTGTAAATTTCTACATTTGAAAAACATCAGCTGTTTCCCCAGAATCATAATTATACTAGCCGCCATTTTGGTTTTAATATTTTATGATAATAACTTTGTTTCTTAGGTTATGGCTCAATTGATTACATTTTTTTTCTATCCACTTCTAATTCACTTCTATTATATTCCGAACTATTGGTATTTATTGTTTTAGCGTTTTATATAAAAACGTTACAATATATATATATATATATATATATATATATATATATATATATATATATATATATAGGCCTATATATTTATATATATATATATAGCTCAAATTTTCAGTCGGTATTCAACTACTTTTCATTCATCCACTAAAGTTCAAATACATTTTTTAAATCTTGTGACAGTCGATGATATTATTTTTTTTCAAATAATAATGCAATAGTTAAATTTAATGAATACTTTTTTGTTTTATATATGAAAAACAGCTTTCACAAGAGGGGCAAGGTATGCAATGTAGCTATTTCGTCCCATTTCTTTTAAAATAAGTGATAACATAAGACACATAATGTCATGTTACTGGCCATGTGGTAGAACAGCTGTTATAATGTTTAGGCTATGGTACTTTATTTACATTACATGTAATTATATAATAAAAAATATATAAAATAAATGTTTGTCTTTGTTGACCTAAATAAAAAGTAACTTCAAATTTAATGTCTTTACATACTGGTTTCTACCTACGTTTAACAAGGTAAAAAATTCCGAAAAGCTTTTTTAAAAATTGTAATAAATACTTAAGTTCGAAAAACTACAAAGGACGATACTAAGGTAGGCGTAAGAAGCTGGGAATTTTAATGAAGGGGAAAACAATTGAATCTCTTTTTATGCAGTAATTTTGTTAAAATTAATTTGGCATTTAGGATATGACACAAGAGCCAAGGTGAATACAACGAGCAATTTAAACAGTAGCCATTAAATAAAGGTAATAACAAGAAATAACAAAGTTGAAGAGAATATATAAATAACCGACTATAATGCTAGAAACAAGAAGACATATGTAAATAAAATGGTGAATAAAACAATTATTGAAATAGGCAAGACTACGGCTAGGTTAGGGGGTAGCATTTATAAATTAACAAGTAATAAGTTTTTAGTGTACATTTTCAAGGAAAAATATGTTCTGAAATTAATAAAGAAATTCATAAAAAAATTATTTAAGGAAAATATATTTACTGACTTATTTAAAAACTTAACTACTTTACAAATTCTAATAACCTATACATTGTAACATCTTGCTAGACTGTACAGGTGTATAATTTAAAATCGATATTTATATTTACAAAATGTTAGTATTTTTGGTCATTCCCTTTGTAGTGATAAATTAGTTTTGGTAATAAAAGCCACCATCCGCTATCCCGGCCTCTGACTGTCCAGGATTTATAGGAGCCCAAACCATCTCCCCTTATCGCTGACAGCAAGGTAACCATTATTTATTGCGTGTGAGACAGCCAATGATTTCCGCTCCTTAGCAGCTACGGATAACACAAATAGAAGCTTGTACAAGAAAAGCTTGGTGCGGTTTTGAACAGCTAGTTTAACACTTACTTTCCAACAACTCACTTACTTCCTGCATACGTGTTTCGGGAATATTCCATTTTCAATGGCACCTGTGATAAATAAATAAATTAAAATTTATGGAATTATTTATGAAATCATATTATAAGTTAATAATATAATTATTAATAATAAGTAGAGCTTAATTTTTTTTGTGGGACGAAAATAGATTTCTTACGAAAGTTTTCTACATTCAAGTTAAGGCATATATAGAAATTTTCCTTTATATGAGTAAGAGAGAGAGAGAGAGAGAGAGAGAGAGAGAGAGAGAGAGAGAGAGAGAGAGACAGACAGACAGAGAGAGAGAGAGAGAAAAGAGAAAGAGAGAGCGAACCAAAGAAAATGTTGCATACAATCAAAAATAACGTATTCTAGAAACGGGCATAACAGTGATGCATATGCTCTATTTTTTTAAAATTATTATAAATATTACCATTACTATGATCTATCGTAAGAACAAAAATATTTATTTTTTCAGTTTCATTACATATCTTCAAATATCTTCAATATTTGAAGATAGTTGAATATTTAAGGTAGTGAAAAAGTTACTATTTAATAACATATTAAATAGATCTTATAAACCTAATTTAATCTTAGAAACCTGTTTTAATTGTAAAACAAATATTTATATATTTTGTTACTATCATGTACAGTAATTATTTATTCGTTATATTTCGGATTTGTTGAGGTTTATATAGTCGGTGATTTTTTTTATACCTACAGAATTAGTCCATCTCCTTCCCCAATTGTCTCCTGTGGATATTACTAAAAACCAGAGAAATAATACATGGCAGTTATTTGAATAAAGCTAGGTTAATTGACATTTAAAAATATACTGACTTTCAGACAATATTTATAAAGTAAGAAAATTGCCATTCATTCAGAGTTTTTGCAATATTTTTGAAGCCGCCGCCGTTTCAACTGTAAGAATCGTGATGTCATCCACTAAAAACCATTCCTTTTTTGTTCTCAGGGAGTGTTTTGTAGCCATTTATCTATGAGATATTATTGTTGATTTTATCCATAGTTAAATGAAAGCAACGCTGTTTAGTGTATACCGTTAATACTATTAGAACTGGAGTCGTAGAATATCGATTGTTACAACAGCTAGAGTGATCATATCAATAGTGGACACTGAAGCTATATGACGCTATGTATCGAATATAATTACACTGCGTGTTTATCCACGAAACGCTCTGCGCCCTATACGATATTATGTAGCACTATTAGCGCACAGTCAATCTGCCTTGCCAGCCAATTAAATCAACAGAAGCGTTACATATATAATCCAAATATAACTGTACAATTTGTTTTACAATATATATATATATATATATCGCAATATGTATTCTTGTGTATTAATAAAGAACTAAGTCAAAATACAAATATAAGAATTATAATTGAATTTAAATTCATCTGTAATTAATTATAAATTCATTTTGTGATGAATTGTAAATTCAATTATGATTCTTGTATTTGTATTTTGACTTAGTTCTTTATATATATATATATATATATATATATATATATATATATATATATATATATATTTATATTGAATTTTACTTGTTTAATATTCCTGATGATGTTGGTACTGTTAGCCAACGAAAACCTTTGAATTTGTAAATTCTATTCTTTGTAAATTGTAGTGCTTTATTAATACACAAGAATATATATTGCGATAAATATATATATATATATATATATATAACAAATTAAAAATATTTCAAAAACAAGAATAGTTTTAATACATTTATTATTCAAAGCTTTTCGCCGACAAAACAGTACCAGAATCTTCAGGAAAAATAATTATGTAACTTGGTTACATAAAAGGTTACATAATTATTTTTCTGAAGGTGCTGGCACTGTTTTATCAGCGAAAAGCTTTGAATATTAAATGTATTAAAATATTCCTGTTTTTGAAATATTTTTAATTTATTAACTATATTACAAGAAAACATATCACCATATGTAATATATATATATATATATATAAAGAAATAAGACAATTTACAAATACAAACATAATTCAATGAATGTACAATTCAAAGCTTTTCGTTGGCAAACAGTACCCACATCATAAGGAATATTAAAGAATTAGAATCAACCATACATATGCAAACTAGCTCCGATAAATAGTGTTGCAAAACTATTACAACGTTGTCAAACTATTACTTTGCAGCCCTAACATTACAAACACTGAATATAGTAACAAACTTATAATTTATTTGTATTTGTATTTGTTCATTTATTAACTTTTTATTAGTATTATATTTATGTATTTCTAAAGCTACATAAATATTCACTCTTAGGCCTTTGTTAATTTGTTTAACAAGTATCATATTATCTATATTAGGATATATTCGATTATTATTAATACAACGACTAGCAAAATTCGATTTGTAAATTTCTGGCTTTTTATATACATTGAAATGCTCTTTATATCTATCTTTCAGTTTGTCCTTAGTTTGCCGTATATAAACTTTATTACAGTAGTCACATTTTAATTTATATACACCGTGTTTTTCATGCATATTAATAATTTTATTATTATTATTTATTATACTTATTAATTTGTTATTAGTATTATATGCGAATTTAATATTGCTATCTTTAAACAATTTTGTGATATTTTTTATTTCATTACCAAAAAATGTAAATGAAGTCCATATGACACTATCATCATTATTTTTGTAAATTAAATTTGTATGTTGTTTTTTTTTTAATATTATAATTCAGTTTGTTAACATTTTTCTTTTCATAGCCATTCTCAATTGCAATTTAATAAATTCCATGCAATATAGCCTTGTAATACTTTTGGCAACGCTGTTTATTGGAGCTAGTTTGCATATGTATGGTTGATTTTAATTATTTAGTATTCTGATGATGTTGGTACTGTTTGCCAACAAAAAGCTTTGAGTTGTACATTCAATGAATTAGTCTTGTATTAGTAAATTATCTTATTTCTTTAATAATACACAAGAATACGTATTATAGTAAATATATATATATATATATATATATATATATATATATATATATATATATATATATATATATATATATATATATAATGTAATTCGCGTCGTATTTTATATATTGTATTTTTTTCAAGTAATTATTTTTAGGTTTATTGGCTATTAGGCTCTCAAACAATTGTTTAGTCTCGATTTAAAAAAAAAATACGTTTGATTATTATGAGCATAATATTTAAAACTATTAGTTTATGTAGGAAATTAAAGATAGGTATTAGTTATTTCATTAGTTATTTAGTTATTTTATTAGTTATTTATTATTGTTTTAAATAACCTCTTCTCTTTAATTGTGTTCAACAGATTGAAAAAATAATAATATTTTTTTATCAGTAATCTATCTTCATTCTGGACCAGTCTTCACAGAACTTGAAGAGGGCTACCAGGGAGTGAAACCGTTACATTAAAAGAGTAGTTTGATTTTTAAATACAACAAAAGAAGTTGAAAAAATGACTTAGTGGCCTCATAGTGGACCAATGCTTACATAACCGGAATGGGGAAATCATTTAAAAATAATCGTACGACAAACAGAAAAAATATTCAATAACTTAACAGATTGGGTACAACTCTCACAAAATTAGACTATGGCAAACAGGGGATGAAAAGTTTCCATTTGAAAGGGGGTGAAATCGGTCGAATAAACATATAAATTTTGTGTTTTGCATGAGATACAATAAAAGGAAAACTTTTTTCATTATTCTAAACATAATTTTAACCATTTCATTTTAAAATTATCTTTTTGCAAATCCTGTTTCTTTTTCACTTACATCTATGTGTCTTATGTTCTTCATTTTATCAATTATATTTAATTGAATAATTTGAGTTTTTCACAGTAGGACTTTATAATTACAGAAAACGAGATTTTGTGTCAAATTATTTATCGTTAAAACAAGAAGCCAACATTATCTATAGATTAAAAATAAATATTTTCTATAAAATAGTAGGTAAAGAACATATGTTTGTTTTTTAAGACCACATTACAGGAGTTTTTTCGGGTTAAAGTTTTACTAACATTTTGTCACCTTATGTTAAAGATAATTGGGCAATAGCAGATGCCATGAAGAAATTGGTTTCAACTATTAAAAGCAAATTAGAGCTTTCCATATTTTGTAAATCAAAGCGCCAAAACATCACCAAACACTACGATGAGATCGGGTGAACACATAAATGATTGCGCAATCTAAATGATTACAAAGTAACTGATTTAACCTACCTCGCTAGGTCCTAAAGCTGAGTGGGGAGTCGATCGCTGTGTTGGCAAACCTGAACGATCCCACAGGGACCTTCTGAAAATAGTCTGTTCCGCATTATGGCACCACTGTGAGGTAAAACGCAGTACAAAATGTGCAAAACAATTACTGTGTATCATTTCTGAAAGTGTTATATTTCGTCGGGCCAATTGCTGTTAGCAATAAAATAGCGAATTCTTTGGCAAGAGGTCGAAAACCTTCAACAAACACATTTATTGTGTACTTTAGATTTCATTACAAACAAAAAACACTTTACCTTTTACGTATTTGTATTTACAGTTGACAAAAACCTTTTAATTTCACACTGGGTAATAGGTAACCTAACATATTGGAAATATGTCTTGAACTCATTATTTTATTAAAGACAATCGGCGAGATTTAATGAAAGTTATTGGTCGTTACTGAGATTAGTGAAATTATATCTAATAATATTTTCCTATTGAAAAAACCGTTTGGATTAAAATTTAATGTTCAAAAGAGGTATACGATTTGGCAGTGTTTAGTTACTTATTGGCCTACTAGTAGGTCTAGTGTTTTATTTTCTTCTTTTAGTACAATGTCTGTTCTTATTTTATTCAAGTTATAGGCAATTATAATTAATTGCGTACGAAGAATTAGAAAAGATTGTGGATGCAGGACCAGAGATGGGATGTAAGACCCTTTGCTAACAATGTTTTAGAATGTATTGTATTTTTACCTCTTATTTCTAACGCTTAGACACGTAAAATATAACAAAAAAGAAAAAGAAAAGCGTGCGTATACACAAACGCTATAGACAGAGAAAATGAATAAGTAGATATAGATATGGAAATTTACAAGCGCAGTCACACACACCCAGGCACATACACACACACACACAACACACACGCACACACGCACGCACGCACACACATATACACACAAACACACACACACACACACACACACACGTGTGCGGCCTCACACGCGTACACATACATACACACACACACACACACACACACACACACACACACACACACACACACACACACACACACACACATACATCCACCAACATACAACTTATATCCCTGCGTAATCAGTAAACTTTCTTATTTCCATAGCAGAGTATTTTAGGAATAGGTGAGTTATGATAGTAGTGGTAGTATTGTATGGTCTCTGTATGAACTAAAAAACTACATATATTGGCCTCTACACACACACACACACACACACACACACACACACACACACACACACACACACACACACACACACACACACACACACACACAAACACACACACACACACGCAAACACACACCATACACACACACACACACACATACATACACACACACACACACACACACACACACACACACACACACACACACACACATACATCCACCAACATACAACTTATATCCCTGCGTAATCAGTAAACTTTCTTATTTCCATACCAGAGTATTTTAGGAATAGGTGAGTTATGATAGTAGTGGTAGTATTGTATGGTCTCTGTATGAACTAAAAAACTACATATATTGGCCTCTACACACACACACACACACACACACACACACACACACACACACACACACACACACACACACACACACACACACACACATACATACACACACACCATACACACACACACACACACACACAAACACACACCATACACACACACACACACACACACACACACACACATACATCCACCAACATACAACGTATATATTGAACGGAATCACTTACACTTGTACCAAGAATCTAACTTGGTATATCTGCAAGTCAACTTTCTCGATATATGACTTACGTGCTCTCACGTCAGAAAGAGAAAAGAGAGACGATATAAAGACAGAGAACATAGAGATAGAACCGTACTCGTAAATAGTCATAGAGAGAAAGAGACGAGGAGAGAACGTCTGCGTAAAATCATACTGAAATCAATTTTACACAGTTGTTCTTTACACCAACATACATGAAATAAGTAGACCAAGGACGAAGTAAAAAAACTCGGCAGGTAAAGAAGAACTTCAGCTGGAAGTATCTCCGATTAATGAACCAATCCTTTGCAAACACGCCATTTTTGTTTTCCAATCAACACACTTGAAATTTGTATGAATCTCTGCCCGGATATAAAAGAGGTATATTGCGTTTCAACTATATAACATGAAAAGTGAAATTTTTGTCCCTTATATAATAATTAAACGGAAATTCGAAGGTGCTTCTGTTTTTTTATGACGCCTCCCAAAGAGGGCTATTAGAGATTATTCCGCCAGGATAGTCTGAAATATCATTAAATAATCGTTGAATGAATATTTCATGTGGAAAGAACAGACTTTCCTATAATCAGGAAAGGTTTAAGGTAACTTAAACTAAAGTTTAGTATATGCTGCGTGTAAAATGGATACTTATAAAAAGAATGAAATCACCATTTGAAGATATAGCTGAAACATAAATGCTCCTAAAGATAAAGTATTAGGCCTTCCTTTTGTTATAAAAAAACTAAATTAATCAACTATGTGTTTTCGTGGATTATATAAACGTGTTGAATAAAGCTTTAATTCTGTAAGTCAAACAATTATATAACTACAACTCAATCGATATCGTCTCCGAGTCCCTAATTGCCGTATTTACATGATTAATCTTGTAATCACTCTTGTGACTCAAACACTACAGTTTTAATAATAATTAATGACCAATAGAGAATAACTGTCTTCTCAGATAAAAGTTTTAAAGTTTTAGATTACGTTCACAGCTACTAGTAGCCTATTTCCACTCGCCTCAAGTTTTTTCTCCGGTCAGCTGTTCTTATTACAAGGTAATAAAATCAAGTTCTCTTACAGTTTAGAACGAAACATAGTTTTGTAAGTCTGTTATACATCTATATTCTCAAAACAAATCATATTTGTGTAGTTTAGGTTATTTAGGTGGTATTATAAAGTACAACAAGCACGTAAATTTACAATTTTCACTGGTTCTGCATTTATCGTCTTGTGACTACGTCTCCATTAATATTTCCACATCTACAGTGCTTTCAAATCATCTGTGTTGATTACATTAGATAATTTTGTACAAAAGGTTATATTGCAAAGTAACTAGGTTGCTAGTATGGCGGTTAAATCTTATGACGTCACAAGATTCTCTTCAGACCAGTGGTTTTACATTCAATAATGTTCTGTCAAGACTGCAACCGATTTGTCAATAAATTAGATGGCGGTAATCGAATCTCCAGAATAATATTGAAAACAACATTAATTTTCAATAAATTGTCTATTTTCTTACACTTTATTCTGCTTGTAGCAGAATTTGTCCAAATGAATTCAAATTTTACTCGTAAACTCTGTGCCTGTGCTGTTAATAAAAATAAATTTTGGTTTAAAAAAATTAATAATAATAAAAATAGTTTTTACAGTAAATTTTACAAAAACTAGGCTACATAACTTTTCCAAGATGACTTCACATAAGTTATGTAAAGTAAAATAAAAATCGAAACCTCTTTAAATGTACAGAAAGGTTAGAAAACCTAATTAAATCAGTAATAATCGGAGCCTGTAACAGTGCAACGTATTTTGTAAGCAAGTAGTTAAAAAAATTGAAATAAAAGGAATAACTATAAATGTATAAAATTATAAACATGATTAAAAAATTGCCTAATTTT
This sequence comes from Prosapia bicincta, assembly GCA_036971475.1. Taxonomy (NCBI): domain Eukaryota; kingdom Metazoa; phylum Arthropoda; class Insecta; order Hemiptera; family Cercopidae; genus Prosapia; species Prosapia bicincta. The sequence goes on along the minus strand of JBAIZL010000002.1, from coordinate 20,364,466 downwards.
ATTCATATACATGGCTTAGAAGAGGCATTGTAAAAACGCCTTGTTTGGAAAATAAGTTATTCCAAGTAATTTGTTTCTGCGCTTCAACCACACATAAATATTACCTCCAAGCACTTATTTCAACCCAAAGCACACACAAATTCTTTATGTTATCGTTGATTGAACCAAGGAAAATTATGCCAAGTAGTTAAAAAGACCTTTGTTTTCATAAAATTTTACAAGTAATACAAACAAAAAGTTTTAAAGACAATTCCTAATTAGATGAACAAAGAAAAATTTCATTTTAGTTGGTAATTTTTCATTACACAATTACTATTATTATAAACAAAATAATATAACCTATGCGTTAAAACAGCTGTTCTACCACATAACCTATATTATAAAATCAGCTGTTTTACGAACTCATATGTTATCACTTATTTTAAACCAAACTGGACGGGATAACTATATAGCATACTATCACCCTTTTGTGAAAGGTTTTCTCCCATATAAAACTAAAATTAATTCATTAAATTTAATTAACCAATTATTATTTGAAAAAAACTGTATTAACATTAATTGTCATCCACAACAAGTTTGAAAAAATGTATTTAAACTTATGTGGATGAATAAAGAGTATTTTATTAACGATGGAATATTTGAATAAAATATATAGGTAGAATGTGAATTATTAGAAGGAATTGAATAAAAATGTAATGTTTTTGATATATTAAAAAAAGATTTAAGGCTAAAAGTTAAAAATAATATCTTATGGTTAACTCTGACATATATATATTTAGATTTGTTTCCAAAACAATATTTAAAAAAGTACGAGGTAAACAGTTGAAAGCGTCAAACATGGCCTCTTTGTTCCTTGCAGCCATTCAGAAACCTATATAAAAATGGAGACCATTTTTCTCTTGGCGTATTAGCAGACTTTATTTAGTTTTTTTTCTTTATACATAGGCCTACATCCATGCTAACCTGATACTTTGTAGCTATATTCTAAAGTAGTTAATAAACAATTTTCTGTTTAAAACTGTTTCTATTTTAAATAGTTTTTAAAAGTCTGCATTACGCTTTATGATGCTCTTGTATTTCTAGAGACTTTCTGCATCACTAGATATAAAGTGTTATTCCTAATATTAATTAGATAAACAGAAAAAAAGTAATTGAAAAGAAATAATTACCAAATTTACAAAACAAAAACAAAACTAAAATAAGTAAATGTAAAATTATAAATAAAAAAACTAAAAGAAACATTTACTTAAATTACGAAAAATAATTAAATATTCGTATTTTATTTGTTTCGTAGCATTTTCCACACAGGATGTACGTGTTTTAATTAAAATTCAGAACACCAGAGAGCATTAAATGATATCATGTACGCCATGTTGGAAGTTGCCGTATAACTAGTGTGACCGACATTTTCAAATATGTTTCATGCTTTCATGATATTATGTTCACTTTTGGTAAATTGAAAAAAGTATTATAATAAAAAATACTGTCATAAACCATAATGCTACAAAAATAGTCAAAAGTTACTTATTCTACAAGTTACCTAAGGTTTGTACATTTCAATGGCCATGTCAGTCAACATCATCAGAGGGTCCTGTTACAATATTATGATCTAGCATGCAATAATATACATACTAAACTGACCGTAGTCTGGTCCTTGTAGTAGCACCCTCTGGTAATTCCTAGTAGTCAGTTTTTTCCTAGAGTAATTCCTCTGGTAGTTCAGTTTTATACTTTTAATTTTTAGTTGAAAATTTAAGTGGAGATATTTATTAGGGACAATGTAGTATAGGGTGGTCATTGGTAAAATGTTCTAAAATACAAATACGCAAGTCAAAATAGTTCCAAAATTTTGGTACATTCTAAATTTTGGTACATTCTAAATTTAGGAACAAAAAAAACAATAGAAACATTTGCCAAACCACTTTATAATTTCCCTACGTACGTAGAGGTGTATGATTTTACTCCTTTACATCAAGGGGTAGGGTATTGATTTTACCCTAAACTACTATCCTATCTTAGTTCACTTTGATTCCTTGTAAGAACATTTAATGATATCATTAAATGATAAGAACTATGTGTATTTTTACAATGACCACTGGACCGCTTCTAAGCCAATAGCATTTACCCTTCAATAATTGGAGCACAACTATTATGTTTGTGCAATAAATAAATAACACCTTCTAACCATAGATTAATAATTATTCCTATTTAAATTGCTGTAATTCCATTTTCAATCAATCATATTCAGAGATATTTATTTATATTTTTTAAAATATTTGTGAAATGTAAATGGCAACCTTTATTTCCATACTCCTGAGGATGGTTGCTTTTGATCTGAAACCTTATGTTTTAAAAATTTAGTTAGAGATAATAGTATTTATTTATTCATTTATATCGGATTAAAAATGTCTTCTCACGTGAGTACGTTCTCATTCCTTATTGAAACACAAAACTCAAAATACTTTTGTTTCCTTTTTTTATCCCAACGATTGGTAACACTTCGTTTTTCTCTTTCAGTTGTGACAACATGAAGGTTATCGGACAGATGGCGTCCAACCTTGTAATCTTCTTGGTCTTCTTAAGCGCAATCGAGGTCGAACTGTGTTGGAGAAAGAAAGACGACTCGCAGAAGAACAACGCCACGGAATTAGAAGCCAGTAACACAACTGAATTAGCCGGAAACGTGACGACAGACCTGTTCCCTAGCAACGTCACCACGGGAGAGCTACCCAATAATGAAACTACCCCAGGAGTTGCCAATAACGCCACTAATGTAAACCAATAAACAAGGTAAATAGTGAGGGGTTGTTGAATTGAGTACTGAGTAAAACCCTTGACTACTAAGCTTATGTTCTTTTGTTCAATACGCGTGGGCCAAAGATTTCTTTGTTTTGTAACCTGTAGGTGTACTCAAACTGTAAAATATAAACACCTAACAAGAGTATATAGTTAACTAAGAAGACATAGACAACGTAAAAAGTAATGGAGGCAGTACCTTCCTCGATAACCCAAGTGAGGCTCTCCTCTCTCTTTCCTGACCATCATAATCGGTATAAAATGAATCATAATTATAATATGTCATGTATAGTTTAGGCTGAGCCCTGGAGCCGATACTACCTAAGGACATTCAAAATAAACTCTTCCCATCTCCGAACAAACCCACTGCGTTTTAATGAATCAGGAGTCTTTTTTCAAATATCTATTTCTTATAGCAAAGCTGACTGTTATAGCAAGTTTCGGAAGGAGAAAAATCTTTGTGCTTGTCGTGACGCTCTTTATATTCAAGTCATAACATATGATTTTATAATTCAGCTTATTATAATTTATAGGTTTTTTCGTAGAACAGCTGTTTTGAAAAGTATGTTATATTACTTTTTAATTAGTACGTTATCAATGGAAAGGGTTATTATTGAATTTTTTCTATCAGTAAATATATTTTATAATTTATTTACATTTAGATAATTTTATACATCTTATTCTAATTAACTCAATATAGTAATAATTAGTTGTATAATTTTATGCCAATGTTTTAAATTAAAACTTGTTTAGGCGCGTCTGAAAATTTTTGAAATATTCCAATGAAGTTCCTTAAATCAAATGTTTATTCTGTAAATTTCTCAATATTTACTAAAGGAGTTTTACTTTCTAGATTCTCTTGTTTTTAACTACATTAGCTAAATTCTATTAGAGCCTCTATTGCGTGCATTTTAAGACTGTGGATGACGTATTTTTTTAACAGTTTACAATATTTTCTCTTTTCTTTTCATATATACTTTATCTATCGAAAAATATAACTATTTATGTAGGATTTTTTCAAGTTATTATATCCAGGAATGCCATAAGAAATAGTAGTTCCTATCGGTCAGTGCCATCTTTGCCTATTAGGTTCATTTTATAAAATATATTATGAATTTATTCTTGTTTCTTAACACTTGCTAAATATTTATGAAAAAAGATACCTGAAAGAACAATAATACAAAGTTGGCGTAATGCCTACTAACTATGACAAGCGTATTCGCGTCTTAAATTAAATAAATAATACATAATATAATTATATAAATAAATTAATAAATAATAACACTATGTTATAATAGCCTTTTTCCTTAACTATATTCACTAAATAATGTAACATAACCTACGTGTTAAAACAGTTGTTTTACAACATAACCTATAACACAAAATCAACTGACATATTGACATATACTACTGTAGTAGCCAAGCACTGAGGAAGGCGACAACGTTGCCGAAACTAGTCTGTTGTAAAGTAGTGGGTTTGTTTAATAAAAACTATTATTTGGTGAGATTTTTAGTTCACCATTTTGACTTTTACCTTTGTGAATAGTTCTCACTAGCTATGCTCTAATTAATTAAATGAAATCATATGCCATCATTCAATTCACTTCGAGGATACTCATAGCTTGACCTGACGGAAAATATATTGACGCGAAATTTACCTTCATGTCCATCAATACGCTTTTGTAGGCGTAGCTATAAAGGTTTTCACCCGAAAAATGTTTTTTTTTTATAGCAACTCCTTCTACGCCTACCATAGCAGACTTAAAAATTATATTCACAGCATTTGCTAATTACATCATTTTTTGCTTAATTTTTAAAGTTTCATAAAAATATGTATTTTGTTATTAATATGTTATTATACGCATGCATTTAAAATTATAACGATCGCAGTAGCAGACCACAGTCTAACTATAAGGCGAACAGAGCATACTGACATTATTATTTTGTTTCAGTGACTTACCATGACGTCACGGAGGATGCACGCATCTCAACATTTTTGCAAAGTGTGATGGATAAAACTTATCGTCGAAGCTAAAATAAAAAATATACGTGCCTAAAAACTTTACTTTATTTTTTAAAATTAATTATTTAAATTTGAAAAATAAGTTTTAGAAGGAATAAATTGAATTATTTTTTTAAACTGTGTTATTTACTTTAATCTTTTTTAAAGTACTTTTATTCACCAATCGAAACAGTTTGTCTCCGAAACGGAATAATATATTTGGCATAACATATTTGGTTTACAGTTGATGTATTACTCTATTTGACATAGTAAAATCTTCCTGTTAAAAAACGTGTTTAAATGTCTTCTGTAGTAAAGTTAATCTAGCTAACAGATAAACCTAATTGTCGGTGACACTGCTTGGTAAATCTGTGGTAGATTTATAAATAACAACCAACTGCATCTACAATTCTTTTTTTTATTAACGTTTGGTACATTTCGGTTGAAAAGCAATTATCTTCAGAAGCCCGGAACAGACTTGCTACTAACAAAAACGTCAACTTGTCGAGCCCCCTTCATCAGACCGCTCGCTTAACTCCCCCAGGAGACTTGGTTTCGCGATAGGAATAGAGCTGGAAGTTGGAAAAATGCTTGACTCTTAGGAGTAAAATAGCGTAATGGATATAAAGCTAATTTAAAAAAAATATATTTAAACTGCTAATAATTATAATAAGTTAACTTTTCGTTGGAAGAAGGCACGATATAGTGGTACGTTTATTATTAATTTTATAGGCAGTTCCCTGTAAATAGTTTACAATTTTTTAATAGAAATATTGTTAATGTTTTCGTAGAATCAAATCCAGAATAACACACAAAGTCAATACTGGTTTACAATTAATTGTCTTTATAGTTTGAAGTGATTGACCACTGTTATTATCATAGCCTACGAATAATAAGAAAGAATTGTAAAGATACATATGTTTAAAATAGGGATGTAAAACTGCCTTAGACAATATATACACGAAGGACGGTGACCTAATCTGTATCTCTGTGTTGAATAAGTATCTGTCTACCTGTTACACAATCCATTTAAAAAAAATGATAACTTTTTACTTAACTTAAAGCGTATAAAGCTTAACTTAAAGCGATAACTTTACTTACTTACTTAATGATAACTTAAGGCGTAAATGGAACTTATGAGTAAGAAAAGAAATAAGTATATTTTACTGGGATTTTTGGAAAATGTTGCTTCACGTGCGCACGGACGTGTACCTGAATATATATATATTCTACCATACCTGCCACACTCCCTTGTAAAGTGAACGACAAACAAAATTGGTAGAATGATGGGACGAAGTAAAGGGTTAATGATCTTATGCTCCTTAGGAATAGAAGGAAAATATAGTGTTATATGGGTAAGGTGGTTTAGCTGAAGCAGAGATGGACTCAGCCTGTTAGGAGAGGATATGCCTGCTACCTGCGATCCCGTCAGACAAGCTGGGTAGCCACGTCCTCTATTGGTAGAAGAGGCTATGAATGCTACCTGCTAACCCGTCTTACAAGCTGGGTATTGTCGCGTACCTGAAGAAGACCTACACTCAACCTGATAGAAGAGGATATTGCTGCTACCCGCTACTCTTTCCAACATATTAGGTAGGGTAGCATACCTTAAAAAGAACTGTACCCAACCTGGTAGATGATGTTATGACTGCCACCCGCTATCTCTTCTGACAACCTGGTACGTGAAAAATGCCTGCACTCAACCCAATAAAAGAGGATCTAGCTGCTATCTGCTAATCCGTTTGACAAGTTGGGTATGGTCATTTATGTTAAGTAAACCTGCACTCTTACTGGCAGAGCAGGTTTGGTCTGCTACCCTCTACCACGTTTGACAATGATCGTGAAACAAACTAATAAAACGCTGTCGATGATGGAAAAGAGGTTGATAGCCCACATCACGTCCGCGAAGAGACGGACTACTTGTAGATTTACGAATTTTTAATGAAGCTTATACAAAACTACAATGTTTTTTTTTCACTGGTATTTAGTACTTTTATCAGACTTTTCCAGTTTAACGTAAATGTCTTTAGAGAGTTTATAAAATTTTTAATTTCTTTTAATATTTATAAACTTTAATAAGTTCATTAAAGGTGAATTTAAATGCTTACCTAACAAACAAGTAAGTGAACTATGTAGTGTTATTTTATTTAAACGTCCTACAAAACTGAATATTCTATAAAAAAAGTTATTATTTTTTTAGCAATTACTTCCAGTAACATAGTACATTATTTGTTACTGCATACTTGATACTATTCGCAGTAGTACACAATATTTACAGAAAGCTACAGAATATTAAACATACCCTACATTGAACAGAGAACAGAATACTCAATAAAAGCTGTTATTTATTGAGGGAAATTATTGCCGCAAAGTTGGCAATTGTGGTCAGTAAGCTATTGTGCGAAAGGGAAATGGATATCGAGCAGATTCTATGTTCACGTTCTTCCCTTAAATTTTCAGACCCTAACATACCTTCTCTTGTATAAATTTCTATTGTACTCTTATTCTCCGAATTGGGGTAGTTTCGAGGGACTTATTATCCTAATAAATAAACCTTATTTATGAACGTATTTCCATAAGGTCCATCAAAACCATCTAACATCGTATATGCTATATTTACGTTACTTTCCTAGCGATATCATTGACAGTTTTCTTTATACCCATTATATTACCATCAGCTTAACATTCATGAACATGGTTGCTATAAAACGAAAGCTAGTTATACAGGCCGAGAGTTAGCGTCAGCTACTTTGAGGGTCACAAGGGGGGGGGGATAACTAATTCTCACCAGTCTTGGTGGGGAGCGGTCGTGAACCTCCCAACCGAATAGACAGTCCCTGATCCAGGCGAAGAATGAGTAGGTTGGAGGGGTAATAGTGAAGAGGGAGCCACCTTTTAAACCCCCCATAAACCTTATGAGATAATCGTGAGTTAACGAGTTAGTGCCGCCAAAATAAGGATTGCTTTGTGATGTTTTATAAAGTAATGGAGTGGCTTTTCAAAGGTTATTAAAGGGCCACCCCTCGAAAATACAGCCAAGATCTATAGTGACAGTGAATGCAGTTCATCTAAGGAAGAAGATACTTTGAATCAAATGTCCTGATTCCTGGTAGGAAGTTGAGCTCTTTGCTAACAAACCAACATTGTAGAAAAAATTACCTCGTTTTTGTTGAAGGGGTTTTGAGCACAAGACTAACAACCCAACCTTCTAACACAACTATTGTTTAGGAAAGCAAAAAAAGACTGTATGCCATAGCAGTATTCGTTCCCTGACAATTAAAAGGAACTATAACTACTTATCATTAGTTACATGGAATGTGAACACGATGATGACGTCAGACTAGATGTTGGAAACTGTTGGTAAAATAATTAGAAATAAAGTGATATATGCAATGAAAGTACGCTCTTTGGTATTTACCTTAATGAGGTATTATAGAGGCACTTGAAGTGGGGATATAATTAACAAATGATGGCCAGTTTATGGCTGGGAATATTTGGTGCTTAATAGCTATAAATAGCTAATTAATAGCTGTTTAGTTTTCCTTGATAGAAGAAGCATTGTGAAAAAATAACAAATCCTATTAGAGCAGAGAATTTAATGAAGAAACCCACTTACATGAGAGTGTCGGCTGTAGAACTACTTGCTACCTCTTATAATAGAACAGTTCGAATTTTAGATGCGTCACGAACTTCACGTGTCTTAGCTCAGGATTAAAGTGAGAAAATAAAATAACTCCAGAAATAGAAAGAAGAATTATGCTAGGGAATCATTCATAATAAATACTAAAAACCTCTAACCACAAATATTTTTACTCTAACCCGATGGGCAATACCACGTAATACTCAGAGTATGGTTTGCATGCCTCTGAGCATCGTTGCTTGGTAAATGTACATAAGATTAGTATAAAAATATTTGTGGTTAGGAAATTTTTAGTAATAATTATTATTATTTAACCACAGTAAATTATTCAAAATAATTAAGAATGGTAATTTTTTAGAAACCCAAAGATATGTCGCTTACATTTACTGACCATAAAAACAGATACGGCCGTTCGTGCATATGGCGTAGAGACGTGGTGACAACAGAAGATTTTTCAGAGTAAACTTCGGCGAGGGAATATAGTGGATAAATAAGAAATCCAGAGAACCTAAATAACGTTAACTAGATGTTAGCCGTGCAGAATTGGACAATCTGGACATGTTAAAGGAAGGGTGAACTTATGATTCTGGAGTTCCCAATAAATACTAAAGGAAGACGAAAAAGAAGTAGGGTTCCAAGGATAGTCAAGATTTTTGCTTCTGTCCAGACGAATGAATAAAAAATAAAACAGTAATGTAAATATTGATGTAGAAAAAACAATAAAATACATAATATCTGTAAATAAGCCAGAGTTCAATTTAAATTAACTAGGTATAATTTTTTGTTTAACTTCAATTCGTAGGAATATTACAGACTTTAAAATGTAAATATATATATTCTACATTAAATTACAATAATTTCCTTTTGAATTAAAAGAAAAATCACCTCAAATATAAAATAGCTATACATAATTAAATGTCAGATAATAAAATAATTATTTACCAAAAACATAGGAAAGTTGCTAATCATTAGGCATTTTATTAGTATTAGTAAGTTTCCTATTGATCTTCATAAAAGCCCCGTTAGATGGCGCTAGTATTAGACAACTCATAGAGCTCACTGGCGTATATTTGTATCAGCTGTTCTTTGCGAACACATTAAACTCGTACGAGACTCACTTAAACATATATCTGGGAAGTTTACATTCCCGTCCATCCGTATATATACGTTAGTCTCATCGAAATCCCGGGACGCGCGAATGAACGCAATCTACTCGAAGCAACCCCCCAGAGGGTTGACGCTGCAAGAAGCAACACTCCGGCGTTTCCCGGGGGAACTATTTCGGGATTTGAATCAGACACGAGAACGGACTGCCTCCCCGAATACAATGAGAAATGGGCAACGGGCTACTCTAGAAAGCCGAACCAGTTTATTTTACTTACCCTTCTTGGTAAATGCTTTGTGAATGGTCGTGTTGCTTTTACAAAAAACTAATTTTTGTCAACAACTAATTTATTAATTTTTATTAAACATTACTTTATATATATATATATATATATATATATATATATATATGAACTACTGAGTTGGAATTGTTATTATTTGAAAACATATAATATAATTTAGAATACATATAATAAAATAAAACATATAATATAGCCTATATATAAAAAATAAATAAATAAATATATATATATATATATATATATATATATATATATATATATATATATATATTCAATATTTATAAGTTACCTTACATTTTGTGATTTTATAGTTAATTGTAGTAAATCTATGATGACGCCTTTGTAAGAGGGGTGAAAACAGGTGAAAATAGTATTTTCCTAATAAAAATACGATCGCATGTACACGGTAATAATAATATTCCTCAAGACCACAGAAGCATCAGAACGCTAAGCTTGATTATTTTGCCACAGGGGCTCGTTATATTAAAGCTCTTTAGCGCTTCACTAGTTTCTGACTGGAAGCGGCTAAGTTCAGAACTAAAGTTCTTAACATGGCTGGTAAAGCCGAACGTTTTATGACGTAAATAATTTCTAAGAATAGAAAAGCAAAACTAAAAATAGCTGCAAAAGATTCTTTAACGCACTCTTCATCTACTGAACATTTAATGACGTACCAAAACTCGACCTGGTTGATAAATTGTTTACAACTCTAATTAAAAAGTTCAATTACCCAATTAATACAATAGTATGGATGTAAATAATAATTAAAGAAAGCAATGATACTAAGTAAGACACAACAACCTCTAACTACAAATACTCGTATTCTATCTAGACGTACATTTCTGTTACCAACTAACCATACTCAGGGGCATGACGCATCATCATGGCTAACACAGTTTACTTACTTATAACAACCGAATTACTTACCACCGGCCCTACAACGAAAGGCTACTATTCTTAAATAAGGAAACAGTGTACAGTTTGCCAGCATGTTGTGTGATGCCTCTGAGGATGGTTAGTTTGTAACCGAAATCTACATCCAGTTAGAATAAAGTTATTTTTTCTTGGATGTTTTTGAGTATTAATTAATATTATTTAGCTACAGAAAGTTATACAAATATAATCTATTACGATTTATTTCATAATCGTAATAGGTTGTATTTCAAAGAAAAAAGATAAAGGTAAATTATCTAAAGATCTTCAACACACACACAGGCACCCACACAGACATACACACACAACAAAAACACTCACACATACTCACTGCGACGGTCCTAACAACCGTCACAAAATAAAACTTTTGAACAAGCATCGCTAACCGAAGAGGAAAGCCTTTTCCTTTTAATTCGTCCCTATTCCTAGATGCTACTAGATTCCACAGATTTGGCTGTCCAGATTTTGTGGCGTGAAGCTTCTCTCCATGGTCTTCTTTTTCCGCTCTTTGGTTCGTCACGCGTCCCCACGAATTTAATTTTTTTTTTTTAAGTTTACATTTGCTATCACTGTTTTTCTAAATGAGTTTCACTGATTATATTCCCGATTTTACAACAGTTTCATGATAACCTGATGTTTAATTATCTATTGTTTTCAGATTTACCAGTTTTAAAATTTGTTTTTGCGAATTTTAATGTCACTATCTTCTCAAAAGCAATTTTCGGTTTATAAACTTTTAAAACGTCCGTTTTGTGATCTATTTGAAATGCACTACATTATGTTTGAATTTAGCCAACTCTAGGGACCAAAATCCCTTAAAAAAGGCTTAGGAATCACACAGTTACATTCTACATGAATTTTGAACTTTCTTCCCTTTTTCTTTGTTGTAATAATCTCTTTCGTATCCATAAAACAAAAAAAAATCTCCCCTTTAAAAATGGTTTTATCTTATACAGCTTTTTTGTAATGGCTGCTATTGGCTGTATTTATATTTATGTTTATTTTCGAAAATTAAACTTTTATATTTCAAATTTCCATTGTAAGGCTTAAATTCTCAAGTTAAGCACATTACAACACACACACACACACACACACACACACACACACACACACACACACACACACACACACACACACACACACATATATATATATATATATATATATATATATATATATATATATATATATATATATATATATATATATATATATATAAATTATATATATAAGTTATATCTATCTATATATATATAATTTATTTTTGTAATACTATATTTTTTATTATAAAGGCAATTATTTTTATCATTTATTTATTATGATTTGTACTAGTTCATGTTAATGTTGGTTTCTGGGGAAAAGTTTCCTCTTTTAGGGTCAGATTAGTTATTTATTTATTCTCTTTTTCTCCTTCTTCGTCTCTCTATACATATGTCCCCCTCGTATACACTAAGGCTCGGGCTTCGAGACTGAGCTCAGAATTTCTAGCAAGTGTAAGTTCAATTGTCGACAGGACCATTAGCTCGAGACTGTATAAGCTATCGACCGCGTGATCTATAACAAAACAGTACCAAGCTATACTGCATAAAAGCACCTTTAGGATACCTGCTCCTACATGCTTATCTACGGCTTTGAACTTATCAACAAGCTGTTTAGTCCTCTCTCTTTCCTTTTCCTAAAAATTGCTGTAACAGTATTTTCCTTTCTGTGATTGGAGTAGATAATGGCGCTGACTCTGCATACACCCATACCTAATTAATTTATTTATACAAAACTTTGAAGTTGTACGTTTTTAATTAATTTCCACCTGTGTTCCACAACCACTTACTCTCTTTCAACAAACAATAATTGTCAAATTTAAATATCTGGCACAAACAATTTTATTAGAAACAAGTTGTACAAATAGAGTCTTATTGCTCGTTATTTTAACAAAATGACGTTTTGAGAGACACATTATTGCCACCTTACATAGGACGTCAAAGCTCTATGCAATACTATGTTGCCTTTATTACCTATAGGTTTCAAATTCAAGATTCACCGTAAACGTAGATATGTTTTAGGACAAACTCTAGCTTTATAGGTTTTTAATAGAGTGCTCTACCTACTAGACTACCATAATATAAATTGTTTATTAATTACTATACCTAACCGTTCATTCAAATAATATTACAGATTATTTCTGACCGCAATAGCTTCCCTTCTCTGGCACCAACATAGGAGAACAACGAAGTACATCGGAAACAAAATGGCCGACGCTTCGGGCATGATTCTCTCCTAACTCAATGTTGATATTTTTAATAAATAGTTTGTGTTATTAAGAAACAATTATTTGTTTGTGTGTGTGTGTGGAGTGTGGTGTGGTGTGTGTGTGTGTGTGTGTATGTGTGTGTGTGTGTGTGTGTGTGTGTGTGTGTGTGTGTGTGTGTGTGTGTGTGTGTGTGTGTGTGTGTGTGTGTGTATGTGTGTGTGTGTGTGTGTGTATGTGTGTGTGTGTGTGTGTGTGTGTGTGTGTGTGTGTGTGTGTGTGTGTGTGTGTGTGTGTGTGTGTGTGTGTGTGTGTGTGTGTGTGTGTGTGTGTGTGTGTGTGTGTGTGTGTGTGTGTGTGTGTGTGTGTGTGTGTGTGTGTGTGTGTGTGTGTGTGTGTGTGTGTGTGTGTGTGTGTGTGTGTGTGTGTGTGTGTGTGTGTGTGTGTGTGTGTGTGTGTGTGTGTGTGTGTGTGTGTGTGTGTGTGTGTGTGTGTGTGTGTGTGTGTGTGTGTGTGTGTGTGTGTGTGTGTGTGTGTGTGTGTGTGTGTGTGTGTGTGTGTGTGTGTGTGTGACTCACAATTGGTAATTACAATGGGAAAACACCTGTCAAAATTGATATAATTTGCACACAAAGCAGTACCTAACAAGTACATAACAAGGGGTTTTTACCCTTTGCACAAGACAGTAAATCTCTCGTCAAGCTTTGCTAAAACTATGCTTACATAATGCTACCCCAAGTAGGTTAATTCAATGACACCCTGTGACAAGACGCAAAAGAACATTTCGTGTACAGTAACGTCGAAGAGGCTATACCAGTTCGGTACAGTCGGCGTCTATATTTCTTATCCACAGTACATTCTCTCGCAAAAGTAGGGTTGTTGATAATATTTGATTGACAGTAACATATAATTGAAAAAAATTGTTAATTTCCAGGAACGATTTGAGAACATTTCTAAATATTCTAGTACAAGACATAGAAGATAAAATATACATAGTTTATAGTGCAAAAGAAAGCACTAGAGGGCGTTAGAGCTACTTTTATAGAATGCATAGCGTAAAGTGAAGAAAATAAATCCATAAATGTTTAATTGTTTGTTTCATTAGGCCAACTTTATAGTGGTCATACAATACCTTTTTAAAAATGAACTTTATACAATATCAGTTCTTAAATCTTCATTATATACACATCCCACCTAAATACTTCCTATGGCTTTTGCATTTTATATTGTATATCCATTGTATATCTTATCGTATATCCTTATTCCATTGTATACGCATTCAACTCTATATGAATCGCATTCTATATACATTCAATTCTATATGTACCTGATCTTTTATTTATAGCATTTTCTATGTATCCAAACGTATATACACCCTCGCTTTATATATTCCTTTTGTATATATACCATTTTATATTTATCTTTTCCATATTTTATATTGTATTCCATGTAATATATATATATATATATATATATATATATATATATATATATATATATATATATATATATATATATTCTTTTTGTAATATAATCCCCATCTTCATGCTTCAGACTCTACATCCATTCTAAATATCTATCGAAAGATATTTTCATTCCATTCTATATGCATCCTATTTTAACATCCACCATTTTAAATTTTCTTCTCATTTCCTGCTTCCTTCCTTTTCTGTTAGAACATATCAGATCCTATGTTTTCTGAATCATTTGTTTATCTGACATTTTTAGATATTTAATTATTTACCTTCAGGATATTGTAATTATTTCCGAAACTCCTTTCTTATTTTCTAATTTCATTTCTACCCCCAAAGAAAATTTCCCTTTCGTTGAAAAGGATTCATTACTGCTCCCCTAATCTAATACAGTTAATAGATTGATGGCTGTAGATCGAGATTCGAATATTCAATCCGAAGATGGAATATAATAAATCTTGACGAGGAACTGCAAACACCTTTATAATTTTGTTTTAAAACAAAATTATTGTTGAAACTATAACATTGCGCCATCTATTACGAAATTAAATAAATCGAAACTGCTTCTACATTTGTAAAAGAAATCGAGAAGATGAGTTATGGCCATGCAAGGACTGCATTAAAATTATCACACCATTATCACATCCAGATGGAATTATGTATATACGCAAATGAGTGTCTATAATTCTTCTCTTTACAAGGCGCATATATTCATGTTCTATGACTCATAACCAAGTAAGGTTTACCGATTATTTTGCACCCAAGTCTTTCAAACCCATGACTATCGTTTCCCCAGCAGTGCCATCCTTAAAAGCGACCGATATCGTATCAGTTACACGTTACACTTCTGGCAATCTAGTGAAGGATATGAGATTCCCTAGACAAAAGTGGAACGACGGCAAATGGTGACGTCAGTAGTAAGTAACCTGGTGCCATAGTAATGCTTTCACCAATGGAATATAGAGGGTAAAGACGAGAGTGACGTAGTACAAGTACCAAACCCACGTATCCCAAGCATATACATAACGTACCGTGTAATGTGAACCATATAAAATCCAGAATGCTAAACCTCTCTTCTTTCCCCTTTATTCTGAACTTAAATTTGTGGTTAAGTCTCAATGGTCTCTGTTGATAGTCCTGAACAAGGAGGTTTCATATAACGATCACACGATACCAGTATATTAAAGTCTATACATTTTAATGCAATACCAGTATATTAAAGTCTATACATTTTAATGCAATCTCTAGTATATTAAAGTCTATACATTTTAATGCAATCTCTAGTATATTAAAGTCTATACATTTTAATGCAATACCAGTATATTAGAGTCTATACATTTTAATGCAATCTCCAGTATATTAAAGTCTATACATTTTAATGCAACGCCGAAGGAGTGGATAATCCCCACTGGACGAGAGAGCCAACCAGGACCTACTATTTTCAAATTTGCTCGGAACTAGTAGAACGTTAACCTCCCGTTGCTTCGAGTCACAAAATACACTATTCCACTCCAGGATGACCAGAACCACAAAGTAGGGATTTGAGTTGATGTACATAAGTCCCTCCTGGACTCTAACAGAGAGATACTATACAGTGCGCGCCCTAGTGTTTCAAACATTTACATGCCAATGGGCTCCTAAAATGTCAACTTCGCGCCATCGCTCACTTAAACAATGCCAAAGTTAACAATGTTTTTGAAGTTGATAAAACGTACTTCGACCATCTATGTGCCTCTTTTCATTAGCCATCCATTCACTGATATTGATTGGGTTATATATCTTCGTCACTCCGAGATAAAGGACCTACACTGGACTTCACCCCAAAGTTATTTAACGACCCTAATTAGTATTTATTCCTTTCTGTGTGGGCAAAAAACGTAATTGTTTCATTACCAAAGCGGGTGAATTTTTACCAAAATAACAACCTAATCACCCTAATCACTTCATCGGCACTAGATTATTATTTTTTGAGCAAATACAAGGTGGTCTTTAGCTCAGAGAGCCGCTATCTCACAATTATGGGTTATGACTCGATACGAGCCTTAGCAAACATTCCCGCTTAAAACGAGTAAAAGCTTATCAAAACAAGTTGTACACGTCGCGCGGCCTGTATTGTTAACAATGAGCGGTTATGCTTAAGATAAGCGTCTAGTGTAATTGTATGCAATTACGTGAAATGTAAGCTCAGGCATTACCACAATAAATGTAACCGTGGGCGGTTCTGGAAAGAACAGTTAATTTAAATGGATTCATATTTGTTTAAGGGTGCTTTTAACGTATTGTAAGGAAAGAGTGTTAATGGAAATCAAATATTGAACGTTTATTGTTCTTGAAACGTCAGTTTCATTTTCTTCTCATGTATTTTTTTAAAATTCCATCAAATCCTTAGCTCACACTCTCCTTATAGATATCTTGTAGATATTTTCATCCAATCAAGTTGAAATACGTTTTTATTAATCAAATCAAGATTAAATATTTTTTTAAATCTATAGCGGATGACAACTGATGCCAATACAGTGTGTTCAAATATGTATGCATTAAATGAAATTTAAAAAAGTTGATGACGAAGTCGAAATCAACTTTCACAACGACCCAACTAATCCGTAGCTAGAAATTAATTACCTAAAGTTGTATACGAAATTAATAAAAAAATGTTCCTTGCAATGACGAAGCATTACGACAGATGGATAGAAATGAGATATTATAGACCACCATTAGCTTCTTACATTAGAAACGACGAAAAAGATAGCGAATAAATATTAACAAACAAAAATAATAATCCTATACCATATAGTATATAGAAAAAAATGAACCATTCCGAAGAAATTCGCTTTATATTATGCCTCTTAATATTATGATTCTATCATATGTTGATACATATTAATATTTAATGTAATTCTAAAATAAAAATTAAATAAAATATATCGACCTCAGTAGGAATTGACTTTAAATAATTTGTTTCTACATTACTTCATTTATCTTAAGTTTCGTTAGTTTTTCTGTTTTATTTCTAAAAGCATATTTATACAATCTCTGTATACTTAACTTAGAACGTTTTACATTCAACGTTTGATTTACTCTATGTTTTATTGATTTTCGGTCTTTTCAGAGATAATGGATTCTTTTCATACCCACTCAAATTAGTATTGTAACATAAGTTGTACCTCCAATATTATTTCTAGATTTCTCTTCTGAACCCTGCTTAATATTTTTATAACTTGATGACTGTACGTGTTTGGAAATATTTATTCTTGTTTTTATGTCTCCAGACTGTACTTGGACTTTTTAGAAACTGAACGTTCGCTGCCCAAGATGTGCAATTTCAATCTTGTCACTGGATTTAATGTGAAAGTTTAATTCACTAAATGGTGCAAGTATAAAAGAAAACGGAAACGCAAAAGGAAAACAACATTTTCTCAAGAATAATATGTTTTTTTTTATTAGAAAATGGTAAGAAATGAGAAAGCAAATACTTACTCATATATACTCAATTAACTCATAATATAATGATTTTATGAGAAATTACTTATTATAACCAAAAACTTTAAATTGCAATTGTAAATTTAAAATGAAATCTTTTCTCAAGGAAACTTGATGGTAGTAAAGTTCCAGGTAGACCATCTCCTTAACTGTCTTCAGGTGGCCGACACCAGGCCACCAACTCAGGTGGTATCCTTACGACACTTTCCCATACTCGACACGAAGTAGGCTTATGACCCTTCTGTTGCTAAATTTTAATCTTTTTCATACACAAAAGAGAAGTGGGTAGACATTTCTTACAACTCCAATGTAAGGAACATATACGTCAGGGAAGGCAAGCTAAACCACGCGTGAGTTATAATGCACGCCCTGTATCCCACGGCTCTAGGAGAGTTATATGTTTTAATCATGCCAATTATTACCAAACCTTTACCAAACGGTATACGCAATATTTATATATATATTCACCTTCATCCAAAAGCATTGGCGTTTCAACTTCAAGATAAGCAAACCATTCTAGTGCAGTGTTGTGCTAGTTTCAATATTTGTAATTGAATATCTCCAGACAAGTACTAAAGAGTTAGTGGGCACTTTACTTATATGAGTATTTAATGTGAGATAATGCAAGAAAAAGCACTGGTTGGTCTAATAAAACCAGTTTTAATAATAATAATAATAATAAAACGAAATAATAATATAAAAAATGTATTATTATTTAAAAATATATATTATATATAGTAAAAAACTATTAACAGTATTTATGCTTGAAGAATATATATTATATATATGTGGATCGCAGTTTCTGGGTCGTGTAACTGTCGAGCTAAGTCTATTACAAAGATAGTCCATAGATAAGTGCATATCTCCCTACAGGTAAAACAATAAGGACAAAGAATATGATAATACCCTTGAATTTCGAATAGGGGAAGTGTGTATGGGAGGGTCTACTTACCTGAAGAAGACCTGTTCCCTACCGCGTGACGAATGTTATCCGCTATCAGACCATACGCAACAAAGCATACATTGTGCTGTGGAAGAAATATTGATCAAAAATGGTGCAAATCTAAAAAAACAATATTTTAAAAACGCATTGTCCTGAATATATGGTCTTTAATCATACTCGATTTTTAAAATTACGTATGTTAAAAAGGATTGTTTTAATGGGGCTTTGTTGAGAATTATGGTTTTAACTAATCTTGAACATTTAGCTTGTTTTATATTGAATTTTTTTAAAAAAAGTTTGAAATATTTTTTTGCTGCATGACAAGTCTACATTGATCGGAGAAACCTATTTCTTAAATCCTAAGCCTGTTGTGATCCCCATCTAAATACCCAGCTTTTATACGTTCATTGTTTTAATTATCCGTTAGAAAATATTTAATTTAAAATAATAGGCCTATTATTCAATAGTTAAGCCTATATTTTGCATTTAAGTTAATTTTAATAACAATAAATAGCATTTGATTATTTGAATAATGCAAGTATTTTATAGAGAAAACTCTTTGTCTATGAAAAGGTTTTAATCTCAATACACAACGAGCAATAATACCTTGAAAGTAGAAAAACAAAGGCAGATTTCACGCCGAGCGTTCTCGCTATGGTTGGTCTGATCCATTATTTTAGAGCAGTCTTTGTTTAGATGTAGTCCAATAGGTGATTAGAAGTTCTTTGTGTTGAGAGCACCATCGAACACTACACGGAATAAGGGAATAATGGCAGTCGTCTATGTTTCTGTTCTTGTTTTGATGTTCAATTTTATTGTAACGTCCGAGCAATTTGTAATCCCTAGTCCTAGAAACACAAACACCTCAGATGAAGTAAGTAAAATGGTTTTTAAGAATACTTGTGATTTGGTAAAGATAAAGAAATTTTATTTAAAAAAAAAATAGTTTATCATTTATACAACATCAGTGGTACAATATGTTACAATAAAATGTTTGTAAAAAAAAGAATACCTCAAAAATAATAAAAAATAACTAATATACATTACCTAAATTTAAACCCTTATGAACATTTCGATGACTATATCTTCATCACCATCATCATCATCATCATCATCATCATCAACGTCATCAGAGGGTCTTTGAATTTCTATTCTAGATTGCAATTTTATAATAAAACCCTCTGATGATATTAAGATGGACATCGACATGTACATTAGGGTTTAATTTTTGGTAACTTGTAATATTACTTATTTTTAATTATTTTGTTCTATTGGGGTTTTTCGAAATATTTGTATTGTGTGATATATACAATAATGGCTTTAATTAACCATTAAAAGGTCAGCTACCGTTTTGAGACATTGTTACAAAATATTGAATAGGTTTATACATTTTTATACTCATACTTATACGTAATGATTTTACTGTAATTAAAACTTTCTCCTAATATCTCCCTTTAACCTTAGCGGTACTTGTGAACCAAGTGTTTTGGTTGTTCAGCTTCTCTAAAGGTTGTTGCCGTGCATGCGTCTCGGTGTCAAACTTGACCTCCTGGACGAGTCACTGCCAGGTGGCTCTGTATAGCGATGGTTTAACTTTTGTTAGAAAGTACTAAATATTTTACCTTCCGCACATTTCGGAACTGATTTTATTACCTACCATAGAGATTAACTTTACCTTCTAAAGGTTTTTTAGTTCATAGGGTAAAACTTCAATCCTATCTTTATTCACTGATATTTTTAGGTTATTAAATTAGGAAATTACCCGATACACCTTCAGATTCTTAAACTCTGTGGGTGTGACGAACAAACATCACTTTAAGACCTCACTGGAGAAAAGGTCCACCTTAGGTACGAGAACCTCAACGCGTAAAAGTTTCCCTATGCCCACTACCATGAGAGTTTTATATGCCAACCTTATTCCAACGTCTATTTACAATATATTCTTGTAGATAAGGAATATAAATGAACTGAACTATCCCCTTAAACACCCCTTTAGTATCCTTTGTCATTGAACAGTCTCTGTTATCGTACACCAAATATCTCTGTACAGCTGTCTTTACGAAGTCCAATGGTTCCGTGCATTAATGTCTTGTCCAAGTTCATTTTACTGTGGTTACTATAACCACCCATATGCTACCTCTACTGAACCTTATATTTTCTCACGATTGCCTGCAATGTTTGCGCAAGCATGCTTGTGATTTATTAAACTATAAACATATGAAATGTTTTATTGTGTAACTCCTAAGATAGAGCTCAACTTGTGAGGTTGTGAATTCATTAATGCAAGAAGTATACGCTAGTAGCATAAACAGCTTCTTAACAATAAAACTATTGAGTAATGCAGTCACTGACGAGGACAACATGGTTACCGAGAACATGTCCCGAGTATGTATAGTTGTAGCCTTACGAGCAGCACAAGTGGGTCGTGGTAGAGATGTAGGTCGAGGTAGAGATGTAGGTCGTGGTAGAGATGTGGGTCGTAATAGAGATGTAGGTCGTTGTAGAGATGTAGGTTTCGGTAGATGCCCCTAGTTGCGCCTCGATCAATGTCAACAGCACGTAGGAGGAGGCCACCTGAGCTGCTTTGGGTAGCTCAAACTGCTTTAGTGATGTGTTCTCTGCTGTAAGTGCATATTTTGTTCACGATGTTATGTGATTCGAATGAAGGTAGTGAGTGTGCATTAGCTAAGTGGTGGAGTATAAGTAATCTACCTAATAGGCCATTTCCAGTGCATCCAATAAACAAGAAAAGAAGTAGTTGGGGGGAATACTACAACCTTTTTACTGAACTAAAAGAATTCCATTCCTATATGATGATTGCATCTGAGACATTCACTTGAAAATCTACTTAAAAATATTGCTCCTCAGTTGGACATCTGTGTTTCTCACAACAACTTTTATCATATTCCTATTTTATACGAGGAAAAGCTACCGCAGTACCGTTTTTGCAGTCTAATTGTCCTCGCACGGTATGGTGTGGCGTAGAAGGGACGGAACGACCTTGAACGGACCAATCACAGCGAAGCAGCTTGCTAGACCGCCAGTTAGGCATCCATGTAAAATCAAATCAATTTGTTTTCATAAAGCATCGATGTAAGCATCATGGAGGGCATCGTGATACACCTCCTCCTCGACTTACCCGTTATGATCAGCTGCGTATGTTACAGTGAGTTTGATTTACATGGGTGTCGACATCGACTCGACCACGACCTGCACCACCACGTGAACCCCTTGTGTTGCTCGCACCCTAATTCTCTTTTTTATTTACCATATGACTGTTCGAGTCTTCTCATTTAAATTTTGCTACATCCCTTACTATGTTTACAAAGTCTCTAGAAGCTGTACAGTTTTTAAAACTTCTTGACCAGTTCTGCCTTATCACCATAAATAATCATAATTTTCATATTTAGTTTATTTTCAATAAAATATCTTTTCCTTATATAATTCAGTAATGATTAGTTTCCCACGTTTGAAATACTTGCAGGGAAAGACGAAGCTGAAAATAAGAGAACCTGATCTCGTAACCAGGTGTTGAATCTTCTGCACACACAAAAGAAGTAATTTGCATCTGATTTATCACTCTAAGGCAATGAGTGATCCGTGATCAAACATGCGTTGCTTCAATACGGTTCTAGGTAATAAATTTTTAAAAGAAGCTCAGATTATCTTGTCGACCTTTACAATATGTTTAACTGAGTTCGCATATTTATGTTTATTCATGTTAATCGATTATTTAAAGTTTAAAATCTCATTTGAGCTAAGCTTGCGTGAATAACGTAATTCGGGAAAAAACTCGAATATCTTATTTTAATACACGTTTTAACAGCCATGCTGTGATCATCAGTGACGGGTGGTAATAGTTAATACGTACATTTAACTGTCTAAATTGACGTGCAAAATGTCTTAAGGGAAAGTCAATTCTACTACCCCAGTATTCGTTCCATTGATGATGACAGTATGTCCGTTTGAACATTAAAGTAACTAAAATTTATTTTTATGAAATTGAGTCTCTTTATGTTTGCTTCCTTGTTTAAAGTGTGTTTATATTATGTAATAATTTCAGTCAAGTTCATCTACTTCCGACAATGAGGCAGATGATCTACGCAACAAAGAACGCGTGGCCACAGAGTACATAAGGCAGCTTCTCAGTGGAGGCATTGGCAGATTAGACTCAAACGGAAGCGTAGAACTGTCCTCTAGAAGATCTGAAACCAACTATTCCAACTCTCTGGCATGCTACAATCTTGCCATATCGTCCTTCAAGGAACTACTTATAAGAGGTAAAACAATATGTTCTAGTTTTGAATATTAAATTAATTTTCAACTAACTGGCACAATAGTACCCTATGCGCCAAAGCAAACAGTACTGAAATGCTTGTAAGATTCTATTTTACTTTCCTTACTCGGTATTTTCTGCAGTAGTTAACACAATGTCTGCAAAAGCTAACCTCAAATGAAATACGACAACAAGAATACTTGCAAACAATCAAAAGTCGACACAGCTGATCTAGAAGGCAACTACAGCTGATTCAGTTTCAGTACTGTTTATTTTAGCGCGTACCGTATTGACGTTATCGATGTTTTAGATTCTATATAAATAAATATTGTAATTGAATGTTAAAGCTAAACATATTTGTAAAATATATTCAATTATTGATTTTTTTCTGGTCCATGTTGAAAGTATTTGAAGAAAAGAATTACACGCCTTATAGTCACAGGCTGGTTTCTGGAGGCTGAAAAAGCTGACAAATTCTTTGGCTCAACCGAAGTACAATCCCAAGAATTGATTCAACGATGATTCTTCTCATAATAAAAACGCCATTATGAACTGAATCAATGAAAGGCCTGCCTTTGCATAAACCTCTCTTTAGATCCAGCCCTCTACCAAAAACCCGGTTTCCACAATCCTTCTGGCAACCGGCGTCTCTGTATAACATCGGGGATCACAAAAATCTGACTCACTAACTGAAATCTGGTGTGTGTGTGTGTGTGTGTGTGTGTGTGTGTGTGTGTGTGTGTGTGTGTGTGTGTGTGTGTGTGTGTGTGTGTGTGTGTGTGTGTGTGTGTGTGTGTGTGATTTGTTTTCTTTCATTTGTTTCAACTTGTATGCCACAGTGTGACCTCGAGAAACCGATATTTTTGTGTAAAACCATGCATGTAGTAGTAGTGAGAATATATAATGACATTTTAAAATATATATTTCAGTAAGAGTTCCAGATAATGAACAATATCCTTACGATTAGTTTACTACTGCTAGGGAATCGTATTCTAGGACCAATAGTCTACAATTCGCAATGTTTAAAGATATAAGTTATTGTGAAACCAAATATTCAAACGTTTAAAGTAATACACCATAAATGTTTACGTAATAATGAGGAAACTAACCTCAAAGTAACCTTTAATAGAGTAAATTTCCTTTACATTGATATTTTATATTTTGATGTAAAAATGCGTTTCACTACAATGGAAGTAACATAAATAAACTCTTTGAAACTTATAAAACTAAAACCAAAAGTAATAATTATCAATAATAATTACAAAAAAATAATTTCTATATTGTTATACTAAAATTTAATTTAATGTTTATTATTAACGCCAATGTATCCATTATTTTTGCCAACGACTGTCATCAAGTTGTGACAATAATTTTGTTGTGCTTAAATGGTGATAATCTTCTACAAAGTATTGTAATCACATACACCATTATATGTTTTAGGTATAAAACTGCCGTGGATGTGTTTACGAAATGTGAGCAGAGAATCAGATTCTATCAATGAGGAAATAAAAACCGAAATACGTGAAGAAGACGATTTGAAAGAAATGCAAACGAAACCAGATAAAGAAGATTCGGCAAATCCGAAACCGACCGAGAATCTGTTACAACAGGCGGCCAAGTTACCACTTTTTCAAAAAATCTTTTCCAAAAGTAAACGGTGGTATTTGTTCGCGAAAAAATTTGGTGGCAAAACGAAGAGTTGTATGGCGGCTGAATTTAAGCAGATGAAAATAGATTTCATAAAGACCCTTTATGATCTGGCCGTTTGCCTTTCAGTTGTTGATCCTGGTGGATTTGCAGCCCGCCTGCTTAGGACGATCATGCCGAAATAAATGTGTGGGCCAGATTCGCAGCGAAATAAGAGCTCAGCAGTTCGTTGGAGGGCGATTTGTAATGTAAATAACTTACGAGAAACTTGTAAAGATTGTAATAAACAAATACCTTATTTTACTAACATATGCATTAACTGTCCATTTGTAACCATGCCCTTACTAAGCCATTATTAAACACTTATAAACTTATTAAATTCTTGATACTTACATTTTGCCTTTTTATTTAGAATATTTCTTAAAAGTAAATCGTCGCGGATATACTTTCAAATTTAATTTTTTTCAATTTTTTCTATTAGTCCACACTCTTCTTACATACATCTTTTCGAATTTCAGTTGTTTATGAAATACTTTTTATTAATTCATTCAAGTTCAAATATATTTTATAAACTTGTGGATAACTCTTGATGTTAATACAAAATTGAAAATATCATTTAATTATTTACATAATGAAATTATTTAGTTTTATAACGGAAAAACGTGTTACAAAAGGGGTTAGTAATGCAAGATTGTTATTTCATGCCTTTTATTTCAAATTAGTTAATAAAATATGATTTTATAGAACCCCTGATTTTATATTATTTTATATTATAGGTTGTTTGGTGAATCAGATGTTTTAATGCATAGGTTATGTTACTTTATTTACACCAATTGTAATTCATAATTAAAATTAACTGAAATAAATGTTTTCTTTGTACCTAAGTAGGAATTGACTTAACAATATATTGTTTATATACGGGCTACTTGTTTTCTGCCATTTTATGAACTCGGTTTGTTAGAGGCATTTACTGTTAACAATATTTTCTAAAATAGTATAGTCTAAAATGTTTATTTGTAAATTTAGGATTTTCATTTATATCAAAATGTTTTGCTTAATTTGCTCCTCAAATTGAACAGCTAACTGTCGTTCAAATGTGTATTAAAAGAGTGTTTTCTATAACATTTTTATCGCACTGTTGTACATTTGTGATAATGAAAGAAATGTGGCAATTGGTTGAATGAGACATGGTTGGCTACGGCTATTACGGTTGGTTAGGTGTTAAAACCCAAACAGACATTTTGAATAAGCAAACAAAATATACTATCAATAGCAGAAGATATTTAAAAATAATAAATAAATAACTACTTATCATTGATAAGGAAACTGTATTTTTAAGTTTCAGTTGGGTATTAAAAGAAAAGATTAATAGTGGCAACGATGATACAATAACAGTTTACTGTTGAATAATTTCAATTTTTTTTTAAAGTGGAATGTATTTAAATTTAAAAAGTATATAGTTTGTACAACATTTGTTAGGAACATTTCACGGAAATTTTGTATTACTAAAGTACTCTCCTTATTAATTAGGGGTGAAATTTATTAAACGCTCTCCTTATGCATTCTATAACTATCTGGAAGGAGCTTTCATGAATAACATGATGAAATTTCGTACCAATAAAATCATTTTCGAGAGAATTAGAAAAGATCCTCATTTCCATTGCTTCACCGATTAAAAGTTTATCAATTGAACGCCTGTTTGTTTTTAAGGTTATCAGAATTTTTAACGATAGAAGTGGCAACACAGCATCAGCTGATCAGATACAGTACCAGTTAATAAAGTCGTAACATTTTCGAGCCCCTAAAGTGGACAAACCTTTTTTCTGGCAATCCATTGGAATTTATTGGAAAAAATATTTATTAACCTTAGGAATAAATATAAAGATTTTGTAGATAAAATTAAAAACTTTTGATATTTTCAATGCGAATGTTGACTTTCTAAATAAGGTTCTAATGTAAAAGAGTTTGGTAGTGATTATATTTATAGGTGTCCTAGTTTACTGTTTAGTTGGGTTTTACGTGAATAAGCGAAAGGCGATATACAATTGTACAATTGTAGCTTGAGTCTGTATCGAGACAAGGGCGGGAATCTGTAAAACTATGTTTATATCTTATTGTTCTGTCACAGTTACCCTTATAATTAATGACAGCGTAATTTTCTTGACGTATTTCTGATTATTTTATGTTTGCAGTTGTGGAATAAATATAGTCATGGACATTTCAAATGTGTTTAATTTATGTATTCAATATCAATCAACTATTTTTTGTGTGTTTTGGTATTATGCTGTAAAAGAGTTATGTGTATTTTTATGAAAAACATAGTGGTAAAAGTGGTCGAGCACTTATACAGGGTTTGCAGGATCTATCCGACAAAACGGCGGTGAGTAGGCAATTTAGCGACAGTGTATTCTGCAGAAGTGTGGAGTCTTATGAATACTCTTTTAATAGACCAAATACCCTATGAAACGTTTTAGTAAAGGTATAAAGTGTTTTTTACATAAAACATTTCTTTAAAATTTATTCAAAATAGGTAATACATTAGGTCGAATATAATTGATATTTTTGTAGTTACTGTGTTCAATCTAATTAAATAGGCGTAAATATACTTGCATTATAAAAATTGAAACCTCTAAAACAAGTATTGTATTAAGTTGGCGACCATGTGAGACAATAGTCTTTGTTTCGAGGCGTAAGGTAGATCGAAAGTTCGGAGCATGGGGTAATAGGAGTAGCGAGAGGGATTTATTTTGACAGGGATGTAGCTTCCATCTCTCACCCCCGAGTTGAAAACAAAGCGATATATCTCAGTAAGAAAATAGAGCCTCAGTGAATGCAGCTGTTTTACACTTGTCTTTGGGGTTACCTTGGCGGAAAGACTGCTTTGTGTTTGGTAAATGTTTCAATCAAGTATATGGTTGAAATTCTGAATATATTCATTTTCACTTTTGTTAGCTATATTTGTATTTTTCTGTCTTTTATAACATTAAAATATTATTTTCCTTCGTTTTGAAAACATAAATAGAATTTATTTTTTAAACTTAAAGAGATACTGTTTATTTTTTTGAAAATGTTATCATTCCGAAACGCGTCAACAAAGGAAAGTATTACTTTAGGAAAGGCAGGAAAATGTATTCAGATATATAGTATTTATATTGTTGTTTAGAAAGATTGTGTTTTCAATAATTTGTTGGTTTTTGAAAATCTAGTTAGATTAATTCAATCAATATGAAATAAAAAGAAATTTTTCTGTTTCTTAACGTGGAAGTCGATTCAAATTTTCAAGGGGATTTATTTCGGTTCAACTTTAATTATAATTTCTGGTAAAAAATATATTATTATAATAATAAGTTTCACCGAACGTAATGGTCTATAAAATTCAAGAAAAAATATATGAGTTATTTAGTGATTGTTGAAACCTGCAGAATAAAGAAGTGTCGAAATTAACAACATACGATTTAAAAAAAAACAAACAAATAACTATCTTATGACCTTTTGTAATAAAATGAATTGCTTCCGTTTTCAGATTTTTGACAATTACAATGCTTTTATAGCAATGATCCAAGTCTACATAGTACTTTGTGAGGCTTTGTATAGCATAACCCTGTTGTTGTCCATGCATACATCCGGTAAATTATATGTTACAGACATGTAATGACATGCAATTCCTCAGTATTGACTTCAAGCTTACTGAAACCACTTTATAAAAGGGTTCTTTTGACATTACTCGCACGCACATGGACTGACACTGTATTGCAGTATAGTATAACTTAGTGTCTTGTGTTAAAAAAAAAATAGAGTTTACTGAAATATTAATTGCGTTGTCAGTTGAGGAGACCCTTTGTTTACAAACAATTTTAATTTTTAAGATGTCAAGAAGGTTTATTTTATCCTTGACCTTAAACACTTTATGTATCTTAATCGTATAGTTGTATTTGCAATGTAAGTGACGTAGTGGTGAGTATAAGTGCTTAACTAAAAATACAAACTTCAACCAAGGTCAGGCAACAACGCTATCTGCTTTGATTATTCGAAATCAATTTTGTTATCCAACAATAGGAATGCTATTTTATTAACAATGAGTCTAGAAAATGCTTTCGGACAATTAAAAGATAAAATACATTTTAGGCTATAATTAGATAATAATGTAATTAGAAATAAATTACTAATTAATTTTTTTTAGTATCATATTATTAAATACCAACAATTAGTGAGTTTTTAAATAAAGACGGAATTGAGATTTACTGATTTATTTAGTTATGTATAGACAATGACTCGATTTATTGGAATTTCATTTTAAAATATCTATTTTTAATCTTATGTTTTGTGCGTTTGAAATAACATACACGAACGCATTAGCCCGGACAATTTATGCATTATGGAATGTAATGGAGACATTTCAGCCGCTGGTTTCCACTTGGAATTCCTGAAGAATTTTTAATTGTTGGGAGGATTTCAAAGGTTTACATTCGGGGGAAAAGCGAGGAAAATATGCTTGCATTAAAACTCTCGTTTCAGTATAATTCCCTCATGAAAATATGTTGTTGAAACTTTGATTGTTACGTAATTCGCCGATGTTTAGGGCTTTGTTTCGCTAAGCGGATATCACGTTCTTGTGTACGCTTTGCTACTAATGGTCACGAGTGGAAGAATCGTTTATAATAATAAAACTGTCAGATAATAAAATTAAATAATAATTCAAAAAAACATGACAAATTTTCACGGAACAATACATAAAATAACAAACGAAAGGTAAATGTTTTACACATAACGAAAAATGGCAGTTATCGGTTTAAACATCATTCTTTTTAAAAACTCCTAATCCTCAAATAAAATGAAGAAAACGTTGAAATAATAAAATTGGCACTAGTCAAACATGTATGATATTTTCATTTGACATTATAACCCGTTGTTAAATTTCTATCATAAGCGGTCCAAACATTTTCTTGACACCATTTTTTATTTGGATTGTAAGTTGTATTATACTTTCAACGATGTATGCATTGATTTTATTACCTAGCGAATTGGTTTTAAAATTATTGCAGCGGTGCTCTTGATTCCTTACGTGAGAGGGATGTTTTGTTTTATGCTTGTTATTGGTTCCTGTTTTATTTTATTGATTTTCTTAAATTTATGGGTAATGTTTTTGTTTTAAGTTATGTTTTTGGATTACATTTGAATGAGCCCTGATCTTTGTTGTTTGTTTTTTGTGGCTGATTCAGTTTAAAAAATTATGTCTCTTTATGTTGTTTCTTAAATTTGTATATTAATGTACTCTTTTTCTATTAGATCGATGCTTAGTTTTGTTAATGTAGTGGATAAATGTACGTCGTGTTTGTTGTTGATTTTGTCTTCGTAATGATTTACTGATTTTTTGTTGTGTACTTCAATAAGTTTAAATTAATATTACCACTTTACGTGTAATCTGTCTCAAAGATATGCCACTTTATGTATAATATGTCGCAAGCTTAAACCACTTAACGTATATGTCTCAAGCGGTTACCACTTTAAGTATAATTAGTCTCAAAGCTATGCCACTTCAGGTATATTATGTCTTAAGCCTATACCACTTTACGGATATTATGTCTCAAAGCTATACCACTTTATTTATAATATGTCTCAAATCTATGCCATTTCACGTATAATGTCTCAAGATTATACCACTTTACATATATCTCTCAAGCCAAAACCATTTTACGTATAATATGCCTCAACCCTATACCACTTTATGTATAATATATCTCATTACTATACCACTTTACGTATAAACTCTCTCAAGCCTAAACCACTTAACGTATATGTCTCAAGCGGTTACCACTTTAAGTATAATTAGTCTCAAAGCTATGCCACTTCAGGTATAATATGTCTCAAGCCTATACCACTTTACGGATATTATGTCTCAAAGCTATACCACTTTATTTATAATATGTCTCAAATCTATGCCATTTCACGTATAATGTCTCAAGATTATACCACTTTACATATATCTCTCAAGCCAAAACCATTTTACGTATAATATGCCTCAACCCTATACCACTTTATGTATAATATATCTCATTACTATACCACTTTACGTATAAACTCTCTCAAGCCTATACCACTTTACGTATCATATGTTTCTTATTTATTTGAATAACTGTTTATTAAATTAAACAGAAATATTGTGTTCGTTTATATATGAGTTAGCTGGGTCACTTGTTACCCCAGTGAGCAGTCTCACCTCCGTCTAGCAAGTCCGTCACCTGGGCCAGTCAACTAGCATTTTATCTGGTTGGAATCTTGGTCATAATAAATAACACAAATTTATAAAGAAACCTATATTATGCATTTGTACACCAAAGGAATCAAGAGTTGAATTTTTTAGTCGTTTCAATAAATGAAAATTCAATTATTAATTTTAATAGTCAGCCATTTCTAGACCAATTGTTTTATATAATAGGTATTTACAAATTTTACAAAGATTACAAATTTTAAAAATTACGATTTCATTCCCTGGTGTATTTTGGAAAATTAAAAATAATTTTTCTTCTTATTTTTGAAGGTTTTCTGCACCAGAAAAGTAACGGAGGCTGTGAGAATACGTTGTAACAGTACAATCCCGGACAGCACTCTTCTTCTTCCTTACACTGCAACAACAATACTGTATTGTTATAATGAAATACTACGCTATGCCCAATCAAAGATGTTCTATCCTACACAGCCTTATTTTTAAATCTATTTACAATATTTGTAATATGTTTTTCCACTTTTAAAAACAAATAAAACTATGTAATGAAACAGACATTAAGAAAATTATAGTAATATATTGAAAATGATACGAAAAAATAAAATTACTAGTGCAATCATCCCTTAAAGGTTACATAAAGTATATGAAACTGTATGACTCTTGTATTATAAACAAGAAATGTAAGCAAAAAACTTTAAAATCAATTTTTACTTAGATCAAGAGAGAAAAGTTTTATTTTAGTTACTTTTATTAAATAATTACAATTAATATAAATTAAGTAAAATAAAATATGCGTTAAAACAGCTGTTCTACCACATAAGATAAAAGCAACTGTTTAAGTAATCATATGTTATCACTTATTTTAAGCCTAATGGGACGAATTACCTATTTTGCATACCTTGCCTATTTTGTGAGGCGATTTTATCCCATTAAAATTAAAATTAGTCATTAAATTTAATTAGTGACTGATTGTTTGAAAAAAACTATATTAACATTAAGTATCTACGACTGCATGGTAAAAAAATGTATTTAAGTGGCCGTATTATAAAAAAAAAAACTTGAATTTCAAAAAAGAAGAAATTATAATTACAACATACTGAAACACAACATTCGCACCAATAGGTACACCAGCAAATTTAAATGATGTGCCTGAAAATAGAAACGCTGTCGTAAACTGTCAAGAAGAAACTACATCATGCAAGCAATAAACACAATTTAAAAAACGTCAATGCCTAAAACAGAAATACTATTGATTCATAAACACAAAAAACTACAAATTGTTAAACGATGCTAAGCACACAGCATATAACATCGTTGTAGTCATACTTAATAAAAAGGACATTAAATGATATACTAATTTTTAAAATAAAGATAACTACACAAATAAACATATATTCTAAGATAAAAAATACAAATAAAATGTATTAATAAGAAGTGTTAAACCATTTTTTGTATATATTACTTGTTTAAGAGAACATTGCGAAAGTATTAAACTGAGGTCGGGAATGTGAGAGATGCTAAGAACTGAGGCAACAATAAATCAGCAAGTAAAAGGAGACAAATATAAATTTGGAAAAGGAGAGCAAAATGGTGGTTAAATGAAATATAATGGGTTAAAATGGGATAATTAGGGATTTAAAAAATTGCAAAGATTTTAAAAAGTTAGGTATATTTTAAATGCAGTAAATTATTTTGGGAAAGGATTGTAAAAAGGCGAGGGTAGTAAAATTGAAAACTTTTAATGGAATGAAATTTGTTGTTTTTGTAAGTAAAAATAAAGATAGAATGATGTATCTGAAAATATCTTGATAAAAAAAACGTTTTGAAGAGGGCTAACTCCACTAGAAGATGAAAAGGATTAGGGAAGGCTATATGAAGATCATATATTAACAGAGAAAATGGAAAGCCCCAACACGTTTTTGAGAGTTTTTGTTCCTAAACCTTTGGCTCTTTAGCTTTGAATCAAATGACATGAACAATATTTTCCTTATAATATCTTTTGCTAAAATTATAAACAAAAAATAAGAAAATAAAACAAAGTAATTGATAGTAACGCCCATCTGTGCATTAGTTTCCCCCAACTCACCCGTACTCCTTCTTCTTTGCAGTTGGTTGCGTTTCGAGGCTCATCTTCGTCACTATCAAAACTGTTCTCGTAATGCGAATAGGATTCTTCGTCATAGTGGCCGGCGGCGACGGAGTTCATAAGCAGAAGGAATATTACATGTAAGGAAGCGACCTGAAGATATATTCTCATGTTGGCAGAACTGATATAAATAAACAATCAGAGATGCTAAATGTTTTGTCATTGACGCGGTGTTGAATTCTCTCTGGCTTTAACCTGTTGAGAAGGAATTGTAAAATAAAAAGCATATCCATTAAGTAGTAGTCATTTTTGTTTACTTATTTTAAAATTTAAATTTAAATTTTTGAAAATGCTTTTAATTTTTTCTTAAAACAGTTAAAATGGAAAACTACGCGTGGCTATAAACAGATGGTTTTGTATGTCGTGTAGCCTATTATTCCAAAAGTTCAGATGTCAGATTATTTAACGCATTTGAACGATGCCTATTGTAAATGACAACATATATCGATAAGAAGAGCAAGTTTAGATGTTTAGATTTTTCATTATTACCTGCCTTGTTTCGAATTTCACTCTCCCTGCCCTGTTTAAAATTTTGCACGATACTTTATTCCCTCTTTTCACTTTGCACGATGATCGCTTCTCTCTTCCAACTTTGCCCTGTTTCTATTTTGTACGACTCTCCTATCTGTTTTACAATTTTGTACGATGGTCTCTTCTCTCTCCCCTCCTGCCCTGTTTCTATTTTGTACGACGCTCCTTTCTGTTTTACAACTTTGTACGATGGTCTCTCCTCTCTCCTCTCTTGTCCTGTTTCTATTTTGTACGACGCTCCTACCTGTTTTACAACTTTGTACGATGATCTCTTCTCTCTCCTCCCTTGCCCTGTTTCGATTTTGTACGACGCTCCTAGCTGTTTTACAACTTCGTACTATGGTCTCTTCTCTCTCCACCCTTGCCCTGTTTCTAATTTGCACGATGCTCCTATCTCTTTTACATCGTTGCACAATGATCCCTTCTCTCTTTCCATTTTGCCATTTTTCTAATTTGCACGTAGCTCTTATCTCTTTTACAATGTTGCACGATGCTCCATTCTCTCTTCCCTATTTACCCTTCTTCTAATTTGCCCGATGCTCATATCTGTTTTACAATGTTACACAATGCTCCCTTCTCTTATCGCTCTATGCCCTTCTTCTAATTTGTACGATTCTTCTAGGTCTTTTACAACGGTGCAATATGCTCTCTTCTCTCTTCCAAACTTGCCCTGTTTATAATTTGCACGATGCTCCGATCTCTTTTACAATATTGCACGATGAACACTTCCCTCTTTTCCCCTTGCCCCGTTTCTAATTTTGTAAGATCTGTTTTACTACGTTTTACGGGGCTTCCTTCTATCTTCCTTGCATGGTACTCCATGCCTTATTTTAAGTTTACACGATGCTCCTTTCTCTGTTTCCACCTTGCACGACGCTCCCTTCTCTTTCCAATATTATACGTGCTCCCTGTCATATCTCAGCATTGCACGTACTTCCTGCCCTGAATTTTTCCCACTCAAATCCTTAATCCAATAATAAGTTCATGCTCTTTCTTACGATACAAAATTCGTTTTTATAGAGCTTTTTAATTTGAAGGTGTCTTTGGAAGGTTTGAATGACTTACTATACATAGTAAGCGTTCCCTCGGCAGGTGCTTGCCAAAGTGGTCGGTAAATGACTTATCTCTTCCAGTGATAAGCAGTAAAAGGAATTATCTCTTCCAGACCAACTGCAGCGGATATTGCACCACAGTGTTGCCAACATTTGCTGGTACAAGGTTTCCAGTCTAGAGCATTTCAGAGTTCGGGAAGTTTTGATCATGTGTACACGAAGTGTTGTTTTTGTCCATCTTTGTTGCATCGAATTGTGAAGACTTAAGTTTCATAATATTAACGAAATAATGCATTAACAAAATTTGATAAATCGAAATTAGATTGTACATTTTTTTAAATAAATTCTCATTTGAACAAAAAAAAACTATACACTAATCAAACTATAGTTAGTTTGAAACAGCTCGGTAAAAATAATCATAATAATAAGGTTAACAAATTGACACATTTAATTTTGGAATTTCACTGTATTATTTTATTTTCCTTACCTCTTCTAAAACAGTTTTTCACAACAATGAACTCTATATTGTTAGCGTCAGAGCAAAGTACCTACCCCTTTGCATCGTACATAAACGATATTACAAAGCAATATTAGTAACCAGAACAACATTCTGAGGGAAACTGTATCAACAGTGAAAACAGCTTTACCATTTGTTTAAGCAAGTAGAGAATAATTAAGTAGAATACTTATTTAAAATCATAATTTATCTTAGTCCTTAGAGCTTGTTAAGCCCTAATAAGAGACCCAAATAATAAATGTGTTACGAGAAATAAGAGCCATTTAAAACATTTTGCTAACTCCTTATGAACAAATATTACATCGAAACTCTGCTGTTGTATTAATAAACGATTATGAGTGTAGACATGAGAAACTAACTTAAATATTAGAAACAACAAAAAAAATAATAAAATGCAAATATATTTAATTAGAAACGAATAGAAGTTATTCCAACTATGAAATAAAAAAATACAGTAATAACAATCTATATATATAACATTGCTTAGCACAATAATAAAATCACAATTAAAAGTAAGGGCTTAGACCTTACGTAATCAGTGAATCTACAATCGATATTGTTTTCAAGATATAAATAACTCTTAGTTCAGTTATATAGAAGTCAAATAACAAATATTAAATTGGGAAAATTATAGTTTTTCAGGAAGTGTATATTTTTATGCTTTTTTAAGGTTGAAACTGGATAATGATTTTTTAAATATAAGTTGTATATCACATAAAGCACCTTTTTTAAAACTTGGTTCAAGAATATAAACCGGTAATATTGACATAATTTCAAACCTGTCACAGTTTTTGTGAATTCTGTATGTGAAGGTTTTATAGGAAAAGCAAAAGATTTTTTTATAGACAACACTGTTCCACAACATAAGGTATATCGTACGTTTTGTTTTCTTTAAAATGATAAGTAATAGCTCTAAGGTGTGAAGAGGTAGTACTTTCAAAACGTCTAGACTTATCGTCTGTATAATATCGCTAACATTTTAAAAAAATATAATTTTGCACATTTTCATTGATACTGTCACACCCTCACACACACACACACACACACACACACACACACACACACACACACACACACACACACACACACACACACACACCACACACACACACACACACACACACACACACACACACACATACACGCACACACACACACTCACACACACACACACCCCCTCACACACACACACACACACCCTCACACACACACACACACACACACACACACACACACACATACACACACACACACACACACACACACACACACACACACACACACATATATATATATATATATATATATATATATATATATATATAGAATATCAAATGTGTTTTCCTGTTAGAATATTCTTAAGATCAAATAATATACACAAATACAGGAATATTTAATTTATTGAACAATAAACTCAAAGCTTTTCGTTGGTTTACATTACCAACATCTTCAGGAGTTACAATAGTAAGAATTCTTACTATTGTAACTCCTGAAGATGTTGGTAATGTAAACCAACGAAAAGCTTTGAGTTTATTGTTCAATAAATTAAATATTCCTGTATTTGTGTATATTATTTGATCTTAAATATATATATATATATATATATATATATATATATATATATATTCATCCTGAAAACCCCAAACTGTTGGTAGCTACTTACACCATTCTTTCTCTATAAACGTACTTTCATTTGACAAACATTTTCCACTTTAATGAAATAATTATTGTATCATATCGCTGATGTTTATATTATAATGGTCACAGATTAGAAGATCTCAGCCTCACAATTCACAGCGTCTGTCACTTCACATAAGCGCCTCTGCTTACGAGTTAGTTAGCCACGAAGCACAGAGCACTGTTATCACTTCAGTTTTATTCGATGACTCTAGATAACATAATTAACATCGATAAACCTATTTTTGTCTCCAATACAAAATGCTTTAGTTTCCTTAACCAATGCTGAGCACTGGTTTCATTACGCCGGGTTAACTTGATTAAGGTGAGTAAATACAATTACTGGATTTTATTTAGGTTTAAATATTTTGTTATATTTTACACGACAAGCACGACTGTAGCTCGAAAGGTGTTTTTGTAATTAGGTAAACATATTGTTCATATTTGTGTAAGATATTTAGTTTAAAACAAAATTATTTTATTTTTTCAAACTATTTTATGAATAGTAACAGCTATATTGAAACTGAAATAGTATCAGTATTAGTAACAGTGATTATTAACATAACGGTCAACTGAAATTGCGTTAGTAACAGTGACAGTAATATAGCGAATATTACCGGTAGTTGTCTCGGCTACGTTTACGGTGGAGATGTGCGTCGTGTTGCGACGAGACGAACGCCCCTGTTTAAAACCGTAACATGGTAAAAGGAGCGTGATATTTTTTGTCATATACAGGAACAAACTAAAAATCGTGAATTTGTTTCCAATTGAAACTGTAAAAGTAATGAGAAGGGTAAACGTCACAAGATGGTTAGAAGTAAGAATAAGAGTGAAAGTGATATTAAGGGAAAACGTAACGAGATGGGTAAAAGTAAGAATAAGGGTGAAAGTGATATTAAGGGAAAACGTAACGAGATGGGTAAAAGTAAGAATAAGGGTGAAAGTGATATTAAGGGAAAACGTAACGAGATGGGTAAAAGTAAGAATAAGGGTGAAAGTGATATTAAGGGAAAACGTTACGAGATGGGTAAAAGTAAGGATAAGGGTGAAAGTGATATTAAGGGAAAACGTAACGAGATGGGTAAAAGTAAGAATAAGGGTGAAAGTGATATTAAGGGAAAACGTAACGAGATGGGTAAAAGTAAGAATAAGGGTAAAAGTGATATTAAGGGAAAACGTAACGAGATGGGTAAAAGTAAGAATAAGTGTGAAAGTGATATTAAGGGAAAACGTAACGAGATGGGTAAAAGTAAGAATAAGGGTGAAAGTGATATTAAGGGAAAACGTAACGAGATGGGTAAAAGTAAGAATAAGGGTGAAAGTGATATTAAGGGAAAACGTAACGAGATGGGTAAAAGTAAGAATAAGGGTGAAAGTGATATTAAGGGAAAACGTAACGAGATGGGTAAAAGTAAGAATAAGGGTGAAAGTGATATTAAGGGAGAACGTAACGAGATGGGTAAAAATAAGAATAAGGGTGAAAGTGATATTAAGGGAAAACGTAACGAGATGGGTAAAAATAGGGATAAGGGTGAAAGTGATATTAAGGGAAAACGTAACCAAAATACATTAACAAAAATCTGTATTGATCTTGTAATCAATAGAAAGAGCAACAGTAATTGAAAATGCCATTTATAGTAACAAAAAAATTGTAACAGTAACGGTCAAGTAACCCTTGTATACACGGAAACCCTAAAATTCACGATAATGTTAAGCGTTACATCATCAGTAACAATAAAAGCTACAGTGATAATAACACAAACAATAACAATAACTTAAAAAAAACAGCGTTATAAATAAAAACTGTAGGTAACAGTCATATTAACACAAAAGTTAACAATAACTTTAAAAGTAACAGCTATAAAAATAAAAACTGTAAGGTAACAGTCATATTAGCACAAACCGTAACAAGAACATCAAAAGTAACAGCTATAAAAATAAAAAACTGTAAGGTAACAGTCATAATTATACAAACTGTAACAATAACCTTAAAAGTAACAGTTATATAAATAAAAACTGTTCCGTAACAGTCATATTAGCACAAACCGTAACAAGAACATCAAAAGTAACAGTTATAAAAATGAAAGTTTGTAGGTACCAGTCATATTAACACAAAGTCTAACAATAACCTTTAGAGTACCAGTTATATAAATAAAAATTGTAAGGTACCAGCCATATTAATACATACTGTAACAGTAACCTTAAAAATAACAGCTATCTAGATTAATCCTGACAGGTAAAAGTCATATTACCACAAACTGTAACAATAACTTTATTAGTTACAGTTATAGAAATAAAAATAGTAAGGTAACTGATGTATAAATGAAACGGTAATGTTATGTCAACGGTAACAGTTATACCAATTGAAACGGTAAAGTAAAAAAGTAACAGTTGTCTCATCAAAAACGATAACAGTAACAGTTACACCCACACCAACGGGGGAATTGATAGTAATGGTTACGCATAGTAATCGTAATCAATATAACCATTGAAAGCAACAGTCAGAGTAACAGTCATTCGTAACAGCATGACGTAGGATGCTTCTGTAGATGCTGCGTTTTACACCAACGTATTACAATGTAACACCTGATAGTAACATTTGCTTTTCTGCAATAACAAGAGGTAAGCGTGCCATTTGTCTGTTTAAATACTACACAAGGTAATAAACTGTCATATTTTTGTTCCATAGTTTTGCATACAATGTTGAATTTTCGTCGTACGCTATGCATATTGGTCATTTCCCTGATGATGGCATTGCCCGAAGGCAAGAAGTGTAAAGGAGAAGGGGATAGGGTAAGTTATAACTTGATTTTGTAAATGTCAGTGGGTTATTCAACTCTCATTTAGGGGTTATTTAGGGGTGAGTGGGTAGCCATTATGGTCTTGGATTTTCCCTGAGCACAGTTAGTCTACTAGACAATATTGTCGTTTCGTAATTTTGTTATTATTTTTTAGTAAATCAGAGAATTTTTGTTAGTTGCCAAAATATTATTTTATCGTTACAATCTTTTATTCAGTTATTTTTAAAATTTAAAAAGCATTTATCTGATATGATAACTTTTTAAAGTTAAACAGTTAAACAGATATTAAACCTGTGTTTACAGATTACAGGCCGAGGGAACACCAGTAAGCAAGGTTATTTCATTGGTGATGGGCACTCTGTGACTAATTTTGTACAACTAGAGATACTTGTACTAGACACACTAAAAACATTAGCCAGTACTATAGTTGCTTGGCATTACTATTTGTCTTGTACTTATAGTCAATCTACCAAATGTGTTAATCAAATATTAAAAAGCTAGCGGCTGACGATGTTTGCCATTTGGGAGTGACCGAAAATAGAAATAAAAAATAATGAAAATAAGAAATGGTGCTTATGAGCCTCTTCTGGTTTCGCTCAATAGATCACACAGATAGAGCGGTATTGTGTTTCATCTATGACCCGTCATGTAACACCTGTGCCCTGCCGAATCTAACCGTAAAGCCTTGAATTTGAACCTTCGATTGTAACAGCATGAACACCCGAGATATAGCAAGGTACTTGAGATACGCATTAGTGAAGCTCGCCGATTAGTGGAGGTGCGAGCCTAATCAGCTGTCTACCTCATCTCTCTCATATATGTATATATATATATATATATATATATATATATATATATATATATATATATATATATATATATATAACTAGACATTGTGGTTGTAAAGGACAAATAGGTGTAGAAATGAGGCTCGGGAAACACTGAGTCAACGGTATTTCTTATCACTACAAATGTCTAGTCTGCCAGCCAAGTCTCTTTCTATGTCTCATGATTTAAATGCTAAAACGTTAATCAAAGGTTAAAACTATAGATACTGAACTGTGATGATGTAGCTGGCAATTCTTCCAGTCAATGTTCCAAACAGGTAAACGCCATTTTGTGGCTAAATATCGAGGTTTAATCCAGATATCCTGATAAATGGACCTCGCATAGTTCTTATAACCCCTATTTGACGTTCATTTTTAATATGTTATACAGATTTTCAATATTTAGTTAAAAAATTACAAGGAAGACATTGAAAAGCAAACAGAAAAAATCCTTCAAATAATTTTCAACGAAAGAAAAAAAAGTACTTATTAAAATTAAACAAACATTTACTCTATACAGTGACATATTATTGTATTTACTTATTCTAAAATTTAAATTTAAAAAACTGAAATAAAATAATAATTTTGTTACAAAGCAGTATTTGTTGCTAATGTGTATTTTTTGTTTATGTTGCAGTGTGTAACAGACAGTCAGTGTTGTCATGGGTTATACTGTTCAATAATAACGGTTGTAGAGATATTTAAATATTGCCGGAGATACAGGTTTAGGTACAGAGACGACGAAACTGATGGTTACCTATAATTATTTATTTCTTTAGGGGAGCCATTCAGACCTCAATAGCTGTATGAACTGTACGATACGTTTTTCCAAAATAATATAGATCTCAAACGTTTACAGTTTCTCTGGCTTGTTATTTCTAAAATTTTTTATTATCCCGTACGCATTAAAGACCAACACGCCTGCTTGTGAACCGTCCTTCAAGCTACAGCTGACTCTGACATGCACCACTACTCATTCATAAAACATTATAGTGTTTGTTGACTTGCGTTTACGTACACACCTGTGTGACCGCTTAATTAATTCCTAAGCTAATGATTCAAAACATTCTGATAAAAATCGATTATCAAACTTATTTCGATTGTCTGTATAATTTAGTTGAAATATTGTAATCAAACATTTTTATAACAGGGCAAATTGATTGTGGGTTATTTCTCCTTTCTATCAACGGTGAAATCTTCTTGTACAGCTAGAATCCTCCATCAGTCGCTAAAGACTAAAGTGCGCCTGGATCCTTCTCAAACAGTCGGTATGGTAGTTAGCGAAACATACCACCAAGTTCGTAAGACAAATATAAGTGTAGTATGGTATCCGTCAAACTCATTTAACAGTATGGCTCCGATACTGGGTATCCTGGTTTCTAAAACTCTGAGAAAACCCTTATTAAAATCTATTCGTCACGTGTCGGTTGGTTTGTAGATTATAACAAACTTATTCATTTTATCTTAACTTTCACAATTGTTAATAATTAAAAAATAATGAACACCTAACCATTTTTAATAATTTATTTAGTCAAACGCGATTCAATGACAAAGACATCATCGGGTTGAATATAATTTTAAAAACTCTTAAATATAAACAAATAAAATGTGTGAACGATACGGAAGGACATATAGAGTTTGCATTTAGATTGCAATTGGATGTTGTATCAACCTACTTCATGAGAAGGTGTAGACCGAAGGAGATAGACAAAACAAAGTTGGCAAGGAGCTCAGAGCGTTCATAGTAAGACGGTGTGTGTGTGTGTGTGTGTGTGTGTGTGTGTGTGTGTGTGTGTGTGTGTGTGTGTGTGTGTGTGTGTGTTTGTGTTTGTGTGTGTGTGTGTGTGTGTGTGTGTGTGTGAGTGAGTGTGTGTGTGTTTGTGTGTGTGTTTGTGTGTGTGTGTGTGTGTGTGCGTGCGTGCGCGCGCATTAGATTTTTAGTAACAAAAATATCATGCATATGTCTTATACCTAATCGACTGTTGCAGTCTACTCATATATAATGTATAGGGGTTGATTAATATGTTGAAGTTTCCTTACGCTAAAATACCTATGTTTAGAACTTTCCGTACTAAACAGAAAAGAGCTGCGGAACATTGTTACGTGTAATGTGGTCCCTTGGAACAATAATGTGCAGTAATCACAAGGAGGGTAGTTATGCAGTGTTACGTGATTGGAATAACGATCGGGGGTTGGTTTGCATATATAAGCATCATGTACTGCAAAATTTTGTATTGTTCCCCCGCCTCTAAATTATTCCCAGGTAAAATATTCTATAAATATTTTAAGTTTAACGTTTTATTTGTACTCGTCTATAAGTGTTTTCCAACAACTCAGAACCAAATATAGCTTTAACCGTATAGTTTAAAAAAAACCTAATTTATAAAAAAATTTAAAATATTTTGGAGAGAATAACTTCTCAAATGCACAAATGATACAATGTTCGAACTATTAACTACAAATTTCTAGTAATTTTAAACATACAGCAACAAATGGAAAAGAGTGATGATAACTTCGTTTAAAAGAACTAATATTACAAATTTCTCACACTAAAGTGATGAATAAAAATAGACAAGATTAGAATAATTTTGTAGCTTCCATAAAAAACAAATGCGCTAGCTCTCGAAGCAAAGAATAAATAAATTTGTACCAATGAAAATATCGAAATATTTCTTAAAGGTGTAAATCAATAACACTCTGCGTTGACGCATTAAGGTAAATATTCGAGTAACTTAGCCTTCCTTGATGCTATTGGTTCTAAAGGTTTAAGAAGGCTAAAAGACGAAATTTGTGGGACCTGACAGTGAGTTAAAAAAATAATAAATCCGTCCCAGAATTATATATCCATTTATATACATACAGAAGAACAGTGGCAACAGAAAAGATAGTTCTTTATTGATAAAAGTGAATATTAAACAATTACAAATTTAAACACTCGCAGAAGTTTAAGAGTAAAGAGTGGCCGAAAACGTTATTAACAATTGAAATACAAAATACCATTTTATCCGTTAGGGGAAATCGATGTTAGTATACATTTATTTCGATACTACGGATAGTATAATATATATGATAGCAAGTGTTCTACTAAACTAATGGAGCTACCGTAGACAAGCGAAACATGCTTCTTCACCTCGTAGTTAATAAAATTCATGAGCTTCATATAGTTAAGGCACTTTTCTAGGAGACGTCGTATAAAACAATATAATATACGTATGTACGTAGTGTATTTATATACATCTCACGTTTTAACCAATAGAAATTATTTCGTTGTTTCTGTGTTTGTAAAATGTCAAAGGTTTTAATAGTGGAATACGGCACGGATGTCACATAAATAGATTACATTATTAATCATTCCAGATGGTTTAATATTGTTCGTTTCAATTACATATTAAAAGCTTCAAATTAAAACACACCTCCCCTCAGATAATAATTACAAGTTAACATTATACTACAATAACGTTACTGACATTTTTAAAGTGGTGGTACTATATGAAGGCAGCGAACTGGGCTAGCCATCTTTAAACGGGTTTTGAGACAAAATAATATAGTTTAAGTGTTAATTAAAATATATATAATTATAAACTATTTATACTACACACACACACACATATATATATATATATATATATATATAGTGTGTGTGTGTGTGAGTGTGTATGTATACACACACACACACACACACACACACACACATATATAAGTTGCAATGTATGTACCATGTAATAACATACGTATATACTGAAATATACACACACACACACACACACATATATATATATATATATATATATATATATATATATATAAAGCTACGTTTTCTTGTAATTATAGTTAGTAAATAAAAATGTCAAATACATGATATATATATATATATATTGTTCAGAGCTTTCCGCCAATAAATTAGGAATTATCTTCAGGAAAAACGAGCTTTCCGCTATAAAATAAGAATTAACATCTTCAGGGAAAACAAGGATGTGTTTTGTTTTTGATGAAAATGGTAATACTTATTTTACTGGCGAAAAGTTTTGAATTATATATATATATATATATATATATATATACATATACTATTTATGTATTTGATATATTGTTATTCAATAAATAAATATAAAATATGTTATAGCCTATAATATGTAATTATAATAATATAATTATACGACTATATTATAGTTATATTAAGCACTACTAGTTATAAGATGCATTAATTTAATTTTGCACGCGTGTTTCCCACTGTGTCTA
This sequence comes from Prosapia bicincta, assembly GCA_036971475.1. NCBI lineage: Eukaryota > Metazoa > Arthropoda > Insecta > Hemiptera > Cercopidae > Prosapia > Prosapia bicincta. Next base: position 20,319,613 of record JBAIZL010000002.1, on the reverse strand, counting down.
ACATCGTCAGTAAAATATAAAGTATCTGCTTTAATTACCTAAACCGAATGCGTTTGTTAGGGCAAGCTATGCACTAGCCATAACTACTATCTCACAAAAATGTAACTTAACCGTCACGAGACTGACGACCCCCTCCAGCACTGAGAGCCATCTATCTGCGTTTTGTAACGTGGATTAAAACTGTTCGGACATTTAACTGCAATGGCGCTATTATCACGTAAATTATGTCCTGAGTAAATATCATAATAATTTTAATTATTGTCGTTCTTTAACATCACAGTCAAAATTAATTTTCAGTTTCCTAATTAGTCGATTTAGCGATGTAATAAAACATAAATAATAAATCTCCCTAGGTTTATAGTCTATTTCTTTTGTTTCGTAAATAGTTTTGCTTAGAGTATAGCTGTAGTATTTTGTGTGGTTTTCATGTTGTTACACTATCAACAAGGGTTGGCTCTGTTAGTAACATTACGTAATCGCATAAAAGACTCTGAGAGTTGCTCCTGTTACGTCATAAACTAATTAATTACGTCACAATACCGAGGCAAGTAGTTCTCTCTACACTTCACTTGGAATGTTATGTTTATATTATGTCTCATTTAACTCCATGTATACTTATGTCTTTACTTTTCGTTGTTAGCGAATGTTGTTTCTGTGTTTAATACTTCTTCCGATTCTGTATTTTCAGGAAGAAGTTATGACAAAACGCTCTCTTCCATTTTACTCTTTCCCGATTCACTTCCATCCACCTCCTATCCTCCCCTTCACTTCTACTTTCCCCCTCACTCCTACTGACTCTTCCCCACTTCATTTCCACTTCCACTCCGGGTTTCTTCCACTTCCTCACCCCGCTCCACTTCCACTTCCTCTCCTCCCCTTCACTTCCACTTACTCTTCCCCGCTTCTTTTCCACTTCCTCTCTCTTGCACTTACTCTTTCCCGGTTCACTTCCACTTCCTCTCCCTGCTTCACTCCCACTTCCTCTCCTCCCCTTCACTTCTACTTCCCCCAATTCACTTGCACTTACTCTTCCCCGCTTCATTACCACTTCCCCCACTTCACTTTCACTTACTCCTCCTTGCGTCTCTTCTGCTTAATCTTCCCCCTTCATTTCCACTTCCTCTTCACTTTCACTTCCCTCACTCCACTTCCACTTTCCGCCTCTTCATTTCTACTTCTCTTTGCTTCACATCTACCTCCCTCCGACTCACTTCCATTCTCGCAGCTTCACTCCACTCCTCTCCGCTTCATGTTCACTTTTCGATGTTTCACTTTTACGTCCAACGGCTTCACTTTCTCGTTTTCATTTCCATTTCTCTATCACAACGTAACAGCTTTCAGTTCTCCTATTTCATGAAAAATCACATAGTGATACCTAATATTTGTCTTTAGTATGTAAGGATCACAATACGTTACATATATACAATTACTTTGCAGTTTTCAAATAATAAGAATTTTTACAACAGTATTTCTGGTGAAGTAGTCGGGATTGCATCATACTATTGCGATTAGCCTTTTGGTTTTCACACTGAAAGTAGGCTTAAAATTCATATTTATTTTTATAGTTCTTTTACTTGATATTTTACAAATTTTCAAGGGCATGTCCTAACATGATTTCTCCTAGAAAAATGCGTGCCAATGAGTATTGTGTTGAAATGTACAAATTGTATCTGATACTCATTGCATAACATGAAAGTTTCTCGCAAGTGGTCAGACAGCATTGTTTCAGTCACGTGCCATTGAAGCTCTATTCGTCTTACTTCTTGACTTGGGGAAGTGGAAGTTTCAATACCATGCTGAAAAACCTATGTGACTAGCAATTCCCAAACTGTTCGTCCCTTTACTGAATTCAATATCATATGTTGAAAGTGTATTTACCTCTTCTTTCAATTCCTTTTATTAACAGTCTTCTCTATGTCTATGTTGTTCAAATTTACAATCTTCAATAGAATACATTTTATATATTCATTGCAGTTCACATACAATTTTTTTTAACCTGTAGTAGATGACACTTGATTTTAATACAGTTATTTCAAATAATAATTTATTTTTTAACTATAATGAATTAATTTTGGTCTTATATGGGGTAGAAACATTTCACAAAAGGGATACGGTATGCAATATAGGTATTTCGTTCTATTTGACTTAAAATAAGTGATAACATATGATTCCATAAAACAGCTGATTTTATGTTATAGTTAATATGGTAGAACAACTGTTTTAAGTCATTGTTTATGTTAGTCTATTTATAATATTTGTAATTATTTAGTAAAAAGTAACTAAAATAAAATATTTCATTGTTGAACTAAGCTGGAGTTTACTTATAAAAAAATTGTTTATATTAATTGTTTTGTTACAGTTTGGCTTTAAGTTCAAAATATACTATTTTTAATACATTTTATAGAAAGATTTTAATAAAATACCCTCATATAAGTTTAAGTAAAATTTCACAGTTGCAGAAATACAGTCAATTCAAGTTCTAAAAATAACGCACTATTTAAATTTTCACAGAGCAGCTAAAATGAAGACATCAGCTATTGTATCTGTGGTGTTGTTTTTCGTGTGTTTTGTATCCTTTAAAGTCGACGGTTGCAACAAGCAGAGGAAGGTCCCCTGTTTGGGAGAAGGAGAAGAGGTAAGATGACGTGTAAAATGCCACTTTATACACGATATTAGTTTTGTATTCATACGTAGAATTTTTATAATTTGGTTTTGTAAAAATAAAAAATCGTTTTTATAAAGTCGTGTGCAACGCCTCTTTAAATTTACATTTAAATACTTTACAACAGCAGGTTTTAGCCTATTGGGAGGGAAAGGGAATAAGTTAAATGTAATCTAAACTGACTCAAAATTAATTATTTATTTACTTAAACGTTTTTTGATGAGAACGGAAATTGTTGAAATTGATGTATGCTGTAATTTATACTTTTTATTAATTCACTGATAATTCAGACGCACAACCCCCTGATGATAATTACATTATAATCGAAACGTATTTGTTTGAATAATTTATTAACTGAGTAAGTATGCATTTTCATTTAAATGTATACAACATTTTAAAATATGAAGTAGCATTATAAAGTCCGATGTTGTTTGCATTAAGAAAATTACTTACTTAATATATATTTAATGATATTTGCAAACGGGTTATTTACCCATTAGTTAATGATACAACTGTAGTTTTTACGTAAATTAGTTTCTTGAATAATTATGGAATAACTTTAATTTATATAGCTTATAGTTGTTCAACTTTATTTGGAATGAACAAAAAGAATATTTCTTTATCATTTCATACACTTATGATTATATAAATGATTTTACCAATAGATAAAAATGACATTCAATACACAACTTGTAACCGAATTACATCTATATCGTGGTCGAAATTCAAATAGAGTGAAGGTTTTGCATTGTAACTAGTTATGTAGCTTCCAATGGAAAATGTAGAAAGGAATGTTATAGAGGCCAGTAATTGGAGGAAAGAATTATTTTGTTCGAACCTACTGGAAAATATTAGAAGTTGTAAAGGAGCTTGATCGTGTACAGGAGGAAAACAAATGATAGCTTGTGAAGGGTGCACTTAAGAATAATGTTGAGTGAGTTAATCAGAAACATAAAGCTAAAGAAATTATTGGAGGGAATCATGGCCGAAACCATAAAGAACAAGATGGATATATTTCTGAGGAAACATTTACAGAGACGACAGAGACTGTAAATAAAAGTATGTATAACAAAAATAGATGTCAGCTACAAAAACATACAAGTTATAAAAACATAAATAAAAAACTATTTTTAAACAATATTTGGTTCATAAAAATAGTAAACAAAAATCGGTCACATAGTGCCTTTATTTATACATAAAAAGTGAAATACATGAATTTTCGTAATATATTTATTAGTAATATCTATACAATCAGGTATTGATGTATATTTACCAACATTGTTTTCACAAATAGTAAAGCTATTTCAATCATTTAAAAATACCAATTTAAATATTGGTATATATTAATGTATATAAATTATAAAATTCATGAAATGGGGCGGTTATCTGTTTAGTGAAAACTAGTAATGAAGTGACTCTGTACGGATGACGTAAAACACTAACCTTACAAGTGGTAACAAGTCGCGCACAACCGAAAGGAGCGGAGATCAAAGTTTAGCGGCTGGCTTGGCATGACCCTGACGATACTGTATTCATTAGACATTATACGAAGCTCAATAACGGTAAATATATGGGATTGACGTATTCTACAACTTTATTGTGTGTAGAATTATACTGGAACAATTCTAAAACCTCAGAAACAATAAAACAGTTTATCTTTTTGGATACATCGCGAGATATAGCGCGATACCTGATTGGACTATTCGCAGTTGTCCTTTATTGGAGTGGGGGCACTCGCTGACTTATGATTGGTCCTCTACAACCACTGAGCCATGTTACCAACAGATGCGAAAGAGTGTACTCTCGATTAGTCGATAAACTTCTCTAGTAAAGTCTTTGCTATATCTCGAGAGATGAAAACGTTACAATAATATTAAGGTAATGTTTTAACTTACAAGCGAATATATTTGTGGCATACCCGTAGAGTCAGAACAAGAAATAAACATAGACACAACACCCGCAAGTGAGATAACGTAAGGCCATAAATGTAGAGTCAGAACAAAAAATAAACATATACAAAACACCCGCTAGTGAGATAACGTAAAGCCATAAATCTACAGTCAGAAAAAAAATAATAAAAAACACCCACTAGTGAGTTAACGTAAAGCCATAAATGTACAGTCAGAACAAGAAATAAACATATACAAAACACCCGTTAGTGAGATAACGTAAGGCCATAAATGTAGAGTCAGAACAAGAAATCAACATAGACACGACACCCGCTAGTGAGATAACGTAAGGCCATAAATGTAGAGTCAGAACAAAAAATAAACATATACAAAACACCCGCTAGTGAGATAACGTAAAGCCATAAATCTACAGTCAGAAAAAAATAATAAAAAACACCCACTAGTGAGTTAACGTAAAGCCATAAATGTACAGTCAGAACAAGAAATAAACATATACAAAACACCCGTTAGTGAGATAACGTAAGGCCATAAATGTAGAGTCAGAACAAGAAATCAACATAGACACAACACCCGCTAGTGAGATAATGTAAAGGCATAAATGTAGAGTCAGAACAAAAAATAAACATATACAAAACACCCGCTAGTGAGATAACGTAAAGCCATAAATGTAGAGTCAGAACAAAAAATAAACATAGACACAATACCCGGTAGTGAGATAACGTAAGGCCATAAATGTAGAGTCAGAACAAGAAATAAACATAGACACAACACTCGGTAGTGAGATAACGTAAAGCCATAAATGTAGAGTCAGAACAAGAAATAAACATAGACACAACACCCGGTAGTGAGATAACGTAAAGCCATAAATGTAGGGTCAGAACAAGATATAAACATAGACACAACACCCGGTAGTGAGATAACGTAAAGCCATAAATGTAGAGTCAGAACAAGAAATAAACATAGACACAACACTCGGTAGTGAGATAACGTAAAGCCATAAATGTAGAGTCAGAACAAGATATAAACATAGACACAACACCCGGTAGTGAGATAACGTAAAGAAATAAATGTAGAGTCAGAACAAGAAATAAACATAGACACAACACTCGGTAGTGAGATAACGTAAAGCCATAAATGTAGAGTCAGAACAAGAAATAAACATAGACACAACACCCGGTAGTGAGATAACGTAAAGCCATAAATGTAGAGTCAGAACATGATATAAACATAGACACAACACCCGGTAGTGAGATAACGTAAAGCCATAAATGTAGAGTCAGAACAAGAAATAAACATAGACACAACACCCGTTAGTGAGATAACGTAAAGCCATAAATGTAGAGTCAGAACAAGAAATAAACATAGACACAACACCCGGTAGTGAGATAACGTAAAGCCATAAATGTAGAGTCAGAACAAGAAATAAACATAGACACAACACCAGCTAGTGAGATAACGTAAAGCCATAAATGTAGAGTCAGAACAATAAATAAACATAGACACAACACCCGCTAGTGAGATAACGTAAGGCCATAAATGTAGAGACAGAACAAAAAATAAACATATACAAGACACCCGCTAGTGAGATAACGTAAAGCCATAAATGTAGAGTCAGAACAAGATATAAACATAGACACAATACCCGGTAGTGAGATAACGTAAAGCCATAAATGTAGAGTCAGAACAAGAAATAAACATAGACACAACACCCGGTAGTGAGATAACGTAAAGCCATAAATGTAGAGTCAGAACAAGAAATAAACATAGACACAACACCCGGTAGTGAGATAACGTAAAGCCATAAATGTAGAGTCAGAACAAGAAATAAACATAGACACAACACCCGATAGTGAGATAACGTAAAGCCATAAATGTAGAGTCAGAACAAGATATAAACATAGACACAACACCCGGTAGTGAGATAACGTAAAGCCATAAATGTAGAGTCAGAACAAGAAATAAACATAGACACAACACCCGGTAGTGAGATAACGTAAAGCCATAAATGTAGAGTCAGAACAAGAAATAAACATAGACACAACACCCGGTAGTGAGATAACGTAAAGTCATAAATGTAGAGTCAGAACATGATATAAACATAGACACAACACCCGGTAGTGAGATAACGTAAAGCCATAAATGTAGAGTCAGAACAAGAAATAAACATAGTTACAACACCCGTTAGTGAGATAACGTAAAGCCATAAATGTAGAGTCAGAACAAGAAATAAACATAGACACAACACCCGGTTGTGAGATAACGTAAGGCCATAAATGTAGAGTCAGAACAAGAAATAAACATAGACACAACACCCGGTAGTGAGATAACGTAAAGCCATAAATGTAGAGTCAGAACAAGATATAAACATAGACACAACACCCGGTAGTGAGATAACGTAAAGCCATAAATGTAGAGTCAGAACAAGATATAAACATAGACACAACACCCGGTAGTGAGATAACGTAAGGCCATAAATGTAGAGTCAGAACAAGAAATAAACATAGACACAACAACTGGTAGTGAGATAACGTAAAGCCATGAATGTAGAGTCAGAACAAGAAATAAACATAGACACGACGCCCGCTAGTGAGATAACGTAAAGCCATAAATGTAGAGTCAGAACAAGAAATAAACATAGACACAACACCCGCTAGTGAGATAACGTAAGGCCATAAATGTAGAGTCAGAACAAGAAATAAACATAGACACAACACCCGGTAGTGAGATAACGTAAAGCCATAAATGTAGAGTCAGAACAAGAAATAAACATAGACACAACACCCGGTAGTGAGATAACGTAAGGCCATAAATGTAGAGTCAGAACAAGAAATAAACATAGACACAACACCCGCTAGTGAGATAACGTAAGGCCATAAATGTAGAGTCAGAACAAGAAATAATCATAGACAAAACACCCGCTAGTGAGATAAAGTAAAGCCATTAATATAGAGTCAGAACAAGAAATAAACATATACAAAACACCCGTTAGTGAGATAACGTAAGGCCATAAATGTAGAGTCAGAACAAGAAATAAATATAGACACAACACCCGCTAGTGAGAGAACGTAAGGCCATAAATGTAGAGACAGAACAAAAAATAAACATACACAAAACACCCGCTAGTGAGATAACATAAAGCCATAAATGTAGAGTCAGAACAAGAAATAAACATAGACACAACACCCGGTAGTGAGATAACGTAAGGCCATAAATGTAGAGTCAGAACAAGAAATAAACATAGACACAACACCCGCTAGTGAGATAACGTAAGGCCATAAATGTAGAGTCAGAACAAGAAATAAACATAGACACAACACCTGGTAGTGAGATAACGTAAGGCCATAAATGTAGAGTCAGAACAAGAAATAAACATAGACGCAACACCCGCTAGTGAGATAAAGTAAAGCCATAAATATAGAGTCAGAACAAGAAATAAACATATACTAAACACCCGCCAGTGAGATGACGTAAAACCATAAATGTACAGTCAGAATATGAAATAAACATAGACACAACACCTGCTAGTGAGATAAAGTAAAGCCATAAATGTACAGTCAGAAAAAAATAAACATATACAAAACACCCACTAGTGAGTTAACGTAAAGCAATAAATGTATAGTTGCAAGAAGAAATAAACATAGACACAACAGTCGCTTATTACACAATGTGAAGATATAAACAATGAGATAGAACAAGATGTAAATATAGATACAACACCACCTGATGACTCAAAGTAAGTACATAAACGGTGATTCAGGTTATGTGGTAGTAATTACCTTTAATTTACCCTGTGTTATATATTATTCTTTATACCTTTTTTTGCCAGTAAATTTAAAATTTAATATTTTTTACAGTGTGAAACGACGATGGATTGTTGCTCCCCGTTCACCTGCTATCCACCGTTTGCACAGCAGAAGATTCAGAAATACTTGTGTTACAGATTCAGGTAACCTATGCGTCACCAGCCTGCATAACATGACGGCTGAGAATCAGTTTTATGTGAAAACGAACGACATACGAACGACACTATTAAAAGCAGTCCAAACACGAGATAATATAAACAATTATATTTTCTCACATTGTATGTGTGTGGAAGTGATATAAAATCGAAAGTTAATGCAATTAATATTTTAATAAAAGGACATGTGCAATATATAATTTACAAAAACGTATATGTTTTTTGATGTTATAAGTATTTTAATTTAGTTTTATTTAAACCCTAAAATACTGAGCAACCTAAAAAACGATGTAGAGAAAAGGAATATAATAAAAAAGTTTATATTTTGGACCATTACCACAGCGTCGATATTAGATAAAGTAGTGTTTTTTTTTAATATGGATCAATTTTGGAAGCTAAAGTAGCCACTGCCATTCAACAGTCAATTGTTACACTAAGGTAATACAAACTGGGTTCTGAAAAAATACGTAAACATTCTTTGACGTTACCTAGGATCGAACGCAGGATTTATTTGTGTGTGTGTGTGTGTGTGTGTGTGTGTGTGTGTGAGTGTGCGTGTGTGCGTGTGTGTGTGTATGCGTGTGTATTTGTATATATATATATATATATATATATATATATATATATATATATATATATATATATATCATATATCATAAATAGTTATCATCTGGAGTACAACCTTTCATTCTGCAGTGAATAGACACGCAGTTCCAACAATTCGCTAGAATATCATCTAGCATTGACGAGGTGAACCCAACAACAGTTGAAGAGCGAGATGTTAGTATTATAATCATGGAAGCGATTTTTACCCTAGTTAAATGTTGAAGATTTTTTTGAAATGATTTACGTTCAATAAATACATAATATACTTGCATACTTGTACACATACACATACATACATACGTACTTACGCACAAACATACATACATACATAAATACATACATACAAGCATGCATACATACATAAATACACACACAAATACATACATACATACATAAATACATACATGCATGCATACATACACACATACATACATAGATACATACGTACATACATACATACATACATAGATACATACATACACATATACATAGATACATACATACACATATACATACATACATACATGCACACATACACACATACATATATACATACATACACACATACATACATATATACATACACACATAGACACATACATACATACATACAAACATGCACATATACATACATACATACATACATGCACACATACATACATAGGTACATACATACATACATACATACATACATAGTTATATACATACATAGAGACATATATACATACATACACACATACATACATACACACAACCATGCATACATACATTCATACATACATACATAGGTACATACATACATACATACATGCATACATACATGCATACATACATAGATATATACATACATACAGACATATATACATACATACACACATACATACATACACACATTCATACATACACACATACATACATACATACATGCATACATACATACATAGGTACATACATACATACATACATAGGTACATACATATATACATACATACATATTTACATACATACACACATACATACATACACACATACATTCATACATACATACATACATAGATATATACATACATGCAGACATATATACAAACTAGCATATATATGTGCCTGTACCTTCAAGATACACTACCATCTGTATATGCTGGAAGTGTTTATATTTGTTATCTAAACAGATAACCGCTTCTTTATTAATTTGCTTCACACAGAGATTAGGGTCAAGCCATACCACACATACACGTTCTGATGCCAGCAAATCTATCCATTTGCTGCTTCTTCTCCTCTTTGTGACAAAATGAAATCGTTATGCTTCAGTATAATATGTGTTGTAGCTCTAACGTGTTTCCGAAGCTTTAGGGTGGAATCCTGCTACAGATTAATCCGAGACGCAATGTATAACTGTTCTCAACCTGGAGAAGGGGTGAGTGTTAAATCTCAATTAGTAATCTCTGATTACTTTTATAATCATGGTTTTATTTTTTCAATATTTTGTACTATTAATGCCCAATGATCATTTTAACACTCATAGTTCATACAATATATTCAGTTTGTTGAGTTGGCTACATTGCTGGATCAGCTGTTTTAGTTTCAAGAGTCTGTCTAAGGATTCCACTTGCAATTGTCAGGACATAACCTAACTTCTGAAACTTCTACTTTACAAACGATAATAGGTAAGCTGTACTCAGTAAATCTTTACTTGAAAATTATTTTCTAATAGTTTAGATATTATTGCTTTATTCTATATCAACACCTATTGAAACTTATTTGAAATTGAAGTAAAAAAAGTAAAATTCTATATGAGTAAAATAATCATCATTGGGAATTATAATGCATATTCTTCAAGAGATGTGAAAATTTATTCACAATTATAAATGCAATCTTTTATATGTAGTTTATATTCTTTATACATAAAATGTTGTTACTTCATCATATTCCATGTATATTATTAAGGTTTTAGACATTTTCTGTCGATTTGTTATGTGGACTTTTCTAACAAAAGTAGATAAATTCCACAATGATTCATATGTGTTATAAAAGTAAGGTTTTACTTTTACATTTATAATTCTTGATTCCAGGGAGCAATGGCCCAGACATTCTTGAATGACATAAATATCGAAGAAGCGTTATGTGGCGATCTGTCAGATATAGAGTTATTTTCGGAAGGTGATTTAGATGCTGATTCTGTTGAAAATATTTCTGAAAACCTCCTTCAAGAAAGGCTTGAAGAATGTGAAGAAGCCATTCTTCTAGAACACAACCTACAACAAGATGAACAGGTTAGTGATATTCAATCCGTCTCGGAACCAGGGCCTTCTTTAGGATCACCAATTTCTGGATTCTCTGAGGAAAATATCAGACTTCTTGTAAATAATACATCAAAGCCAGGGCCGTCAAAATCTTCTTGGAGACACCATAGGGAATCTTGTATTTGAAGACAGCCCATGCACTCTTCAGATGACTTGTCCTGAAGAAGTATTCTCACCGTTTGAATATTTTAAAATGTTCATTGATAACCAAATCATTGATAATTTTGTAAATGAAACAAATCTTTATTCTGTCCAGCAGTCTGGTAAGAACATAGATTGCAATGCTGCTGAGATTGAACAATACCTGGGCATTCATCTCATGAGTTGATCATTAGGATGCCTAGTTATAGAATGTACTGGGCCGATGAAACACGTTCCCCCCCCCCCATTGCAGATGTAATGTCAAGAAATCGGTTTGATTCCTTACGTAGTTATTTCCATGTCAATGATAATTCAAATATGCTAAGCTCTACTGATCCAAAGCATGATAAATTGTTCAAGGTTCGTCCGTTCATTGACGCTGTAAAACAAAATATGCGAAAAGTTGAAACTGATGAAAAATGTGCAGTGGACGAACTTATAATCCCCTTCAAAGGGCGTTGTGCCATGAAACAATATGTACGAAACAAACCTCATAAATGGGGGATAAAGGTTTTTGCTTTGGCCTCTAACTGTGGTATTGTACATGATTTTGATATATATGTAGGAAAAGGTACCATAAAAAACTGTACTAATCTTGGCGTAAGTGGCAAGGTAATGTTATAAAGCTTACAGAGATTGTACCAAAAAATAAAAATTATAAGATATTTATTGATAACTGGTTCACTTCCCACAGCCTGTTAGTTGAACTCAAAAGGCAAGGTCTCTTGGCAGTTGGCACTGTTAGAACAAATAGATTAGCTGGGTGTCAGTTCATTGAAGACAAGGCTCTTTCACAAAAAGGACGAGGAAGCTATGATGTCAAAATAGACATGGAAAACAAAATCATGGCATGCAAATAGTATGACAACAAACCTGTGTGTTTAGCATCAACATATGTGGGAGTTGAGCCAACAGAAACAGTTCTAAGATGGTCTGTTGCTCAAAAGTGTAAGGTACCCGTTGTTAGACCAGCAATGGTAAAAGAGTACAATGCCTCAATGGGTGGAGTAGATCTCCATGATATGCTTGTAGAATTGTACAGGGTGGATATGAGAGTCAAGCGTTACTACCTTAGGATTATATTTCATGTGATTGATATGTGTGTTGTAAATGCTTGGCTTCTTTATAGACGCCATCATAAACAAATTTCTGCAACCATAAAGGTAATTCCACTCATAAAATTAAAAGCAAGTATAGGACATGCGCTTCTTTCTTCTGGGAAAAACAAAACAAAACAAAGGGGAAGACCATCAAGCAGCGAAACATCACGAGATTTAGCTAATAAAAAAAAATACAAATGCACGCCAAGACCTGTGGAGGATGTGCGCCGTGGTTGTATTGATCACTGGCCAATACCAACAGAAGAAAAACAAAGGTGCAAACTTTGTATAAAAATGTACTCAACAACCAAATGTAGCAAATGTAATATGCACCTCTGTTTGAATCAAAAGCGCAACTGCTTTGTTGAATTTCACAGAAAATCATAGGTGAAAAATATACTATCAAATATCTTGTTCATACTTATTATTATTTTTGTAATATATTATAATTTGTATGTAAATTAATAAAATATATTCAAAAGAATGACTTGGGTATTAATTTTATATCATAAACATGTTTGAAAGCATCTTCATACTTTATAACTTGCAGGTATAGGAAATGAATGTGATTGATGCAAACCCATCATCACTTCCCAATGATGACGTTTTTACTCATGGTTCGTTTAGCCCCCTGATAACACCAGAACCACTAATTTTGACATGTTATTTATGTTATTTAAGATGCAATTTAAACAATTCATGAAGAAAAAAATTTTTTTTCAAATAATATCCAGATTTGGGCTGGAAAGGGTTAAGGGTTCTCAAATATCATTCCATTATTTTGTGTGTTATTAATAAGTATCCATGCAAATGAGTGGATATGTTTTCGCTTTTATAATTTCTGTGATACACAATTTTCTTATGGGTGCAGAGAATTTGGCTTAAACAGTGATATGGAGCAGTAATCAAACATAATTATAAATATTCATTTATTTACTAAAATATTTCAAACGATCCCATGCATTAATCTTTGATAGAAAACCACCGTATTTACATTGGGGTTACTATGGTTACGGCATTTTTAATTCAGTTGCCATGAAAGCAAACAATTCTCTTTAACAATGTAATAATCGTTGAATATTTCAGAAATCATTTCAAGGAATCAGACAATATCTAAATAATCTATGACCGGAAATACCGCAAACTCTCTGTTCTCACCATAATGAGCTGGGCGTTATGGACTGTGGAGAGCTTTGCTCTTTGAAAAATTTTGTTTTAACATTCATTAAACATTAAAACTTACTATTTTTGGCAATATCATACCCTACATTTATAAAATGGAAATTACGCACGCAATATTTATATCCTTTTTATGCTAAAACATTACATTTTGTTTATAATTCCAGAGTGATTATGCTGCATTATTCTCCTAATGCAGTTATTAACTCCTCATATATTCAGATGCAATTTTCTAATCCTGTTATTATTACTTCGCTGATAAAAGCAGATACTGTAATTGCATAATTCACTTAATGTATTTGTTGATAGAGGCAGATATTCTTCTTTTAATACACCTCAATAAATCCTAATTGATAAAAGGGAATTATTTTCACACTTAAATTCTCTTCATTGATAACGCCAGATATTGTAATCCCTTAACAATCCACTCAATATTACTTCGTTCAAAAAAGCAGTTACTGTGTTTTGATAACTCACTTGTTATTTCTTCATTGATAATGGAAGGCGATTTTAACCATTTGATATTTGTAATTATTAAAGGCAAATGATCCTTTTGTCGTTTAATCCACATAATATTTCTACATTGGTAGAAGCAGATGCTATATTTCTATATTTAAATTATTATTTCTTCATTGGTAAAGGAAAATATTTTTTCTTCTAAAGGAGATGCTGAGGCGGATAGTTTGCTATATGGGGAGCTTAGATTAGACACCTCTTGTAGGAGAAGCGTAGATGGGTTGCCTCACGTAGGAGGAGGCCACTTTGAGTCTTTTGTAATAAGAATGTAAACTGGTTGCCTCCAACAAGAGGAGTTGAACTGTATCTAAATATAAGGCCTCTTGTAAGAGTAACGTAGATTATTATTATGCGGTATAGAGACAAAAAGGTTTCCTCTTTTAATAAGAAGCTAAGATCTTTCTTCTCGAATAAGTGGGTTTAGACCCTTTGTAGGAGAAAACTGCGAATAGTTACTCTATTTTAAGAAAAGGTTAAACTGATCGTTCCCCTTGGGAGGGAATTTGATTGAACTAATGTTGTATCAGGCAGCCCATTTTATGTCGGAGGAACATGGATTGGCCACCTCGTTTAGAAGACGCTAACAGTGATCGTTCCCAATAGGAGGGACTTTGAATGAGCGCCTCTTGTAGGAGGAAGTGAGGCTGCCCACCACTTGTTGGAGGAACTTAATCTGACTCACCAGTTTAGGAGAAGCTTAAGCTGATCGTGTCCCTTAGGAGGAGCATTCATTGAGCGCCTGTTGTAGGAGGGACTGATGCTGCCCACCACTTGTTGGAGGAACCTAAACTGTCTCCCTGGTTTAGGAGAAGCTTAGGCTAATGGTGTCCCCTATGAAGAGCATTCATTGAGCGTCTGTTGTAGGATGGACTTGGCTGTCTACCACTGGTCGGAGGAACTTAAACTGTCTCCCTGGTTTAGGAGCGGCTTAAGCTGATCGTATCTTTTAGGAGGGACTTTGATTGAGCGTATGTTGAAGGAGGAACGTATTGGAGGAACTTTAACTGAGTCCTTGGTTTAAGAGAAGCTTAAACTTAATCGTGTCCGTTAGAAGGGTCATCGATTGAGCGACTGTTGTAGGAGGGAGTGAGGCTATGCACCACTTGTTGGAGGAACCTAAACTGTCTCCCTCGTTTAGGAGAAGCTTAAGTTGATCGTGTCCCATAGGATGGACAGAGATTGAACGTCTGTTGTAGGTGGGTGTGAGCCTGCCCACCAGTTGTTGGATGAACTGTCTCCCTGGTGTAGGAAAAGCTTAAGCTGATCGTGTCCGTTAGGAAGGACATTAATTGAGAGCCTTTTGTAGGAGGGAATGAGCCTGCCAACCACTTGTTCGAGAAACTTTAACTGCCTCCCTTGTTTAAGAGAAGCTTAAGCTGATCGTGGCCCTTAGGATTAACATTCATTAAGCGTCTGTTGTAGGAGGGACTGAGGCTGCCAATAATTTGTTGGAGGAACTTAAGCTGTCTCAATGGTGTTGGAGAAGCTTAAGCTGATCGTGTCTCTTGAGAGGAACATTCACTGAGCGTCTGTTGTAAGAGGGAGTGAGTATGTCTACCACTTGTTGAAGGACATTAAACTGTCTCCTTCGTTTAGGAGAAGCTTTGCTGATCGTGTCTTTTAGAAGAAACATTCATTGAGTGTCTGTTGTAGGAGGGATTGAGGTTGCCCACCACTTGTTGGGGGAACTAGTACTGTCTCCTTGGATTAGGAGAAGCTAAAGCTGATCGTGTCCTTAAGGAATGACATTGATTGAGCGCCAGTTGTAAGAGGGACTGAGGCTGCCCACCAGTTGTTGAAGGAACATAAACTGTCCCCCTGGTTTAGTAGAAGCTTAAGCTTATCGTGTCTCTTAGGAAGAACATTCATTGAGGGTCTGTTGTAGGATGGAGTGATGCTGCCCAAAACGTATTGGTGGAACTTAAATTGTCTCCCTGGTTTAGGATAAGCTTGAGCTGATCACGTCTATTCGGTGGAACATTCATTGAGCGCCTGTTGTAGGAGGGACTGAGGTTGACCACCACTTGCTGCAGGAACTTAACCTGTCTTCCTGGTTTAGGACAAGCTTAAGCTGAGCGTATCATTTAGAAGGTACTTTGATTGAGGGCCTGTTGTAAGAGGGACTGAGGCTGCCCACCAGTTGTTGGAGGAACTTAAACTGTCACCCTGGTTTAGTAGAAGCTTAAGCTTATCGTGTCTCTTAGGAAGAACATTCATTGAGGGTCTATTGTAGGATGGAGTAATGCTGCCCAAAAAGTATTGGAGGAACTTAAACTGTCTCCCTGGGATAGAAAAAGCTTAATCTGATCGTTTCCCTTAGGAGGAACAATCAGTGAGCGTCTGTTGTAGTAAAACGAAATTTGAATATATCAAATTGGTTTAGAAAATGGATATAAAAGAAAAACTATAGATAAATTAAATAATAACATAATAAGACAACATAAACTCGAAAATAACTTTGTACCTAATAAGAGAGAAAATATTTGGACAAATTTTACATTCACTGGTAACGAAATAAATGAAATTACAAGATTATTTAAAGAAACAAATTTACAAATTACATATAAAACTGATAATAAAATTAAAAATTAAATAAACAATAACAAAAATCAAAATAATATGCACGAAAGAAATGGAGTATATAATATAAAATGTCAAACTTGTAATAAATTTTATGTAGGACAAACTAAAAAGAAATTAAAAGAGAGATACAAAGAACATTTAAACGCGTATATAAAACCAAACTTATACAAGTCAAATTTAGCTACTCATTGTATTAATAATGGACACGAGTTTCCAGAAATAGAAAATATGAAATTATTAAAAGAATTAAATAAAGGATTAAAAATGAATATATTTAAAACATTGGAAATTTATAAGCATAAAGTTAAAGACAAATTAACTTGTTGTGTTTAAGCCTTGTATTAGGAGTTAGTCTATAACGCTAAGCTTGGTCCCATATCATTAGGCATTAGGCTATACCATTAAGCATGGTCTACGATCATTATGCATTTAGGTATAAACATAAGCATGATCCCATATGATTAAGCAATAAGCTATAACTATAAGCATCACCCCATTTCAATACAAATTCAGCTATATTTATAAGCA
The DNA here is from genome assembly GCA_036971475.1 of Prosapia bicincta. NCBI lineage: Eukaryota > Metazoa > Arthropoda > Insecta > Hemiptera > Cercopidae > Prosapia > Prosapia bicincta. The sequence goes on along the minus strand of JBAIZL010000002.1, from coordinate 20,302,130 downwards.
TGATCTCATATCACAAAACATAGGCTACATCCATGAGCATGATCCCATATCACTAAAAATTAGGCTATACTATAGGCATGATCCCACATCAATAAACATTAGGCTATATCTATAGGCATGATCCCATATCACTAAACATTAGGCTATATCTATAGGCATGAACCCATATCACTAAAACTTAGGCTATATCTATAAGCATAATCTCTTATCACTAAACATTAGGCTATATCTATAAGCTTGATGCCATATCACTAAATATTAGGCGATCACTATAACCATGATCTCTTATCATTAGGCATTGAGGTACTCCTATAGACATGATCCCATATCAATAGGCATAAAGCATATCTATTGGCATGATACCATATCATTAGGCATTAAGCTATAATCATAATCATGATCTCTTATCATTAGGCATTGAACTACAGCTATAGGCATGATCCCATATCACTAGAACATTAGGCTATATCTATAAGCATGACCCATATCACTAAATATTTGGCTATATCTAAAATCACGATCCCATATCACTAAACATTAAGCGATATCTATAAGCATGATCTCATATCATTAGGCATTGAGCTACAGCTATAGGCATGATCCCATACCAATAAGAATAAAGTTATAACTATAACCATAATCCCATATCAATAATCACTAAGCTATAACTATAGGCATGATCCCATATCAAAAAGCACTAAGCTATAACTATAAGCATTATCCCTATCATTAGGCATTAAGCTATAACTATAAACATGATCCCATATCATTAGGCATTCAGCTATAACTGTGAGCATGATCCCATATCATTAGACATTCAGCTATAACTATAAACATGATCCCATTCCAATAATCATTAAGGTATACTTATAAGCATGGTTCCTAATCAACAAGCACAGAGCTATAACTATAAGCCTGATCACATATCATTAGGCATTAAGCTATAACTATAAACATGATCCCATATCACTAAACATTACTATACGCATGATCCCATATCACTAAATATTACTATACGCATGATCCCATATCACTAAACATTAGGCTATATTTATAAGCAGGGTCTCATATCATTATTAATAACGCTATAACTATAAGCATGATTCCACATCAACAAGCACTAAGCTATAACTATAAGCATGATCCCATATCATAATCATAATGCTATCATTATAAGCATGATCCCATTAAACAAGCACTACGCTATAACTATAAGCATGATACCATATCATAATCATAACGCTATAACTATAAGCATGATCCCATATCATTAATCATAACGCTATAACTATAAGCATGATTCCACATAATCAAACACTAAGCTATAACTATAAGCATGATCCCAAATGATTATTCATAACGCTATAACTATAAGCATGATCTCATATCAACAAGCACTAGGCTATAACTATAAGCATGATCCCATATCAACAAACACTAAGCTATAACTATAAGCATGATCCCATATCATAATCATAACGCTATCACTACAAACATGATCCCATATCAACAAGCACTAAGCTATAACTATAAGTATGATCCCATATCATCAAGCACTAAGCTATAACTATAAGCATGATCCTATATCATAAACATAACGCTATTACTATAAGCATGATCCCATTAGACAAGCAATACGCTATAACTATAAGCATGATCCCATATCTTAATCATAACGCTATCACTATAAGCATGATCCCATATCAAGAAGCAGAAAGCTATAACTATAAGCATTATCCCATATCATAATCATAACGCTATAACTATAAGCATTATCACATTAAACAAGCACTAAGCAATAACTATAAGCATGATCCCATATCATAATCATAATGCTATAACTATAATCATGATCTCATATCATTAATCATGACGCTATAACTATAAGCATGATTCCACATAACCAAGCACTAAGCTATAACTATAAGCATGATCCCATATCAACAAGCACTAAGCTATAACTATAAGCATGAGCCCAATATCATTAATCATAACGCTATAACTATAAGCATGATTCCACATAACCAAGCACTAAGCTATAACTATAAGCATGATTCCACATAACCAAGCACTAAGCTATAACTATAAGCATGATCCCATATCAAGAAGCATTAAGCTATAACTATAAGCATGATTCAATATCAACAAGCACTAATCTATAACTATAAGCATGATCCCATATCAACGAGCACTAAGCTATTACCATAAGCATGATCACATATCAACAAGCACTAAGCTGTAACTATAAGCATGATTCCATATCAAGAAGCACTAAGGTATAACTATAAGCATGATCCCATATCAACAAGCACTAAGCTATAACAATAAGCATGATTCCATATCAACAAGCACTAAGATATAACTATAAGCATGATCCCCTATTATTAGGCATTCAGCTATAAACCTAAGATGTGTTCCACAACTAGAAACATTAGGTTATAACATTAGACAGTAGCCGCCTACATTAAGAACTACCATTAAGGATTAAACAAACACAATTGACATTAAGCATTAGACTATACCATTAGGTTATAATAGTATAAAGTAGCTATAATCACTAAGCATTAGGCTCTAACTTTATGCATTTTACTCTATAATAAACATCAACTATTAGGTCGTATCATGATGCAGTAGAATGTAACATTGAACATTAAATGTAAACAACAGTCATCAAGCCGACACATTATACATCCATATATATTGTATAATGCTAGCTCATTGTTAATGCCTATTCCTTAGTATAGACGATTAATGCCTAATGTAATAGCCCAGCGCTAAAGAATTGAGCTTAAGGCTAACGATATAGTTCAGTGCTTGATCTGTGATGAGTCTGGCTAATAGAGCATGTATTGTCTAATAATATAGAATGCTATTGAACGATACAAGTGAATGTTCATCGTTTTCCCTTAATTCTAATATCTAATGCGACTGATCATTGCTCTTTTTTGACGCTTAGTGCTTAGCGGATGTGGTTAATAGATAATTGCATAGCTTAATCCTTAATGTGTAATGGGTCATTTTTCCTAATGTTTAGTTTTACAGTTTAGTGCCTAGTGTAGCTAAACAAATATTATTTGTGCTTAGCTTGTGAGGTTATGTTAGAAACAAATAAAAACATACACAAAACTCACAAATTAATCATTTATTTACTCATACGCGTTTCAATGACCAAGTCATCATCAGTGAGAGTTACAAATAGTTGTAAGTTAGAGTTTGTAGTAGTAACTCTCACTGATGATGATGACTTGGTCATTAAAACGCGTATGAGTAAATAAGTGTATAATTTGTGAGTTTTGTATGTTTTTATTTGTTCCTAGTGTAGCTAGTTTTAATGATGACATAATTTTTCCCAACGATATGTCTATAGCCTACAGACATAAAATTGTATAACATGTTATAGACCGAATATATCAAGAAATGTAGTGACTTATATAAAACTTTACAAGAACTACTAGATGTTTAATAATATAAGAAATTTGTTAAAGCAAATCTTCAAGTAATAGTGCACCGTTAACTTTTATCGCTGTGATAACTGTCGTTAAAAACTGTTAATTGTCGACAATTTAAAGTTATTTAAATTTAAAAAAATGTTTTGCTAGAAAAACTTACTTACTTCTTGCTGCGGACGTCCAGGGTCATGTGACTCCGATGTTCCGATGTGCATAATAAGTTGCTGCAGCCAAGGTCCAAAACTGTTTATCGATCAATATTGTTTTGATATTTCCCGGCTTCCCAGCGCAGACAGCAGAGCCTGTCTTGGTGGAATTGGTGAGGAGCATCAAAGGAGGATATGGTCTAGACTCTAGAGTCTCCTCCTCTTTTCTACAGTTAGGGCAGAGTGGAGATTCACTCAGATTAAATCTGAAGAGATAGGTCTCAGTCACAATGTGTCCGATTCTTGCTCGTGCTGCAAATACGGCTGGGAACCCCGTGATACATTTCCAAATCATTTGGTTCTTTTCGAATGTCATAGAGGTTTCTATCTTTGGTTTCTTCTCTCCAACGGTGGATCCATTTTCCTCTAACTGATGTTTTCACAGAACTCAGGTATTTCTTTAGAGAGTATTGTGGTAAGAAGAATGGTACCATTTCTGCTGCTTGTTTGGCGATTGTATCTGCTTTTTCATTGCCGTCGATGCCGCAGTATGAGGTGATCCACTGGAGCTGTAATTGTTTCTCATCTTTGCTGAGAGTGTTGAGTAAATTTGTTATTTCTTCTAGTCTGAATGAGTACCTTCCTGGTTTCCGGGTCTCTATCATGTGCAAGGCGCTCTTGGAGTCAGTGAATATACAGAACTTCTCTGCTCGTAGTTGAAGGCAGTTTACCAAAGCTGCATTTATTGCCAGCAACTCTGCATCGACACAGGAGGCTGCATTTGCTGGTATGTAATATTCTTCTTTGGAGAGGTGGTTATAGTAGCCTGCTCCTGGCTTATCTTGGACTAGATCTACTGACCCATCGGTGTAGATGTAAACGGAGTGTGGGTACAGATTCTGAATCATTCAGTGACTTGTCTTTAGATGGTTTTAGGATTGGTACAATTAGTGCTGTTTTCCATTTTTCAGGGATATTTCCCGTGTGGCAAATTTAATTGAATGCTTTTAGTAGCCTATATTAGTAAACATCTCTTCTGAGCTATGTTGGAGCATTCTGTTATGGAATCCATCTAGTCCGGGAGTCGAGTCCTTCAATCTGGATACTTAATTTCTCAGCTCCCATTTAAAGCGTACGTTCCAGGCGGTACAGTTCTTCGACTTGGGAAATTAACTGCTTTTCTTTAGTAGTGAGCTTTTTGGGCCATGGGATTTTCTTTCCAGCCCTGTTCTTGAAAAACGAGTTTAAAGTGTCCGCTTTTGTTTTGTCATCCTCTAACCACTCTCCAGCTTCACTTTGTATTTGGCTGATCTTTTGGCCAGTATTACCTTCAATTGATTTAAGTTTTTTCCAGACTGTGCTGGGTGGAGCGCTTGCATTTATTGAGCCCACAAATTCTCTCCAAGATTTCCTTTTCTCTGAGATTATTGTACGTCTCAGGATGGCGTTGCATCTGTTGCATTCTTGTCTGTACTGTTTGGTTCTCTGAACTTTCCATCTTCTTCTAGCCTTTTGTCGATCTTTTCTAAGCTGGTTGATTTTCTCTGACCACCAGCTATTTTTAAATTGGTGTTCTCTTCTTGGTTTCTTTTTGGGGATGGTATGGTCAGATGCTTGAAGAAGTTTTATTTCTAGAAGTTCTGGGGTGTATTGTATTATCTCGCTTGCTCTAGTTTCTTCTGTGAAAGCACTCAAGTCAGCTTTTTAAATATTGTATTTATTGCTTATGACAGATGGGTTCTGAACTGGATTTAATGAAATAATTATTGTATCATATCGCTGATGTTTATATTATAATGGTCACAGATTAGAAGATCTCACCCTCACAATTCACAGCGTCTGTCACTTCACATAAGCGCCTGTGCTTACGAGTTAGTTAGCCACGAAGCACAGAGCACTGTTATCACTTCAGTTTTATTCGATGACTCTAGATAACATAATTAACATCGATAAACCTATTTTTGTCTCCAATACAAAATGCTTTAGTTTCCTTAACCAGCACTGGTTTCATTACGCCGGGTTAACTTGATTAAGGTGAGTAAATACAATTACTGGATTTTATTTAGGTTTAAATATTTTGTTATATTTTACACGACAAGCACGACTGTAGCTCGAAAGGTGTTTTTGTAATTAGGTAAACATATTGTTCATATTTGTGTAAGATATTTAGTTTAAAACAAAATTATTTTATTTTTTCAAACTATTTTATGAATAGTAACAGCTATATTGAAACTGAAATAGTATCAGTATTAGTAACAGTGATTATTAACATAACGGTCAACTGAAATTGCGTTAGTAACAGTGACAGTAATATAGCGAATATTACCGGTAGTTGTCTCGGCTACGTTTACGGTGGAGATGTGCGTCGTGTTGCGACGAGACGAACGCCCCTGTTTAAAACCGTAACATGGTAAAAGGAGCGTGATATTTTTTGTCATATACAGGAACAAACTAAAAATCGTGAATTTGTTTCCAATTGAAACTGTAAAAGTAATGAGAAGGGTAAACGTCACAAGATGGTTAGAAGTAAGAATAAGAGTGAAAGTGATATTAAGGGAAAACGTAACGAGATGGGTAAAAGTAAGAATAAGGGTGAAAGTGATATTAAGGGAAAACGTAACGAGATGGGTAAAAGTAAGAATAAGGGTGAAAGTGATATTAAGGGAAAACGTAACGAGATGGGTAAAAGTAAGAATAAGGGTGAAAGTGATATTAAGGGAAAACGTTACGAGATGGGTAAAAGTAAGGATAAGGGTGAAAGTGATATTAAGGGAAAACGTAACGAGATGGGTAAAAGTAAGAATAAGGGTGAAAGTGATATTAAGGGAAAACGTAACGAGATGGGTAAAAGTAAGAATAAGGGTAAAAGTGATATTAAGGGAAAACGTAACGAGATGGGTAAAAGTAAGAATAAGTGTGAAAGTGATATTAAGGGAAAACGTAACGAGATGGGTAAAAGTAAGAATAAGGGTGAAAGTGATATTAAGGGAAAACGTAACGAGATGGGTAAAAGTAAGAATAAGGGTGAAAGTGATATTAAGGGAAAACGTAACGAGATGGGTAAAAGTAAGAATAAGGGTGAAAGTGATATTAAGGGAAAACGTAACGAGATGGTAAAAGTAACGATAAGGGTGAAAGTGATATTAAGGGAAAACGTAACGAGATGGGTAAAAGTAAGGATAAGGGTGAAAGTGATATTAAGGGAAAACGTAACGAGATGGGTAAAAGCAATGATAAGGGTGAAAGTGATATTAAGGGAAAACGTAACGAGATGGGTAAAAGTAAGGATAAGGGTGAAAGTGATATTAAGAAAAAACGTAACGAGATGGGTAAAAGTAAGGATAAGGGTGAAAGTGATATTAAGGGTAAACGTAACGAGATGGTAATAGTAAGGATAAGGGTGAAAGTGATATTAAGGGTAAACGTAACGAGATGGGTTAAAGTAAGGATAAGGGTGAAAGTGATATTAAGGGAAAACGTAACGAGATGGGTAAAAGTAATGATAAGGGTGAAAGTGATATTAAGGGAAAACGTAACGAGATGGGTAAAAGTAAGGATAAGGGTGAAAGTGATATTAAGGGAAAACGTAACGAGATGGGTAAAAGTAAGGATAAGGGTGAAAGTGATATTAAGGGTAAACGTAACGAGATGGTAAAAGTAAGGATAAGGGTGAAAGTGATATTAAGGGTAAACGTAACGAGATGGTAAAAGTAAGGATAAGGGTGAAAGTGATATTAAGGGTAGACGTAACGAGTTGGTAAAAGTAAGGATAAGGGTGAAAGTGATATTAAGGGTAAACGTAACGAGATGGTAAAAGTAAGGATAAGGGTGAAAGTGATATTAAGGGAAAACGTAACGAGATGGGTAAAAGTAATGATAAGGGTGAAAGTGATATTAAGGGAAAACGTAACGAGATGGGTAAAAGTAAGGATAAGGGTGAAAGTGATATTAAGGGAAAACGTAACGAGATGGGTAAAAGTAAGGATAAGGGTGAAAGTGATATTAAGGGAAAACGTAACGAGATGGTAAAAGTAAGGATAAGGGTGAAAGTGATATTAAGGGTAAACGTAACGAGATGGGTAAAATTAAGGATAAAGGTGAAAGTGATATTAAGGGAAAACGTAACGAGATGGTAAAAGTAAGGATAAGGGTGAAACTGATATTAAGGGTAAACGTAACGAGATGGTAAAAGTAAGGATAAGGGTGAAAGTGATATTAAGGGAAAACGTAACGAGATGGGTAAAAGTAAGGATAAGGGTGAAAGTGATATTAAGGGTAAACGTAACGAGATGGTAAAAGTAAGGATAAGGGTGAAAGTGATATTAAGGGTAAACGTAACGAGATTGGTAAAAGTAACGATAAGGGTGAAAGTGATATTAAGGGAAAACGTAACCAAAATACATTAACAAAAATCTGTATTGATCTTGTAATCAATAGAAACAGCAACAGTAATGGAAAATGCCATTTATAGTAACAAAAAAATTGTAACAGTAACGTTCAAGTAACCCTTGTTTCCACGGAAACCCTAAAATTCACGATAATGTTAAGCGTTACATCATGAGTAACAAAAAAAGCTACAGTGATAATAACACAAACAATAACAATAACTTTAAAAAAAACAGCGTTATAAATAAAAACTGTATGTAACAGTCATATTAACACAAAAGTTAACAATAACTTTAAAAGTAACAGCTATAAAAATAAAAACTGTAAGGTAACAGTCATATTAATACTAACTGTTACAATAACCTTAAAAGTAACAGTTATATAAATAATAACTGTAAGGTAACAGTGATATTAGCACAAACCGTAACAAGAACATCAAAAGTAACAGCTATAAAAATAAAAACTGAAGGTAACATTCATATTAACACAAAAGTTAACAATAACTTTAAAAGTAACAGCTACAAAAATAAAAACTGTAAGGTAACAGTCATATTAATACTAACTGTTACAATAACCTTAAAAGTAACAGTTATATAAATAATAACTGTAAGGTAACATTCATATGAACACAAAAGTTAACAATAACTTTAAAAGTAACAGCTATAAAAATAAAAACTGTAAGGTAACAGTCATATTAATACTAACTGTTACAATAACCCTTAAAGTAACAGTTATATAAATAATAACTGTAAGGTAACATTCATATTAACACAAAAGTTAACAATAACTTTAAAAGTAACAGCTATAAAAATAAAAACTGTAAGGTAACAGTCATGTTAGCACAAACCGTAACAAGAACATCAAAAGTAACAGCTATAAAAATAAAAAATGTAAGGTAACAGTCATAATTATACAAACTGTAACAATAACTTTAAAAGTAACAGTTATATAAATAAACACGGTTCGGTAACAGTCATATTAGCACAAACCGTAACAAGAACATCAAAAGTAACAGTTATAAAAATGAAAATTTGAAGGTACCAGTCATATTAACACAAACTCTAACAATAACCTTTAGAGTACCAGTTATATAAATAAAAATTGTAAGGTACCAGCCATATTAATACAAACTGTAACAGTAACCTTAAAAAAACCAGCTATCTAGATTAAACCTGACAGGTAACAGTCATATTACCACAAACTGTAACAATAACTTTATTAGTTACAGTTATAGAAATAAAAATAGTAAGGTAACTGATGTATAAATGAAACGGTAATGTTATGTCAACGGTAACAGTTATACCAATTGAAACGGTAAAGTAAAAAAGTAACAGTTGTCTCATCAAAAACGATAACAGTAACAGTTACACCCACACCAACGGGGGAATTGATAGTAATGGTTACGCATAGTAATCGTAATCAATATAACCATTGAAAGCAACAGTCAGAGTAACAGTCATTCGTAACAGCATGACGTAGGATGCTTCTGTAGATGCTGCGTTTTACACCAACGTTTTACAATGTAACACCTGATAGTAACATTTGCTTTTCTGCAATAACAAGAGGTAAGCGTGCCATTTGTCTGTTTAAATACTACACAAGGTAATAAACTGTCATATTTTTGTTCCATAGTTTTGCATACAATGTTGAATTTTCGTCGTACGCTATGCATATTGGTCATTTCCCTGATGATGGCATTGCCCGAAGGCAAGAAGTGTAAAGGAGAAGGGGATAGGGTAAGTTATAACTTGATTTTGTAAATGTCAGTGGGTTATTCAACTCTCATTTAGGGGTTATTTAGGGGTGAGTGGGTAGCCATTATGGTCTTGGATTTTCCCTGAGCACAGTTAGTCTACTAGTCAATATTGTCGTTTCGTAATTTTGTTATTATTTTTTAGTAAATCACAGAATATTTGTTAGTTGCCAAAATATTATTTTATCGTTACAATCTTGCATTCAGTTATTTTTAAAATTTAAAAAGCATTTATTTGATATGATAACTTTCTAAAGTTAAACAGTTAAACAGATATTAAACCTGTGCTTACAGATTACAGGCCAAGGGAACACCAGTAAGCAAGGCTATTTCATTGGCGAAGGGCACTCTGTGACTAATTTTGTACAACTAGAGATACTTGTACTAGACACACTAAAAACATTAGCCGGTATTATCGTTGCGTGGCATTACTATTTGTCTTGTACTTATAGTCAATCTACCAAATGTGTTAATCAAATTTTAAAAAGCTAGCGGCTGACGATGTTTGCCATTTTGGAGTGACCGAAAATAGAAATAAATAATAATGAAAATAAGAAATGGTGTTTATGAGCCTCTTCTGGTTTCGCTCAATAGATCACACAGGTAGAGCGGTATTGTGTTTCATCTATGACCCGTCATGTAACACCTGTGCCCTGCCGAATCTAAGCGTAACGCCTTGAATTTGAACCTTCGATTGTAACAGCATGAACACCCGAGATATAGCAAGGGACTTGAGATACGCAGGAGTGAAGTTCGCCGATTAGTGGAGGTGCGAGCCTAATCAGCTCTCTACCTCATCTCTCTCATATATATATATATATATATATATATATATATATATATATATATATATATATATATTTTTTAAAACAACACAGGTTATTCAAATACAAGAATATTTATTATTTTAAATCCAAAGCTTTTCGTTGGCAAACAGTACCAACATCATCAGGAATGAAAATTACAATAATGTAAGCTATAGGCCTAGAACATATGTTTATTTAGAAATAGAATTGTTGCTAGATTTATACAAATTGCCAAATTTATTTTGTTGCTGTAACATTATAGACATTGAATATAGTATCAAATTTAGAATGTAATTGTATTTGTTCTTTTATTTATTTGTTATTATTATTGTGTTTATATATTTCGAATGCTTCATATATATTCATTCTTAATCCCTTATTAATTTCTTTTATAAGTCTCATATTTTCTATATTTGGAAATTGGTGCTTATTATTAATACAATGATTTGCGAAATTTGATTTATATATTTCTGGATTAATGTAGGCATTTAAATGTTCTTTATATCTTTCTTTTAATTTTTTCTTTGTTTGACCTATATAAGCTTTATTACAATTTTTGCATTCTAATTTATAAATACCTCCTTTTCCATGCATATTAATTGTTTTGTTATTGTTATTTATTATGTTTATTATTTTGTTATTAGTTTTGTATGCAATTTTGATATTTGTATTTCTAAATAATTTGGTGATATTTTTTATTTCATGGCCTATAAATAAAAATAGTTAAACCAATAAGACCATTAATAAATTTTATAAATGCTCCATCTTATAAAATATCAAAGATTATAGTAAATATTCTTAAAGAAAAAATAGAACTAAATAATAATCATAATATAATAAATTCTATTAATCTTATTGAAAAACTAAATGCAATTAAAATTAATGAAAATACAAAATTAATATCATTAGATATAAAAAATATGTATACAAACATACCTATAAATGAAACTCTTGAAATTATAAAATCTAAATTGGAACACGAGAAAGATAAAAAATTAACATTAGAAATTTTAAATACACTCAAAATAATATTAAATCAAAATTATTTTTCATGTAATGACAAAATTTATAAATAAGAAGATGGTCTTGCTATGGGCTCGCCATTATCAAATATATTATCTGAAATATTTTTACAACAATTAGATAATAAAATAAATGAAATTATAAAAATATATGATAAAAATTGTTATTGGGTTCGCTATGTAGATGATGGAATGTATATATCAAACAATAATAATATAAATTTAATAAATATTTTGGATAAAATAAATAAAATTATAATAAAATCAAATTTACTTATGAAATTGAAACAAGTAACAAAATAAATTTTCTAGATTTAACAATAATAAGAAAAAATGAAAAATTTGAGTATATGATATACCGTAAACCAACTTTGACAAACCAAATTATACCAAATAAATCTAATCATCCATATAATCAAAAAATGGCTGCTTTATATAACTTATTATATAGAATGCATAAAATACCCATGAATGAAGAAAATAAAATAAAGGAAAAAAACATAATTTATCAAATTGCATTAGAAAACTGTTGACAAACTTAATTATAATATTTTTAATAAACAAATTAATAATTTAATTTGCAATAATAATAATAATACAATATGGACTTCATTTTTATTTATAGGCCATGAAATAAAAAATATCACCAAATTATTTAGAAATAAAAATATCAAAACTGCATACAAAACTAATAACAAAATAATAAACATAATAAATAACAATAATAAAACAATTAATATGCATGAAAAAGGAGGTGTTTATAAATTAGAATGCAAAAATTGTAATAAAGCTTATATAGGTCAAACAAAGAAAAAATTAAAAGAAAGATATAAAGAACATTTAAATGCCTACATTAATCCAGAAATATATAAATCAAATTTCGCAAATCATTGTATTAATAATAAGCACCAATTTCCAAATATAGAAAATATGAGACTTATAAAAGAAATTAATAAGGGATTAAGAATGAATATATATGAAGCATTCGAAATATATAAACACAATAATAATAACAAATAAATAAAAGAACAAATACAATTACATTCTAAATTTAATACTATATTCAATGTCTATAATGTTACAGCAACAAAATAAATTTGGTAATTTGTATAAATTTAGCAACAATTCTATTTCTAAATAAACATATGTTCTAGGCCTATAGCTTACATTATTGTAATTTTCATTCCTGATGATGTTGGTACTGTTTGCCAACGAAAAGCTTTGGATTTAAAATAATAAATATTCTTGTATTTGAATAACCTGTGTTGTTTTAAATTATTAAACAAGAAAACGTATTTTATATTTATATATATATATATATATATATATATATATATATATATATATATCGCAATATGTTTTCTTGTGTATTAATAAAGAACAAAAGTCAAAATACAAATACAAGAATTATATTTGAATTTACAATTCAAAGCTTTTCGTTGGCTAACAGTACCAACATCATCAGGAGTATTAAACAATTAAAATTAACATATGTGCAAATTAGATCAAATAAATAGTTATGCCAAATCAATTACAATGTTGTTAATTTTTTTTTTATTTTGCTGCCCTAACATTACAAACACTGAATATATTATTTCTAAAGCTTCATAAATATTCATTCTCAGGCCTTTGTTAATTTCTTTTATAAGTCTCATATTATCTATATCGGAAATAAGTGATTATTATTAATACAATGACTAGCAAAATTTGATTTATAAATTTCTGGCTTTTTATATGCATTAAAATGTTCTTTATATCTATCTTTAAGTTTTTTCTTAGTTTGTCCTATATAAATGTCATATGGACTTCATTTACATTTTTTGGTAATGAAGTAAAAAATATCACAAAATTGTTTAAAGGTAACAACATAAAATTCGCTTATAATACTAATAATAAATTAATAAATATAATGAATAATAATAATATTATTAATATGCATGAAACAAACGGTGTATATAAATTAGAATGTAATTATTGTAATAAATTTTATATAGGACAAACTAAGGAAAAACTTAAAGATAGATATAAAGAACATTTTAATGCATATAAAAAGCCAGAAATTTATAAATCAAATTTTGCTAGTCATTGTATTAATAATAATCACTTATTTCCTAATATAGATAATATGATACTTATAAAAGAAATTAACAAAGGCCTGAGAATGAATATTTATGAAGCTTTAGAAATACATAAATATAATACTAGTAATGAGTTGATAAATGAACAAATACAAGTAAAATCTAAATTCGATAATATATTCAGTGTTTGTAATGTTAGGGCAGCATAATAAAAAAAAAATTTAACAACATTGTAATTGATTTGGCATAACTATTTATTTGATCTAATTTGCACATATGTTAATTTTAATTGTTTAATATTCCTGATGATGTTGGTACTGTTAGCCAAAGAAAAGCTTTGAATTGTAAATTCAAATAAATTCTTGTATTTGTATTTTGACTTTTGTTCTTTATATATATATATATATATATATATATATATATGTGTGTGTGTGTGTGTGTGTGTATAACTAGACAATGTGGTTGTAAACGACAAATAGGTGTAGAAGTGAGGCTCGGGAAACACTGAGTCAACGGTATTTCTTATCACTACAAATGTCTAGTCTGCCAGCAAAGTCTCTTCCTATGTCTCATGATTTAAATGCTAAAACGTTAATCAAAGGTACTGAACTGTGATGAAGTAGCTGGCAATTCTTCCAGTCAATGTTTCAAACAGGTAAACGCCATTTTGTGGCTAAATATCGAGGTTTAATCCAGATATCCTGATAAATGGACCTCGCATAGTTCTTATAACCCCTATTTGACGTTCATTTGTAATATGTGTATACAGATTTTCTATATTTAGTTAAAAAATTACAAGGAAGACATTGAAAAGCAAACAGAAAAAAATCCATCAACTAATTATCAACGAAAGAAAAAAGTACTTATTAAAATTAAACAAACATTTACTCTATACAGTGACATATTATTGTATTTACTTACTTATTTAATTATTAAATTTAAAAAACTGAAAGAAAAAAATAATAATTTCGTTACAAAGCAGTATTTGTTGCTAATGTGTATTTTTTGTTTATGTTGCAGTGTGTAACAGACAGTCAGTGTTGTCAAGGGTTATACTGTTCAATAATAACGGTTGTAGAGATATTTAAATATTGCCGGAGATACAGGTTTAGGTACAGAGACGACGAAACTGATGGTTACCTATAATTATTTATTTCTTTAGGGGAACCATTCAGACCTCAATAGCTGTATGAACTGTACGATACGTTTTTCCAAAATAATATAGATCTCAAACGTTTACAGTTTCTCTGGCTTGTTATTTCTAAAATTTTTTATAATCCCGTACGCATTAAAGACCAACACGCCTGCTTGTGAACCATCCTTCAAGCTACAGCTGACTCTGACATGCACCACTACTCATTCATAAAACATTATAGTGTTTGTTGACGCGTTTACGTACACACCTGTGTGACCGCTTAATTAATTCCTAAGCTAATGATTCAAAACATTCTGATAAAAATCGATTATCAAACTTATTTCGATTGTCTGTATAATTTAGTTGAAATATTGTAATCAAACATTTTTATAACAGGGCAAATTGATTGTGGGTTATTTCTCCTTTCTATCAACGGTGAAATCTTCTTGTACAGCTAGAATCCTCCATCAGTCACTAAAGACTAAAGTGCGCCTGGATCCTTCTCAATCAGTCGGTATGGTAGTTAGCGAAACATACCACCAAGTTCGTAAGACAAATATAAGTGTAGTATGGTATCCGTCAAACTCATTTAACAGTATGGCTCCGATACTGGGTATCCTGGTTTCTAAAACTCTGAGAATCCCCTTATTAAAATCTATTCGTCACGTGTCGGTTGGTTTGTAGATTATAACAAACTTATTCATTTTATCTTAATTTTCACAATTGTTAATAACTAAAAAATAACGAACACCTAACCATTTTCAATAATTTATTTAGTCAAACGCGATTCAATGACAAAGACATCATCGGGTTGAATATAATTTTAAAACCTCTTAAATATAAACAAATAAAATGTGAGAACGATACGGAAGGACATATAGTGTGCATCTAGATTGCAATAGGATGTTGTATCAAACTACTACATGAGAAGGTGTAGACCGAAGGAGATAGACAAAACAAAGTTCGCAAGGAGCTCAGAGCGTCCATAGTAAGACGGTGAGTGTGTGTGTGTGTGTGTGTGTGTGTGTGTGTGTGTGTGTGTGTGTGTGTGTGTGTGTGTGTGTGTGTGTTTGTGTTTGTGTGTGTGTGTGTGTGTGTGTGTGTGTGTGAGTGAGTGTGTGTGTGTTTGTGTGTGTGTTTGTGTGTGTGTGTGTGTGTGTGCGTGCGTGCGCGCGCATTAGATTTTTAGTAACAAAAATATCATGCATATGTCTTATACCTAATCGACTGTTGCAGTCTACTCATATATAATGTATAGGGGTTGATTAATATGTTGAAGTTTCCTTACG
>JBAIZL010000002.1:20191066-20281066 GCA_036971475.1 Prosapia bicincta | reverse complement strand
ACGAATTGTATCTGATACTCATTGCATAACATGAAAGTTTCTCGCACGTGGTTAGACAGCTTTGTTTCAGTCACGTGCCATTGAAGCTCTATTTGTCTTACTTCTTGACTTGGGGAAGTGGAAGCTTCAATTCCATGCTGAAAAACCTCTGTGACTAGCAATTCCCAAACTGTTCGTCCCTTTACTGAATTCATTATCATATGTTGAAAGTGTATTTACCTCTTCTTTCAATTCCTTTTATTAACAGTCTTCTCTATGTCTATGTTGTTCAAATTTACAATCTTCAATAGAATACATTTTATATATTCATTGCAGTTCACATACAATTTTTTTTAACCTGTAGTAGATGACACTTGATCTTAATACAGTTATTTCAAATAATAATTTATTTTTTAACTATAATGAATTAATTTTGGTCTTATATGGGGTAGAAACATTTCACAAAAGGGACACGGTATGCAATATAGGTATTTCGTTCTATTTGGCTTAAAATAAGTGATAACATATGATTCCATAAAACAGCTGATTTTATGTTATAGTTAATGTGGTAGAACAACTGTTTTAAGTCATTGTTTATGTTAGTCTATTTATAATATTTGTAATTATTTAGTAAAAAGTAACTAAAATAAAATATTTCATTGTTGAACTAAGCTGGAGTTTACTTATAAAAAAATTGTTTATATTAATTGTTTTGTTACAGTTTGGCTTTAAGTTCAAAATATACTATTTTTAATACATTTTATAGAAAGATTTTAATAAAATACCCTCATATAAGTTTAAGTAAAATTTCACAGTTGCAGAAATACAGTCAATTCAAGTTCTAAAAATAACGCACTATTTAAATTTTCACAGAGCAGCTAAAATGAAGACATCAGCTATTGTATCTGTGGTGTTGTTTTTCGTGTGTTTTGTATCCTTTAAAGTCGACGGTTGCAACAAGCAGAGGAAGGTCCCCTGTTTGGGAGAAGGAGAAGAGGTAAGATGACGTGTAAAATGCCACTTTATACACGATATTAGTTTTGTATTCATACGTAGAATTTTTATAATTTGGTTTTGTAAAAATAAAAAATCGTTTTTATAAAGTCGTGTGCAACGCCTCTTTAAATTTACATTTAAATACTTTACAACAGCAGGTTTTAGCCTATTGGGAGGGAAAGGGAATAAGTTAAATGTAATCTAAACTGACTCAAAATTAATTATTTATTTACTTAAACGTTTTTCGATGAGAACGGAAATTGTTGAAATTGATGTATGCTGTAATTTATACTTTTTATTAATTCACTGATAATTCAGACGCACAACCCCCTGATGATAATTACATTATAATCGAAACGTATTTGTTTGAATAATTTATTAACTGAGTAAGTATGCATTTTCATTTAAATGTATACAACATTTTAAAATATGAAGTAGCATTATAAAGTCCGATGTTGTTTGCATTAAGAAAATTACTTACTTAATATATATTTAATGATATTTGCAAACGGGTTATTTACCCATTAGTTAATGATACAACTGTAGTTTTTACGTAAATTAGTTTCTTGAATAATTATGGAATAACTTTAATTTATATAGCTTATAGTTGTTCAACTTTATTTGGAATGAACAAAAAGAATATTTCTTTATCATTTCATACACTTATGATTATATAAATGATTTTACCAATAGATAAAAATGACATTCAATACACAACTTGTAACCGAATTACATCTATATCGTGGTCGAAATTCAAATAGAGTGAAGGTTTTGCATTGTAACTAGTTATGTAGCTTCCAATGGAAAATGTAGAAAGGAATGTTATAGAGGCCAGTAATTGGAGGAAAGAATTATTTTGTTCGAACCTACTGGAAAATATTAGAAGTTGTAAAGGAGCTTGATCGTGTACAGGAGGAAAACAAATGATAGCTTGTGAAGGGTGCACTTAAGAATAATGTTGAGTGAGTTAATCAGAAACATAAAGCTAAAGAAATTATTGAAGGGAATCATGGCCGAAACCATAAAGAACAAGATGGTTATATTTCTGAGGAAACATTTACAGAGACGACAGAGACTGTAAATAAAAGTATGTATAACAAAAATAGATGTCAGCTACAAAAAACATACAAGTTATAAAAACATTAAAAAAACTATTTTTAAAATACAATAAGGTATTGATGTATATTTACCAACATTGTTTTCACAAATAGTAAAGCTATTTTAATCATTCAAAAATACCAATTTCAATATTGGTATATATTATTGTATATAAATTATAAAATTCATGAAATGGGGCGGTTATCTGTTTAGAGAAAACTAGTAATGAAGTGACTCTGTACGGATGACGTAAACCACTAACCTTACAAGTGGTAACAAGTCAAGCACAACCGAAAGGAGTGGAGATATAAGTTTAGCGGCTGGCTTGGCATGATCCTGCCGATACTGTATTCATTAGACATTATACGAAGCTTAATAACGGTAAATATATGGGATTGACGTATTCTACAACTATATTGTGTGTAGAATTATACTGGAACAATTCTAAAACCTTAGAAACAATAAAACAGTTTTATCTTTTTGGATACATCGCGAGATATAGCGCGATACCTGATTGGACTATTCGCAGTTGTCCTTTATTGGAGTGGGGGCACTCGCTGACTTATGATTGGTCCTCTACAACCACTGAGCCATGTTACCAACAGATGCAAAAGAGTGGTACACTCGAAGAGTCGATAAACTTCTCTAGTAAAGTCTTTGCTATATCTCGCGAGATGAAAACGTTACTATAATACTAAGGTAATGTTTTAACTTACAAGCGAATATATTTGTGGCTTACCCGTAGAGTCAGAACAATAAATAAACATAGACACAACACCCGCTAGTGAGATAACGTACAGCCACAAATGTACAGTCAAAACAAGAAATAAACATATACAAAACACCCGCGATTGAGATAAAGTAAAGCCATAAATGTACAGTAAAAACAATAAATAAATAAGACAAAACACCCCCTATTGAGATAACGTAAAGCCATAAATGTAAATTCAGAACACGAAATAAATATAAACACAACACCCGCTAGTGAGATAAAGTAAAGCCATAAATATAGAGTCAGAATATGAAATAACATAGACACAACACCCACCAGTGAGATGACGTAAAACCATAAATGTACAGTCAGAATATGAAATAACATAGACACAACACCCACCAGTGAGATGACGTAAAACCATAGATGTACAGTCAGAACATGAAATAACATAGACACAACACCCGCCAGTGAGATGACGTAAAACCATAGATGTACAGTCAGAACATGAAATGAACATAGACACAACACCCGCTAGTGAGATAAAGTAAAGCCATAAATATAGAGTCAGAACAAGAAATAAACATGTACTAAACACCTGCCAGTGAGATGACGTAAAACCATAAATGCTCAGTCAGAATATGAAATAACATAGACACAACACCCACCAGTGAGATGACGTAAAACCATAAATGTACAGTCAGAATATGAAATAACATAGACACAACACCCACCAGTGAGATGACGTAAAACCATAGATGTACAGTCAGAACATGAAATAACATAGACACAACACCCGCCAGTGAGATGACGTAAAACCATAGATGTACAGTCAGAACATGAAATGAACATAGACACAACACCCGCTAGTGAGATAAAGTAAAGCCATAAATATAGAGTCAGAACAAGAAATAAACATGTACTAAACACCTGCCAGTGAGATGACGTAAAACCATAAATGTACAGTCAGAATATGAAATAACATAGACACAACACCCACCAGTGAGATGACGTAAAACCATAAATGTACAGTCAGAATATGAAATAACATAGACACAACACCCGCCAGTGAGATGACGTAAAACCATAGATGTACAGTCAGAACATGAAATGAACATAGACACAACACCCGCTAGTGAGATAAAGTAAAGCCATTAATATACAGTCAGAACAAGAAATAAACATATACAAAACACCCGCTAGTGAGATAACGTAAGGCCATAAATGTAGAGTTGGAACAAGAAATAAACATAGACACAACACTCGCTTATTACACAATGTGAAGATATAAACAATGAGATAGAACAAGATGTAAATATAGATACAACACCACCTGATAACTCAAAGTAAAGACATAAACGGTGATTCAGGTTGATATTTGTGGTAGTACCTTTAATATACTCTGTGTTATATATTATTCTTTGTACCTTTTTTGCCAGTAAATTTGAAATTTAATATTTTTTACAGTGTGAAACGACGATGGATTGTTGCTCCCCGTTCACCTGCTATCCACCGTTTGCACAGCAGAAGATTCAGAAATACTTGTGTTCCAGATTCAGGTAACCTATGTGTCACCAGCCTGCATAACATGACGGCGCAACAGAATCAGTTTTATGTGAAAACGAACGACATACGAACGACACTATTAAAAGCAGTCCAAACACGAGATAATATAAACAATTATATTTTCTCACATTGTATGTGTGTGGAAGTGATATAAAATCGAAAGTTAATGCAATTAATATTTTAATAAAAGGACATGTGCAATATATAATTTACAAAAACGTATATGTTATTTGATGTTATAAGTATTTTAATTTAGTTTTATTTAAACCCTAAAATACTGAGCAACCTAAAAAAACGAGGTAGAAAAAAAAGTATAATAAAAAGTTCATATTTTGAACCATTACCACAGCGTCGGTATTAGACAAAGTGGTGTTTTTTTTTTAATATGAATCAATTTTGGAAGCTAAAGTAGCCACTGCCATTCAACAGTCAATTGTTACACTAAGGTAATACAAACTGGGTTCTGAAAAAATACGTAAACATTCTTTGACGTTACCTAGGATCGAACGCAGGATGTATTTGTGTGTGTGTGTGTGTGTGTGTGTGTGTGTGTATCATATAGTTATTATCTGGAGTACAACCTTTCATTCTGCAGTGAATAGAAACGCAGTTCCAACAATTCGCTAGAATTTCATCTAGCATTGACGAGATGAGCCCAACAACAGTTGAAGAGCGAGATGTTAGTATTATAATCATGGAAGCGATTTTTACCCTAGTTAAATGTTGAAGATTTTTTTGAAATGATTTACATTCAATAAATACATATTATACTTGCATACTAGTACACATACACATACATACGTACGTACATACGCACAAACATACATAAATACATACATACATGCATGCATACATACATACATACACACACAAATACATACATACATACATACATACATACATACATACATACATACATACATACATACATACATACATACATGCATGCATACATACATACATACATACATACATGCATACATACATACATACATACATACATACATTCATAGATACATACATACACATATACATACATACATACATACATACATACATACATACATACATACATACATACATACATACATACACACATACATACATGCCCACATACATACATACATATATACATAGATACATACACACATACATACATATATACATACATACATACATACATATATACATACATACATACATACATACATACATACATACATAAATACATACAAACATGCACACATACATACATACATACATACATATATACATGCACACATACATACATAGGTACATACATACATAGATATATACATACATACAGAGATATATACATACATATATACATACATACATACATACATACATACATGCACACATATGTACATACATACATACATGCACACATACATACATAGGTACATACTTACATAGATTTATACATACATACAGACATATATACATACATACAGACATACATACATACACACATACATACATAAACACATACATACATACATTCATACATACATACATAGATATATACATACATACAGACATATATACATACATACATACGTACATACATACATACATACAAACATGCACACATACGTACATACTTACATACATGCACACATACATACATAGGTACATACTTACATAGATTTATACATACATACAGACATATATACATACAGACAGACATACATACATACACACATACATACATAAACACATACATACATACATTCATACATACATACATAGATATATACATACATACTGACATATATACATACATACATACGTACATACATACATACATACAAACATGCACACATACGTACATATATACATACATGCACACATACATACATAGGTACATACTCACATAGATATATACATACATACAGACATACATACATACACACATACATACATAAACCCATACACACATTCATTCATACATACATACATGCACACATACATACATAGGTACATACTTACATAGATATATACATACATACAGACATATATACATACATACAGACATACATACATACACACATACATACATAAACCCATACACACATTCATTCATACATACATACATAGATATATACATACATATAGACATATATACACACTAGCATATATATGAGCCTATACCTTCAAGACACACTACCATCTGTATATGCTGGAAGTGTTTATATTTGTTATCTAAATGGATAACTGTTTCTTTATTAATTTGCTTCACACAGAGATTAGGGTCAAGCCAAACCACACATACACACTCTGATGCCAGAAAATCTATCCATTTGCTGCTTCTTCTCCTCTTTGTGACAAAATGAATTCGTTATGCTTCAGTGTAATATGTGTTGTAGCTCTAACGTGTTTCCGAAGCTTTAGGGTGGAATCCTGCTACAGATTAATCAGAGACGCAATGTATAACTGTTCTCAACCTGGAGAAGGGGTGAGTGTTAAATTTCAATTAAGAGTTCTCAAATATCATTCCTTTAATTTTGTGTGTTATTGATAGGTATCCATGCAAATGAGTGGATATGTTTTCGCTTTTATAATTTCTGTGATAAACAATTTTCTTATGGGTGCAGAGAATTTGGCTTAAACAGTGATATGGAGCAGTAATTAAACATTATTATAAATATACATTTATTTACTAAAATATTTCAAACGATCCCTTGCATTAATCTTTGATAGAACACCACCGTATTTACATTGGGGTTACTATGGTTACGGCATTTTTAATTCAGTTGCCATGAAAGCAAACAATTCTCTTTAACAATGTTGCCAGTAATAATCGTTGAATATTTCAGAAATGATTTCAAGGAATCATACAATATCTAAATAATCTATGACCTGAAATACCGCAAACTCTCTGTTCTCACCACAATGAGCTGGGCGTTGTGGACTGTGGAGAGCTTTGCTCTTTGAAATATTTTGTTTTAACATTCATTAAACATTAAAACTTCCTATTTTTGGCAATATCATACCCTACATTTATAAAATTGAAATTACGCACGCAATATTTATATCCTTTTTATGCTAAAACATTACATTTTGTTTAAAATTCCAGAGTGATTATGCTGCATTATTCTCCTAATGCAGTTATTAACTCCTCATATATTCAGATGCAATTTTCTAATCCTGTTATTATTACTTCACTGATAATTGCATAATTCACTTATGTATTTGTTGATAGAGGCAGATATTCTTCTTTTAATACCCCTCAATAAATCCTAATTGCTAAAAGGGAAATATTTTCACACTTAAATCCTCTTCATTGATAACGCCAGATATTGTAATCCCTTAACAATCCACTCAATATTACTTCGTTCTAAAAAGCAGTTACTGTAATTTGATAATTCACTTGTTATTTCTTCATTGATAATAGATGGCGATTTTAACCATTTGATATTTGTATTTGTTAAAGGCAAATGATCCTTTTATCTTTTAATCCACATAATATGTCTACATTGGTAGAAGCAGATGCTGTATTTCTATATTTAAATTATTATTTCTTCATTGGTAAAGGAAAATATTTTTTCTTCTAAAGGAGATGCTGAGGCGGGTAGTTTGCAATATATGGGGAGCTTAGATTAGACACCTCTTGTAGGAGAAGCGTAGATGGGTTGCCTCACGTAGGAGGAGGCCACTTTGAGTCTTTTGTAATAAGAATGTAAACTGGTTGCCTCCAACAAGTGGTGGGCAGCCTCACTTCCTCCAACAAGAGGAGTTGAACTTTATCTAGATATAAGGCCTCTTGTAAGAGTAACGTAGATTATTATTATGCTGTATAGAGACAAAAAGGTTTCCTCTTTAATTAAGAAGCTAAGATCTTTCTTCTCGAATAAGTGGGTTTAGACCCTTTGTAGGAGAAAACTGCGAATAGTTACTCTATTTTAAGAAAAGATTAAACTGATCGTTCCCCTTGGGAGGGAATTTGATTGAACTAATGTTGTATCAGGCAGCCCATTTTATGTGGGAGGAACATGGATGGGCCACCTCGTTTAGAAGAAGCTAACAGTGATCGTTCCCCGTAGGAGGGACTTTGAATGAGCACCTCTTGTAGGAGGAAGTGAGGCTTCCCACCACTTGTTGGAGGAACTTAATCTGACTCCCCAGTTTAGGAGAAGCTTAAGCTGATCTTGTCCCTAAGGAGGAGCATTCATTGCGCCTGTTGTAGGAGGGACTGGGCTGTCTACCACTGGTCGGAGGAACTTAAACTGTCTCCCTGGTTTAGGAGCAGCTTAAGCTGATCGTATCCTTTAGGAGGGACTTTGATTGAGCGTATGTTGAAGGAGGAACGTATTGGAGGAACTTTAACTGCCTCCCTTGTTTAAGAGAAGCTTAAGCTGATCGTGGCCCTTAGGAGGAACGTTCATTAAGCGTCTGTTGTAGGGGGGACTGAGGCTGCCAATAATTTGTTGGAGGAACTTAAACTGTCTCATTGGTGTTGGAGAAGCTTAAGCTGATAGTGTCTCTTGAGAGGAACATTCACTGAACGTTTGTTGTAAGAGGGAGTGAGTATGCCTACCACTGTCTCCTTGGTTTAGGAGAAGCTTT
This sequence comes from Prosapia bicincta, assembly GCA_036971475.1. Taxonomy (NCBI): domain Eukaryota; kingdom Metazoa; phylum Arthropoda; class Insecta; order Hemiptera; family Cercopidae; genus Prosapia; species Prosapia bicincta. Next base: position 20,272,125 of record JBAIZL010000002.1, on the reverse strand, counting down.
GCTGATCGTGTCTTTTAGAAGAAACATTCATTGAGTGTCTGTTGTAGGAGGGACTGAGGCTGCCCACCACTTTTTGGAGAAACTTTAACTGACTCCCTTATTAAGGAGAAACTTAAGCTGATCGTGTCCTTTGAAGGGACTTTGATTGAGCGCCTGTTGTAGGAGGGAGTGAGGTTGCCCACTACCTTTTGGAGAAACCTAAACTGTCTTCCGGGTTTCGGAGAAGCTTAAGCTGCTCGAGTCTCTCAAGAGGGACTTTGGTTGAGCTCCTGTTGTAGAAGGGAGTGAGGCTGCCCACCACTTGTTGGGGGAACTAGTACTGTCTCCTTGGATTAGGAGAAGCTAAAGCTGATCGTGTCCTTAAGGAATGACATTGATTAAGCGCCAGTTGTAAGAGGGACTGAAGCTGCCCACCAGTTGTTGAACATAAACTGTCCCCCTGGTTTAGTAGAAGCTTATGCTTATCGTGTCTCTTAGGAAGAACATTCATTGAGGGTCTGTTGTAGGATGGAGTGATGCTGCCCAAAACGTATTAGAGGAACTTAAATTGTCTCCCTGGTTTAGGAGAAGTTTGAGCTGATCGCGTCCATTCGGTGGAACATTCATTGAGCGCCTGTTGTAGGAGGGGCTGAGGTTGACCTCCACTTACCTGCAGGAACTTAACCTGTCTTCCTGGTTTAGGACAAGCTTAAGGTGAGCGTATCCCTTAGAAGGGACTTTGATTGAGGGCCTGTTGTAAGAGGGACTGAGGCTGCCCACCAGTTGTTGGAGGAACGTAAACTGTCTCCCTGGGATAGAAGAAGCTTAATCTGATCGTTTCCCTTAGGAGGAACAATCATTGAGCGTCGGTTGTAGTAAAATGAAATTTGAATATATCAATTTGAATATATCAATTTGGTTTAGAAAATGGATATAAAAGAAAAACTATAGATAATTAAATAATAACATAATAAGACAACAGAAACTCGAAAATAACTTTGTACCTAATAAGATAGAAAATATTTGGACAACTTTTACATTCACTAGTAACGAAATAAATAAAATTACAAGATTATTTAATGAAACAAATTTACAAATTACATATAAAACTTATTAAAAAAAATAAAAATTTAATAAATAATAACAAACATCAAAATAATATGCACGAAAGAAATGGAGTATATAATATAAAATGTCAAACTTGTAATAAATTATATGTAGGACAAACTAAAAAGAAATTAAAAGGAAGATACAAAGAACATTTAAACGCGTATATAAAACCAAACATATACAACTCAAATTTAGCTACGCATTGTATTAATAATGGACACGAGTATCCAGAAATAGAAAATATGAAATTATTAAAAGAATTAAATAAAGGAATAAAAATGAATATATTTGAAACATTGGAAATTTATAAGCATAGAGTTAAAGACAAATTAATTGATGAACAAATTCAAGTGAGATCAGGACACCAAACTATTTATAAGGTCATTGATGTTATAGAAAAAATTACATAAAGTGAAATACTTATAAACATATGATCGTTTGTAGCACATATGATTTAATTTTGTAAAAATATTTGATTAGATAATTATTTTCCTGAAGATGCTGATACTATTTTATTGGCGAAAAGCTTTGAATAAATATATTTATTAAAAGTATTCTTGTTTTTGAAATATTTTAAATTTATTAATTATATATATATATATATATATATATATATATATATATATATATATATAATTCGGGAAAGGTACGTACTCAATATAAACCTTGTTTTCTTCTTTCTATACGTACTCCGTCTCATTTTATATACGCATTTCTGTAAAGTATTTATTTAGAAGTATTTTTGGAGAAACTCTCTCTCTCTCTCTCTCTCTCTCTCTCTCTCTCTCTCTATATATATATATATATATATATATATATATATATATATATATATATATATATATATATATATATATATTTATATATATATGTGTGTGTGTGTGTGTGTGTGTGTTTGTGTGTGTGGGTATGTATATATATACATATATATATATATATATATATATATATATATATATATATATATATATAATTGTTATTTTCCTGAAGATGTAGATATATATATCTACATTATTTTCCTGAAGATGCTGATACTACTTTATCAGCGAAAAGCTTTGAATAAATATATTCATTAAAAGTAATCTTGTTTTTGAAATATTTTTAATTTATTATATATATATATATATATATATATATATATATATATATATATATATATATATATATACAGTATATACGTATATAGTTGATTAGACTTTCAGAATGAAGAAGGCTTCCGGCGTCATAAAGTATTGCTAAGTTTGTGTACAATAGTTTTGTTCTGTTTCAGTGCGTCAGGGGTCCAGACTGTTGTGAAGACCTGGAATGTAACTATGACGCCCCGGCGACACAATACACATTCACGTGTCAGGACCCCAACTCAACCATACGCGCGCCAAATAAGCTTGACGATTATGACGATAAAGACGATGATGACTATGATGACAAATGAAGACTGATCTTGGAAGTAGCACGTCAGGGGGGAGGAAGGATTTTCGAAGTTGTTTTAAATTTTATTCTCATCGGACGACGGGCATGAAACAAAAACTGTTTAATGATAAATGAGCCGCATTTCTGCAACAATGTGTGTCAAGTAGGGACGGTGTTAGATATTATTAACTGCAATAAATGTAATCGCACACCTGTAGATATAATGAGATCATTAGCAATTGTTAATACCATGATATTATGTTTTTAAGTCTTAAGTTTCTACTATTTATTTTATTAATTTTTTGTACCTGCGTGTATTTATTTGTAAATTAAAGTGATAAAGAAAATATTAATATAAAAAATATTTAATATTATAAAGAAAAAAATTAATTCTGAAATTTTATAGTGATGTAAAAAGATGGTTAAAGCAGTTAAGGGCAGGCGAAGCCAAGACTAACTACCAGCGTAACAAGGACATTGGAGTGCAGTGGAATCTAGATGGGGAATGAAGCCAGCGAAAAGGATCAACTGTAATGAAAATGCTGTCTCTCGTACTGCATTATCATGTAGGGAGACTGTAGGATACTATAAGAAATATACACTGCCATCAAATTGGCCACATAGTATTAGGCCAATAGGAAGGATTAAGGAGTCATTAGGGAGTCACATTCGGCTACACCAGTATTAATACGTTTTCAGCTGCAAGAGTGAACATTACACCGTTAAGCATTAGGAGTTAGTCTATAACGCTAAGCATGGTCCCATATCTTTAGGCATTAGGCTATACCATTAGGCATGGTCTACGATCATTATGCATTTAGGTATAAACATAAGCATGATCCCATATGATTAAGCAATAAGCTATAACTATAAGCATCACCCCATTTCAATATAAATTCAGCTATATTTATAAGCATGATCTCATATCACAAAACATAGGCTATATCCATGAGCATGATGCCATATCACTAAACATTAGGCTATATCTGTAAGCATGATCCCATATCTCTAAACCTTAGGCTATATGTATAAGCATGATCTCTTATCACTAAACATTAGGCTATATTTATAAGCATGATCCCATATGACTAAATATTAGGCGATCACTATAACCATGATCTCTTATCATTAGGCCTTGAGGTACTCCTATAGGCATGATCCAATATCAATAGGCATAAAGCATATCAATTGGCATGATACCATATCATTAGGCAATAAGCTATAATTATAAGCATGATCTCTTATCATTAGGCATTGAACTACAGCTATAGGCATGATCCAATATCAATAGGCATAAAGCATATCAATTGGCATGATACCATATCATTAGGCAATAAGCTATAATTATAAGCATGATCTCTTATCATTAGGCATTGAACTACAGCTATAGGCATGATCCAATATCAATAGGCATAAAGCATATCTATTGGCATGATACCATATCATTAGGCAATAAGCTATAATTATAAGCATGATCTCTTATCATTAGGCATTGAACTACAGCTATAGGCATGATCCCATATCACTAAAACATTAGGCCATATCTATAAGCATGACCCATATCACTAAATATTTGGCTATATCTAAAATCACGATCCCATATCACTAAACATTAAACGATATCTATAAGCATGATCTCATATCATTAGGCATTGAGCTACAGCTATAGGCATGATCCCATACCAATAAGAATAAAGTTATAACTATAACCATAATCCCATATCAATAATCACTAAGCTATAACTATAGGCATGATCCCATATCAAAAAGCACTAAGCTATAACTATAAGCATTATCCCATATATTTAGGCATTAAGCTATAACTATAAACATGATCCCATATCATTAGGCATTCAGCTATAACTGTAAGCGTGATCCCATATCATTAGACATTCAGCTATAACTATAAACATGATCCCATTCCAATAATCATTAAGGTATACTTATAAGCATGGTTCCTAATCAACAAGCACTCAGCTATAACTATAAGCATGATCACATATCATTAAGCATTAAGCTATAAGTATAAACATGATCTCATATCACTAAACATTACTATACGCATGATCCCATATCACTGCATATTACTATATGCATGATCCCATATCACTAAACATTAGGCTATACTTATAAGCATGGTCTCATATCATTATTAATAACGCTATAACTATAAGCATGATTCCATATCAACAAGCACTAAGCTGTAACTATAAGCATGATCCCATATCATAATCATAACGCTATCACTGTAAGCATGATCCCATTAAACAAGCACTACGCTATAACTATAAGCATGATCCCGTATCATAATCATAACGCTATAGCTATAAGCATGATAACATATCATTAATCATAACGCTATAACTATAAGCATGATTCCACATAATCAAGCACTAAGCTATAACTATAAGCATGATCCCATATCAACAAGCACTAAGCTATAACTATAAGCATGATCCCATATCATAATCATAACGCTATCACTATAAGCATGATCACATTAAACACGCACTAAGCAATAACTATAAGCATGTACCCATATCATAATCATAACGCTACACATATAAGCATGATCCCATATCATTAATCATGACGCTATAACTATAAGCATGATTCCACATAACCAAGCACTAAGCCATAACTATAAGCATGATCCCATATCAACAAGCACAAAGCTATAACTATAAGCATGATCCCATATCATAATCATAACGCTATCACTACAAGCATGATCCCATATCAACAAGCTCTAAGCTATAACTATAAGCATGATCCCATATCAACAAGCACTAAGCTATAACTATAAGCATGATCCTATATCATAAACATAACGCTATCACTATAAGCACGATCCCATTAAACAAGCAATACGCTATAACTCTAAGCATGATCCCATATCATAATCATAACGCTATCACTATAAGCATTATCCCATATCATAATCATAACGCTATAACTATAAGCATGATCCCATATCATTAATCATAACGCTATAACTATAAGCATGATCCCATATCATAATCATAACGCTATCACTATAAGCATGATCCCATATCAACAAGCACTAAGTTATAACTATAAGCATTATCCCATATCATAATCATAACGCTATAACTATAAGCATGATCCCATATAATTAATCATGACGCTATAACTATAAGCATGATTCCACATAACCAAGCACTAAGCTATAACTATAAGCGTGATCCCATATCAACAAGCACTAAGCTATAACTATAAGCATGATTCCACATAACCAAGCACTAAGTTATAACTATAAGCATGATCCCATATCAACAAGCACTAAGCTATAACAATAAGCATGATTCCATATCAACAAGCACTAAGATATAACTATAAACATGATCCCCTATTATTAGGCATTCAGCTATGAACCTAAGATGTGTTCCACAACTAGAAACATTAGGTTATAACATTAGACAGTAGCCGCCTACATTAAGAACTACCATTAAGGATTAAACAAACACAATTGACATTAAGAATTAGACTATACCATTAGGTTATAATAGTATAAAGTAGCTATAATCACTAAGCATTAGGCTCTAACTTTATGCATTTTACTCTATAATAAACATTAACTAATAATTCGTATCATGATGCAGTAGAATGTAACATTGAACATTAAATGTAAACAACAGTCATCAAGCCGACACATTATACATCCATATATATTGTATAATGCTAGCTCATTGTTAATGCCTATTCCTTAGTATAGACGATTAATGCCTAATGTAATAGCCCAGCGCTAAAGAATTGAGCTTAAGGCTAACGATATAGTTCAGTGCTTGATCTGTGATGAGTCTGGCTAATAGAGCATGTATTGTCTAATAATATAGAATGCTATTGAACGATACAAGTGAATGTTCATCGTTTTCCCTTAATTCTAATATCTAATGCGACTGATCATTGCTCTTTTGTGACGCTTAGTGCTTAGCGGATGTGGTTAATAGATAATTGCATAGCTTAATCCTTAATGTGTAATGGGTCATTTTTCCTAATGTTTAGTTTTACAGTTTAGTGCCTAGTGTAGCTAAACAAATATTATTTAAGCTTAGCTTGTGAGGTTATGTTAGAAACAAATAAAACATACACAAAACTCACAAATTAATCATTTTTTTACTCATACGCGTTTCAATGACCAAGTCATCATCATCAGCGAGAGTTACAACTAGTTGTAAGTTAGAGTTTGTAGTAGTAACTCTCACTGATGGTGATGACTTGGTCATTGAAACGCGTATGAGTAAATAAGTGTATAATTTGTGAGTTTTGTGTATGTTTTTATTTGTTCCTAGTGTAGCTAGTTTTAATGATGACATAATTTTTCCCAACGATATGTCTATAGCCTACAGACATAAAATTGTATAACATGTTATAGACCGAATATATCAAGAAATGTAGTGACTTATATAAAACTTTACAAGAACTACTAGATGTTTAATAATATAAGAAATTTGTTAAATCAAATCTTAAAATAATAGTACACCGTTAACTTTTATCGTTGTGATAACTGTCGTTAAAAACTGTTAATTGTCGACAATTTAAAATTATTTAAATTTAAAAAAATGTTTTGCTAGAAAAACTTTCTTACTTCTTGCTGCGGACGTCCAGGGTCATGTGACTCCAATGTTCCGATGTGCATAATAAGTTGCTGCAGCCAAGGTCCAAAACTATTTATCGATCAATATTGTTTTGACATTTCCAGGCTTCCCAGCGCAGACAGCAGAGCCTCTCTTGGTGGAATTGGTGAGGAGCATCGAAGGAGGATATGGTCTAGACTAGAGACCTAGAGTCTCCTCCTCTTTTCTACAGTTAGGGCAGAGTGGAGATTCACTCAGATTAAATCTGAAGAGATAGGTCACAATGAGTCCGATTCTTGCTCGTGCTGCCAAGACGGCTGTAAATCTGGAACCTCTTGATACATTTCCAAATCATTTGGTTCTTTTTGAATGTCATAGAGGTTTCTACCTTTGGTTTCTTCTGTCCAACGGTGGATCCATTTTCCTCTAACTGATGTTTTCACAGCACTCAGGCATTTATTTAGAGAGTACTGTGGTAAGAAGACTGGGAACAATTCCGCTGCTTGTTTGGCGATTGTGTCTGCTTTTTCATTGCCTTGGGGGTCTTCTTTAGTTAGGCAAGAAGGTAGGTTTAGAGTTACCATTATTTCATTCTGCTTCCAAGGGGGTTCGTGGTTGCAGACCGGGATTTCCTCTGGAGTTCAAAAGGCATTTCAGCAGCGAGCAAATTGATACTGTGAGTGTATGATTGTCGTGTAGTCGTTTCATAAAGAGTGTAGTGGATGGGTTATGTGTAGTGAGAGGGTATTTAGATTTTTATTCCATGTTTGTTCTTCTAGCAGTAAATCTATGGGTTCTATTGATAATTCTATTTCCATTGCTGCAATGGGAGTGGTTTTGGGACTGCCTAGGCAAGTTCTTAAGGCAGCCGATTGAATCACTTGAAGTTTTTTAATGTGCGTTGCTGCAGCCGCTCCCCAGACCTCACTGCAATAAGTCAGTTTTGTTTTTACAAAGGATAGGTAAAATGTTCTCAAGCATATGGTGTCAGCGCCCCATTGTCGGTTGGCGACTACTTTGATTGAATTGAGACGTTTGCTACAAGCTTGAACAGTTTTTTCAATACGATATTTCCATCTCAGCTTTTTATCAAGCAGTACTCCTTGCAGCTTAGGGCAGTGGTTAAAGATTTATGTAATTCAGTTTTAGTTTGAGTTTGTAGTCGGCTAGAGTATTCCTTCTTGTAAATATTGCACATTCTGATTTTTCTGCGGAGATCTTCAGTGACAACTTTTTGCACCAGTTCGAGACTCGGTCTAGGGCCATCTGCATTGCCTGGTTAGCTCTGTCCGGATCTCTATGTGAAACGAAAAAGTTACATCATCAGCATAGGAGACGCACTCGACTCCCAGAGGTAGGTTGGATGCAATGTCATGTACTGCAATATTAAACATTATTGCACTTGAAACTGCTCCTTCCGTTTTCCGAGGGGTTCCGTTTTCTATCTCAGCACTTGTTGATTCTTGGTCATTGACCGATGTTTTGATTTTTTGACCGCTCAAGAAATTCGTTAGATATTTCATCATGTTTCCCATTATGTCAAGCTTCATGCATTTTAACAAGATAGTGGTGTGGGGTGTCCTGTCAAAAGCAGCTTCATAGTCTAGGAGGACAACTATGGTTAGTTCTTTCTTCTCAAAGCCAGCATAGATGTTGTTTGTTAAGTATATTATGGCATCATTAGTGCATCTCTGTTTTCTGTAACCATATTGTGTAACCACATGTTCACCATGTGTTCGAGCGATTTACCAAGACAAGATGTAAGAGCAATTGAGCGATATGACTTCATTTGGGACTTGTCTTTAGATGGTTATAGGATTGGTACAATTAGTGCTGTTTTTCATTTTTCTGGATATTTCCAGTGTGCCACATTTCATTGAATGCGTTTATTAGCCTATATTAGTAAGCATCTCTTCTGAGATATGTTGGAACATTCTGTTATGGATTCCATCTAGTCCGGGAGTAGAGTCCTTAAATCTGGATACTTCATTTCTCAGTTCCCATATGTTGAAGGGTACGTTCGCAGGGTCTTCCAGCCGGTACAGTTCTTCGACTTGGGAAATCAACTGCTTTTCTTTAGTAATGAGCTTTTTGGGCCATGGATTTATCTTTTCAGCCCTGTTCTTGAAAAACAAATTAAAAGTTTCCGCTTTTGTTTTGTCATCCTTTAACCACTCTCCAGCTTCACTTTGTATTTGGCTAATCCTTTCGTCAGTATTACCTTCGATTGATTTAGGCTTTTTCCAGACTGTGCTGGATGGAGTGTTTGCATTTATTGAGCCCACAAATTCTCTCCAAGATTTCCTTTTCTCTGAGATTATCGTAAGTCTCAGGATGGCGTTGCATCTCTTGTATTCCTGTCTGCCCTCTTTGGTTCTCTGCACTTTCCATCTTCTTCTAGCCTTTTGCTAAGATTTTTTCTAAGTTGGTTGATTTTCTCTGACCACCAGCTATTTTTAAATTTGCGTTCTCTTCTTGGTTTCCTTTGGAGATGGTATGGTCAGCTGCTTGAAGAGGTTTTATTTCTAGAAGTTCTGGGGTATATTGTATTATCTCGCTTGCTCTAGTTTCTTCTGTAAAAGTACTCAAGTCAGCTTTTGAAATATTGTATTTATTGCTTATGACAGAGGGGTTCTGAACTAGATTTCTTGAGATAGAAAGTTCTAAGTATATTGGTAAGTGATCACTTCCTAGATCTTCCCCGAAGTACCAATTCGTTACGCTTTTCTCGATTATTGGTGAGGACTGTGTCAAATCTAAGGTGCTTAGAGTTCCTGTTGAGGGTGACTGGTATGTGGGCTCTTTGTTTTGGTTCAGCAGAAGTATGTTTTGGGCTTGAATCCATTTGAACAGTTTAGGGCCGTTTTTATTTTCTGGTCCGTTGTTCCAACTCTGACGTCTGCTGTTCATGTGTCCAACTTTGATCAGGTCCTTGTTGGAGCTGATTAGTGTGTCCAATTCCTTCTCTTCAATTCCCTGGGATGGTATATATGTGTTGACTAGAGTAAATTGTAATTCATTGGTAACTCTTATATTCATTTTCATGTACTCTAAATGTTTGGTAATCTTCATATCACAGCCTTCGACATGTAAAGACTCGTGTACTAGGGTGACTATTCCTCTGCCTCTCGAATTGTCTCTAGATAAATTATGTAGGTTGTAATGTTTAAACTTCGGATGAAGGTCTTCGTATTTTGGTAAGGATGATTCCTGTATACAGACTGTTTTTATATTTTTCTCGTGAATTTCCTTTTCCAGCTTCGGTGCTTTATTTTTTAACTATCTGGTATTCCAGTGCATTATTAATAGTTTGTCATGTTTTTGTTTATATAGTTTGTTGTTGGTCGATTGGTGTAAGGTTCTCTCTCTTTTCTTTTTCTTTTCCGGAAAACTCTGTCCTATTGAAATGTGTGCTTCCCTTTGGTTTGCTTCTACCTTCAGACTTTGAGTGAGGTTTCTTGCAGTTATTCGGTTTGGACTCCATACTTAAGTTCTTTTGGTTCTATTTGTTCCGCGTACTCTTATTATGAGGTGTTTGTTAATGTTAATTTTTTGTCCTTATAGTTTTTATGGTTAGTACTTTTTTGACCATATATTTACTTTCAGTCTGTCTGGGTGGCTTTATTTCCGTTTTGAAACTCGTTTGTAGTCCTGAGAAGGACTATTTGCTTGTTTACAAGACATATTATGGGGCTCCTTTTACAGAAGCGGCTGCTGGCGTTCGGTTCACTGAGTGTTATAAAGGCTCCTTTCATAAACGTAAAATATGAACTCAGCTATCCAGTGGCAGGACAAAGACCAACCAGCTCAAACCCGAATTGCTAGGAAAAGAGGCCTAAAAGGCTATATTCCAAATTTTTTTGTTTGAGTGGTATTTGAAATAGCAATCAGGATTCATTATTTTGAAATATATAGTCGCAAATTCACACGAGATAAAAGTGCTTTTACTAATGGAAAGGAAAGAATTCCATAAATAACATTTTTTATTAAATAATCTCATTAAAATATATTTCGATATTTTTGTTCTCAACACAATGAGTCACGAAGTTATATAACTTCAAAATAACTCTCATTGTCTGAGTTTCTCTCATAACACAAATTCCTAACTTATGAATTTCAACGCGCTAATTTAAAGTTATTTAGATGATTATTTATATCAACAAATTGCAATTGGGTGACGTCATTTTAAGGGGTCGGTCTTTCATCATATTACGGAATTACCAATTCCCAGTATTTTTGTATACTGAAACCAATATTTGGATATTTTGTATTCTCAAAACAAATTATTTGCTAAAATCTGTTTCCATTTTGTAATAAGCAGAGTGTATCACAAACCTTGAGATAATTTTACATTATTTTAATTACCATACCCTTTTATAGTAACGTTTCAGCATTTTGTCGTTTTTTATAAACTTGCTAATATTATAATATTACCGCCCATAAGAGACAAGAAAAGTAGTTTATTTTTGGCCGAATAATTCAAAATCATTGTCATTTGTGACAAAGTTCTATACTCAAACATAAAACTAAACAAACTATAAATAATTAGTCCTGGCTAATAAACTAAAATCAAAACGATATTAAATAAGTCTTAAAAAAGAGGGAACACATAAATATAACTGTAGTTATAAAATTACAAGTTATAAAAAATTAACTAACTTACAATTGTGTATATTATTTGAGCTCGCTTCTGAGTTAATGTGTGAGTCAAGATGAACCAACACTAACAATTATGAGTAATATGTTAGCTTGCTTGTGAGTTAATATTTGAATCTAGACTAACTAAAACTAATAATTAGAAGTAATATTTTAGCTTGTTTGTGAGTTAATGTAAGAGTCAAGATGAACCAAAACTAACAATTTTAAGTATTACGTGAGCTACCTTGTGAGTTAATGTGTGAGTCACGATAAACGCAAACTCGTAAGTAACTTTCAGCAGGCTTTTAAGTTATAGTGTGAGCCGAAATGAACAGAAACTAACCATTGAAAGTTTCATTTGAGCTGGTTTTTGACTTAACGTGTGAGTCAAGATGAACACAAACTAACAATTGTAAATTAATAATTTAGCTGGATTGTGAGTTTATGTGTGAGACAAGTTGAACACAAACTAATAAATATGAATACTTAGTCTTTGCGTTTCAGTGAGTAATCCCATCATCAGAGACCACAACATATTACAATGTGTGAGCAATGAATTCGGCGTAGCGTGCTAGAAAGTCTGTACTCACAAACTGTTACCATTACCATCACTGTTTACACTCACAATATCCGAAGCCTTAGCGTAACGAATTATAAAAATACAATTTTTCTAAACTCATTTCATTCGTAGAATTCTGAACCGTGCAACGTTCTCCAAATTGCGGGCAAACTCACAATGTCGTCATCAATTGGAACAGCTGTGTCTTTAGAAGAAAAACAATCAACGAAAGAAAAACTTCAAAAATAAATATCCAGTACGTGATCTTATGTACAGCAAAGAGCAAATATTTGGTTTTTTTACATTATCGTTTAGTCAAACAGATGCAACTAAAGGCTATAAGGTTGTCACAAGACACCAAGTGATACGAGAAACAATAGGGCAATGCTGATACAAGTTTAAGAAACTTTCATGTCTAACATAGGACAGCAAATATATCAGAATATTTCTAATATAAACACTCAATTATAAGTAAAGACGAGAAATTATAAATAAATACAAAGGAGTCCAAACTCAAGTCATAAGATTGAATGTCTCGCTATGCCTGTCTCTAGGGAACAAAGGTTAGAGATAAATATCCAAGAAGAAACAACAAAGAATGAATAGTGACCGCGCTAATTGTCTTTTGTTCTAAACACATCTGGCATCTACACACACAAACACACACACACACATACACACACACACACACACATACATATATATATATATATATATATATATATATATATATATATATATATATTTATTTATTTATTTATCATAAATTATGTCACTTAAATCTACAGAAAAATTATAAAAATCTTAGAAGAAAGTATTTAAATGTATCGCTTTATATATATATATATATATATATATATATATATATATATATATAAATATATATATATATATATATATATATATATATATATATATATATATATATATATATATATATATATACTTTAAGGTTCGCATTTTTAAGTGTACTATATTTCCTGCAAAATTAAAAAAGATAATTTTAAATAGTCAGCCCTCACGTGTTTAAATAATAAATAAATAAAGGTCGTACCAAAATAACACTCCATCTCCTATGCGTCCCAAACAAGCATCCTTATCCTTGCTTCCAGTATTATACCTTCCGATGCAGTGACTCTCCTGAAGCCAGTGTTAAAGAAAACCATCAGGGCCGATCTACGGAAGAAAAGCTCGGTTCACCAATACGACTGTGAAATATTTCATAAAGAAGAATAGAAAGTGATAGTATATTTGTAGAAACCCAATAGAAACATTTCCGGGAAAAAAAAGTTTAAACAAAAATGTAGACTATATTGCAAAAGTAATGTTCTACATAAATAGTTATTAAGGATTCATGACTGTGTCATACCAGTTTATATGTTTTCAAGACTCTTATGGAAAAATTAACAAGATATCCTGTTTAAAAGGCTTTATAATACTGATGCATCAGAAGAGAAGACAGATTCCGGTTGAAGTATTACTATTATAGATAGCGACTACAAGAAGAGAAAATATTATGAATCAAGGTAGGAGATAAAATTCCGGTTCACGCTCAAGCTGAGATAAAAATCACGTATGTGTCTGAAATAGATCTACTCACTATCGAGGTCTTATAGAAGGGGGTGGTTGAGAAAGGTAAATGAGGTGTGTAGCGGATTGTGTAGTTGTAGGAGAAGATACAATTGTTCCCTGGTAATGGGAGAAGATAAAACCATTATCGTATGGACAAGATCTTGTGTCTTGAGCGAAAAGGTAAAATGCGGTTCGGGTAGTTGTAGGAGAAGACACAATGGTTTTCTGGTACTCAAAAAAGAGAAAATCACCTTCGCATGGACAGGATCTGGTGAATGAGGAGAGGAGTGAATCGGGTAGTTGTAGGAGAAGACATAATGTTTCCCTGGTACTAGGAACACTGAAAATCAACTTCGAATGGACAAGATCGTGTGTCTTGTGAGGAAAAGGTAAATACAGGTGAGGAGCGGATCGGGTAGTTGTAGGAGATGACACAAGATTTCCCTGGTACTGGGAAAAGACAAAATCACCTTCGCATGGACAGCATCGGGTAAATGAGGAGAGGAGTGGATCGGGTAGTTGTAGGAGAAGACACAATGGTTCCTTGGTACTGGGAAAAGCGAAAATCACTCTCGCATGGACAGGATCGAGTGAATGAGGAGAGGAGCGGATCAGGAATTTGTAGGAGAAGACACAATGGTTCTCGGGTAATGGGAACACAGAAAATCATTCACGCATGGACAGGATCGTGTGTCTTGAGCGGAAAAGGTAACATTAGTAGTAGAGTTGATCGGGAAGTTGTAAGAGAAGGCACAATGTTTCCCTAGTACTGGGAAAATGGAAAATCACTCTCGCATGGACAGGATTAGGTGTCTTGAGAGGAAAAGGTATAATGAGTAGTTCAGCAGATCGGGAATTTGTAGGAGAAGACACAATGGTTCTCTGGCGCTAGGAAAAGAGAATATTACTCTGACATGCATAGTATCGTATGTCTTTAACGGAATAGGTAAAATGAGAAGTAGAGCGGAATGTGTAGATTTAGGAGAAGACACAATGGTTCCCTGGTACTGGGAGAAAGGAAATTTACTCTCGCATGGACAGGATCGTGTGTCTTGAGCGGACGTACTCTCTATTAGAGAGATTCGAGTATTAGATTCATTTCGAAAAGACCGTGTTTGAAATGGAAGTTGCTTGTATCAAGAATTACTGTCGATGTTTTTTATCAATAGTGTAAAATAAAAATCTTTATTATTAAAAATCTTGTTGCTTTCAAGTTCGGAAGCAACTAAAACAAGAGCCGAATTTTGAGCATGATAACAATTTTTTTCTAGCATATATAAATCTCGTACTACTTTTTATAATGAAGAACTCGTTTTGTTTTAAAAATATAGTTTTAATGTTATTAAAAAATTATGCAAAAAACGGAAATTTTTTTAAAATTAAATCAAAACAAATTTGCTCACGATAAGTAAATAGATGGAATGAGCAATTGAGTAATTACTTTTTATCACCTCACTAATGAGATATATTTATGCATTAATGCGTAGTGTAATCTATTTCCTAGTTTTATTTTTAAAATCAGCTATGAAATGAAATGACTACAACATGGATTTCTTAAAGTTTTGTGTCTTACTTGTGTTGTTTTTTAGCATAATCGGTTTAGGGGATTGTTGGTTCAGTTTTAAGAGAAAGGCACAACAAACGGAAGAACCATGCGTAAAGGAGTTCCATGACGTGAGTAACATGAATGGTTATAGATATATTAGATTTGGCTAAACTAAGCATATAAATGAGTGCGGTTAGGTAAATAAGGTAAAATGATAAATGTTCGATACAGTAATATTAGATGATGGTGAAAAAATAGAATACTAGGACAGTCGAATACGCAAATTGGATGTGTAGAAAAAATAAATAATGCACACTAATATATTCTAATTGAAACTAAGGCATTTTCTTTATAACGATTATTTGTCCTATTACAGTTGGAGTAGCAATACCTACAATTTAGGACGAGTTAGAAATTTGATCTCCGTCACTGTTCTAAAATCAAATAACACAATACACACAACAAAAATACACTATATATGTATGTGTGTGTGTGTGTGTGTGTGTTTGTGTGTTTGTGTGTGTGTGTGTGTGTGTGTGTGTGTGTGTGTGTGTGTGTCGATGGGTGTGTGTGTGAGTCTGTGTGAGTGTGTGTGATTGTGTATATTTTCACATTAAACACTTGGAGTAATTTAATCGCACATACTTTTCTATGGAGAGTGTTTGTAACTTGTTTTTCATCCATTGTCCTACTTTTTCTATCCCCGAAACCATTGGATTTTTTTATTTACCTCTTCACGCCGACATAAAAGTAAACCTGACTAGTTGCTAACTGTTTTGGTAAAGCGTCAACTGCTGCCATGAGCAGGAAATTTAGGCTAAAAATGGCCGGAAACAGTTACAATTTAACAAAAATTAAATTTGGAAATAATTTATTATGTAAAGTTCAGATTTAACCCAATATCTAATCTCTACAGTAGAACAATTTATATATATATATATATATATATATATATATATATATATATATATATATATATATATGCGTATATATTCTGATTTAAGAACGTATGTAGGATAGGATGTTCTGATTTATATAAATATATTTCTTCAAGTGTTATAAATAATTATTTAAAATGAGAAACATTTTTAGAATATTCCAGCTTTTATGAAAATAAGTAAGGTTTTGCAGTAAACGTTTTCCAGCATAGTTAATCTCAAATTAGTTTTTTCGCAAAAACGTAAAACTTTTTATTTACAAAAAATATTTTTTTTACAACTATATTTGATGAAATAACATTTTCTTCGTTACGTTTAAAAGAAACATAAAAGCCAAATAATTTTATATAGCTATGTGTAGCCTGTATTTTGTTATAGAAAAGTATCTACTGTATAAAACATACACGTATATACCTATAAATACACATATTATATATACTAAAATTATACATATCAACCTAACGATAGACATTTATACCTTATATATGTACAAATCCAGCATATATATATATATATATATATATATATATATATATATATATATATATAAATTTATATACTTCAATATATACACAATAACCTACAAATATACATATATAGCTAACTATACATATTGCATATTCTTAAAAATACATATATATAGTTAAATATACCCAAATATACCTACATTTACACATACATATATAGCTAAATATTTACATACTTACATAAATATACACATACATACTTACAGATAAGCATATATCTAAATATGCACATACATACATAAATATATACAATATACATATGTATACAAATATACACCTAAATAAACATCTATATATACATATATAGCTAAATATAAACGTACATACATAAATATACTTATATATAACACACACACATATGTATATATATATATATATATATATATATATATATATATATATATATATATATATATATATACATATAGACTTCCATATACACATATAGAGCTAAATACACATATAGATACATAAATATACCCATATATGTATTTTTATATACACATATATACCTACGTATACACATATGTACCAAAAAGAACACACACACACACATACACACACACACACATATAAATAAATAGGTAATTAAATAAATATATATATATATAAGATATGTGAACGAATAATGTAAACTTAACTAAATATAATGCTTACTAGAGTAGATTCCTGCTTACGCAAATTTTGTATTGTGCAGCTGGTGAAACAGCTTTAGCTTCAGTGTGTAGCCAACTCTTGAAGAGAACAATTGTATCCATCCTAACTGACTTTATATCAGTTGAATGTTGTTAAGCAAAAATTAATGTACCAGTTTTTCAAAATTAAATGTTTCTTAATTAACAAAGGTTTATAAAAATAAAATTATTTTTAAAAATTTTTCGAGCTTAATAAAACACGTAACTGGCGCAGTCGGTAGGACATCTCAAGAAAATTATTGAATATATAAATGTTTCTAATTTAATCGTCATACTGCAACCGCTGTGACAAAATATTTGCGACAAAGAAGTTGAAAATCCAGAAGATTCAAAATGAGTATTTATTCTCAACTATATTGGCTAAATTAAAAGACCAAGCACTAGAGATAGTTGGTCAAATTCCTATAATTGGAATGAAGTGAAAAATGGTTTAGTAACTAGTTATTCAGATAAAAGAGATTGTTCACTTTAAATTTAGAAATGGCAGGGTTAAAACAAAAAAACTAATGAATCCTCATTTAAATTTTACGTAAGAATTCAAAAACTATTAAATTTATAAATTTCATTTTTAATTAACCAAGAGCCCCAAAAGCAAATTACAAAAGAAGTTTTAATTGAATATCTACAAAAACTAACTTTAAGAGTTCTTCTCAGAGGTTTGCATGAACCCGTAGGATCATTAAAAGAAGCAAAGCAGAATGGAAAAAAGGGACTACAAGGTATGTAACTCAAGTCCGCACCAGACAGATAACAAAAATAGAAATGGACAACATTTACTAATCAAATTAAACATATAATTAAGACCACAGATGAAATACCAGTCTACACAAGAAACTATAGGTACCTGGAAATTTATCGGAAAGAAGTTTACAGAAAAATTCAAGAGATGTTACACCAAAAAATAATTCATCCCTCATGTTCGCCATGGAATTCACCGGTTTGGATAGAACCAAAAACGTTAGATGAGTCTAATAAAGAAAAATTTAGACTTGTGATCGACTTCAGAGTCCTCAATGCCAAGACTATAGACGATAATGTCCCACTACCGAACATAACAGACATTTTGGATAAATTAGGGAGATCTCAATATTTCAATACATTAGACCTAGCCTCTGGTTTCCACCAAGTAGAGATTCATTCAGACTGCGTAACTAAAACCGCTTTCTTAACAGAAACAGGACACTATGAGTTTCTCAGAATGCCATTTGGATTGAAAAACAGTCCGTCAGCATTCCAAAGAGTGATGAACAACATTTTGCGTGGAATTCAGAATGAATCTTGCTTAGGGTACCTAGACGATATCATTATCTACTCCTCTAGTTTACAGGAACACGAGATTAGATTAAGAGAAGTCTTTGATAGAAAACGAAACGCTAACTTCAAAGTACAACTAGATAAGACAGAACTCCAGAGGAAGGAAGTAGCCTACCTAGGACATATAGTAACGCCAAATGGAGTTAGACCAAATCCTGACAAAATTCAAGTTTTTAAAAATTACCCCATTTCAAAAACTGTCAAGCAGAATAAAGGATTTTTAGGATTATTTGGCTATTACAGAAAATATATAAAAGATTTTGCAAAAATAACTAAACCATTCACTAATTGTTTCAAGAAAGATTCAAAAATTAATATTGATGATCCCAAAGATATAAATTGTTTTGAGACATGTAAACATATTTTATCTAATGAACCATTTCTGCAATACCCAGATTTCGAAAAACAATTAATTTTGACTACAGATGCGAGTAATTTTGCCCTTAGAGCTATCCTGAGCCAAATGACAAATGGACACGATCTTCCCATAGCCTATGCTAGTAGAACGTTAAATAACAGCGAAATAAATTATTCGGCAATCGAAAAGGATTTGATTTCGATTGTATGGGCGACAAAGCATTTTAGACCATATTTATTTGGTAGGAAATTTACTATTTACTACGACCATAAAACTCTTCAATGGCTATTCTCAGTTAAGGAACCAAATTCAAAATTGGTAAGATGGAGACTTAAATTAGAAGAATTTGATTATCAAACTAAATACAAGAAAGGTAAACTAAATCAAAACGCGGATGTCCTATCAAGAATCCAATTAAATGTTACGCAGAAAATTCAAAAACCTAATCAACCTAATATAAACGAGGATTTGCATCGAAATATAGCCGAATCGACTCAATTATATTTCCCAGAACTGGACGTGGACAATCAGTCTATGATTGCAAATATTTATGCAGGAGAATGTGTGAATGCCTTCAACAAAGAATATAATGACGAAGGCAGCAATCAAACTGTAGGTTCCAATTTCGAAGGAAATACACAAATGGAGCTCCAATTTCAGATGAGCCTGAAACTTTGCCAAAAAACAAATATTTTTATCTCTAGTAAAATATCAACCAAAACAAGTGAGAATAATAAAATTAATTAGAGTTTCAAAAATGCGTTTAATAGTTGAAATATCAGAAAATAATTTTAATAATGACATAATTGACTTTGTAAAATCGTATTTGATACCTAAAATAAAGTATAATCTCTATTTTGAAGACGACTTTTATAATATATTTGCATTATGTGTAGCCAAAAACTTTAAACAATCTGAACTCTATTTAGTTAAATGTAACAACAAATTATTACACTTAATTTCTGAGGAAGAAGTACTGGAAATAATAAGCAACTATCACGTAAGCAAAACTAACCATCGCGGAATACAAGAAACTTATGAACAAATTAAACGTAGATATTATTGGCCCACGTAAAAGGACACATTCAAAATTTTATCAACAAATGTGAAATATGCCAAAAAACTAAATAGGACAGAATCCAGCTGAAGTTAGAAATGAACTTAACACCCACACCAACAAGGCCTTTACAAGTAGTACAAATTAATAGCCTATCATTAGAAAAGAACCGCTTTCTCAGTATAGGAGACGGCTTTACGCGCTGCTACGAACAGCTGTACAGCGTAGGAGGAGCACAAGCAACCGAGGTCGCAGATAACCTTCTAGATTACTTCGAACACTATGGTGTGCCTGCAGTTGTTATATCAGACAATGGCACGGAAATTAACAATAGAGTGGTGAAAGAAATATTAGACCTGCACAACATTAAAATACCATTTTTAAGCACACAAAATCCCCAATCAAATGGATTATGTGAAAGGTTTCATTCCGCTTTAGTATAACACATAAGGCTTTTATATAACCAAACTAAATTAAAAAAAGACAATATAAATAAAAAAAGTAAAATATGCTATAATAGCATACATTCAGTTAATAAATAACGCAGTGTGAAGTTTTATTTGGTCACATAAACTCGAACACACTACTGGGTGTAGATGTAGAAAACCAGTTTGCAAACGACTACGTTTTAAGCCATAGAGAGAACGCAAAAGCACTGTATGAAAACATTAGAAATGCTAACAAAAACATTAAAGAAAACATTTTGGACAAAGAAATATAAACAAGGAATCACTTCCAGATATTCCAACTGTAGTTTATGTAAAAACAATACAAAAACAGGGTAAGACAAAAAATAAATATAACAAAGAAGAAATATCTTCAGTTAATAAATAAAGGAAAACCGGTAAAATAAAGCCTGGACGTCATAACACCAAAGAAAAGATACATTTCTCAAAAATTAAAAGGCCTAGGAAAATAAAAAATTAAATTAATATTCAAAATCCTTTTCCAGGTCCCTCCTGTTCGTCTTTGGCACAGCCACCGAGTCAGCAGATATCAAAGACATCACCAACAGACTCGGAATAATCCCGATAGACCTTGGAATAGTCAAATTAGAATCTTCCTACCATACCTTTGTTCACTATTTTAATGTAAGGAACTTTATTAATCGTTTAAATAACATTGGTTCCTATTATTATGATGTATTACACAATTTTGAAGATAACTGCGGCAATTGTAACGGTAGCGTGTTAGGTAATGAATATGTAACAGATAATGGCAATAAAATAAGAGACATTGTTAATTATTTTAAATATGTTAATTACAGTAAAAACGTAAAAAAAGAGAAATTATAAATTATACTTTTAAAAGATAACAGTAATAAAATAATAAAAAGAGGTGTTATAGATGGACTAGGATCCGTTATCAAATCTATAACAGGTGATGTAGATGCATATGATGGTAAAAAAATATGGAAAGAAATATAAAAATATTGAAAATGACCAAATTAAAATTATTTATCAACTTGAAACGCAATACTCTTTTAGTAACAGTATTATGGAATAATTAAATAAAACTTTTAATGTAATCGACGAAAATTTTGTAAAATTAAAGAATAAATTAGGAATTGTGATTCGTAATGTAAATGACTTTGTTGAACTAGAAAAGTTTAGAAGTATTTTAAACCAATTGAACATTTTATATAACATGGTGTTACAGGTAATCACAGATTTGTAAAATTCTCTTACATTTTGTAAACTTGATGTTGTGTACCCTAGTTTTATCTCAACTCAAGAGCTAAGGAGGAATTAAGCAAAATATATAAATTTTATATTGAGAGATTATTTTTAGAACCCAAAATAGAAAATATGTGGGATTTAGAGAACCTGATTAAAATGAATTGTAAATTAGATTCTGAAAAAAATTGTATATTTTATAAACTTACCTATTGTAGAAAAGACTCATTTTAAATTGTATAATTTATATTGTATACCAACAAAATATGAAATATGAAACATTTTATGTAACAATAATACCAAAAGTAAGGTACATGTTAGTGTATAATTCTGTAATTTTAGGTTTAGACAGCGATTGTAATGGTAAAATAGATTCCAAATACTTTTGATCATTTGACCATAAGAAACAATAACGGCAACAATTGCGAGTATACTGCATTGGAAGTCACGGACAACCTATTAACTGGATCTCAGATACCAACCTTTACCTGGCGACCTTCCCCAATACACCGACTCTAGAAATTACTAGTCGCAAGGCAACTACAACTCTCCTTCCCCCTTCAAGGCATATACTTAATAAAATTCGGTCTTTTTCAACGACATGAAACTCAGCCACACGTCAACAACATCTGGAGGTCGCCCTATTCTCATGGACAAGTCCAAATTACAATTTACGACGGATAAAATGCTAGAGTTTTCAGTAAAAGTTAAACGACTGGGATTGGACAAGATAAACACAGATACCATCTCAAGAATTAATCCAACTATAGGAATAACCCATCATATTAGTGTATGACATCCTATTGAGCGGGTTGATATACATCGTCTTCATAAAAATGATGAAGAGGACTCAAACCGATTCCGAAACTTCGTCACCTTCAAAGTTTTATTTAGGGATGGAGGAGTTATGTAAATGAATAATGTAAACCTAACTATATATAATGCTTAATAGAGTAGATTCCTGCTTACGCTGATTTTGTACTGTGTTAGATTCAGTATGTAGCAAACTCTTGTACAGAACAGTTGTATCCAACTCAACTGAATGTATATCAGTTGAATTTTGTTAAGCAAAAATTAATGTGACAGTTTTTCAAAATTGAATATTTGTTAATTAACAAAGTTTTATACAAATAAAATTATTTTTAAAAACCTTTCGAGCCTAATAAAACACGCAATTTATACATATATATATATATATATATATATATATATATATATATATATATATATATATATATATATCATCTAATTGTAAATTCAATTATAATTCTTGTATTTATATTGACTTAGTTCTATATATATATATATATATATATATATATATATATATATATATATATATATATTTGATGAATAGTTATTATCTGGAGTACATCTGTTCATTCTGCAGTGCATAAAATCGCAGTTCCGACGTTTCACTAGAATCTCATCTAGCATTGACGAGGTGAACCCAAAAACATCTGGCTCTTTAACTGTTGTTGGGTTTACCTCGTCAATGCTAGATGAGATTCCAGCGAAACGTCGGAACTGCGATTTTATGTTCTGCAGAATGAACGGATGTACTCCAGATAATAACTATTCATCATATTTTGCCATCCGTGAAGGAATACGTATCAGCATGTATATATATATATATATATATATATATATTTAAAAGTTAATATACTCATATATACTGATTGTGTATATTGTTCGTGTAGATGAACCAACATTTAATTAAGTCCCGAGTAACCCGTTTGGGAATTGATCTTGCAAACGCTATTTCTTTACTTTTTCTCTTTGTAATTAGCACCGTAACTGATGTTTGTAAGTAATACAGTCAGTCACCATTCGTACTTGTGATGCAGACTTTCTTGTTATCACTTATAAACATTCTCTATATAAATATTTTTTATAAGTTCCTTTCTGAAATTACTAGTTATAGAAATCTAGAAGCATTAGATTAGGATATATTAGGAGGCGTTAAAACTACCAATGTCCAGCAGCGTGTTGTAAGAATGCCTACTAATATAGTCGTTTCTGTGTTGCAGTGTGACTTCTCGGCTGAGTGCTGTAAGGGGTTGGTGTGCAAGGATCCTCGCGACCCTCTCGATGTAACTCCATCTGCCTGTGTAAACAACAGAGATCCAGACTACGTAGCCAGGAGAATCTCAATAGGAGAGTAAGATATCCGACACACTCTATTTAAATAGTTCATTTAATACGTCTCATACCAACTTTCACAAACATTTAAGTTTAGGAAGAAATGAAACGAAGTGCATGATTAAAAAGAATGCCTGATGATAAATATGTATGTTTCGGTAAATAGTTAATAATCCTTAAATGATTGAGTTATGGTAAGTTTTTGTAAACAGTCAAACATTTTTGAAGGTTAAAATAAGTTTAAAGTGCTCGTAACGGTCAGCAGAGTGGATTATAACTGTCGTTTATGGTATATATGCTTTGTTCTTAATTTCTGATTATTTTATCGTTTGAAATTTATTATATTTCAGTAACAATAGGTGTACTATTAAGTCACTGCAGGTAGGTTGCGTTATAGATAGGTTTAGGAACATTGTTGTAAATGAGATGTTAACTTCGTACAGTAATAAACGGTAAGCAGAAGTTAAAAAGCGTTTTACATTTAATTATAAATAGTTATAGATTATTATTTACAAATATTTCTTTGTACATTATTGTAGAAGAATATTTGTAGTTTATGCGAACATTGATTTTCATAGTTATTATTATTTTTAAGTGTATGAAAAATGACAAAGATATTTAAATTTTCTATCTATAGTGGTAAAAATGGAAACTTTTATATATATACATACATGCACACACACACACACACACATATATAAATTTATTTCGGATTACGATTTTTTCTAAAAATTATATCATGAAAAATCTAATACATACATTCGATATTTTAAAAAATATCTGGAATAAATAGGAAACAAAAGATGAGTTGATAGATGAAAATATATCAGGTGATGAAAAAAACACTTCGAGAAACGAACCGTAGTCTATGTTAAAGAAGAATTCTAAAAATAAATTATATAGATGGTTCACAATGCAGAAATAATAGTTTATGGGTCGTCAGGTATAGCCTTACCGGTGACTTTGAGATACACTAAAACACTTGTTTGAAAAGTGCAGGAGGGGGTTCTAAGAATAGGGTATAGAAAATTTTCCATCAAAAATAATTTAGAATTTGTAGAAAGATTAAAAGAAGTGGAACTTGGAAGTAACGAAATTTTTGTCTCATTTGATGTTAAATCTGTTTACCTATATTAGAAACGCTTAAAACTTTAAAAGAACGTTTAGTCTTAATTAAGTGGAACCACAGTAAGTGATGGAATTTTCCAAACTTGTTGAGGTTTGCATGATGCAAAATTATTTTCAATTCAATAATGAGTATTATCGACAAATAGATGGTTCAGCGATGGGAAATTGTCTATCACCATTTGTGGATGAACCTTTTATGAGTGAATTTGAAATAGAATAAGAAAAAAGTCTAACATATTTTCCTAGAGTTTGGTTACGGTATGTCAACGACATATTTGCTGTGTTTGATTTAAGTAAATCTAGCATTGAGAATTTCTTATGTAGTATTGACAGTAAACATCAATCGACCAAATTCACTTATGAAGTAGAAGAAAATAATAGGTTAGCCTTTTTAGATATTATGTGTATTAGGAACAATTCTAAAATTGAGTTTGACATCAATGAGTTTGATCAACCAACAATAATAGAATAATTCCAAATGATTCCATCCATAGCCACGCCCACAAATTAGCGGCATTTAATTGTATGATTGATAGAGCGCCGAGGATTCCCCTTTCACCTCAGCGTCTAGTTAAAGAAATAGAATATGTCAAATCTATAGCTCAATTTAATGGGTTTGATCCTAATATTATAAATAATATTGTGAGAAAATGTAAATTTAGAAAAAAAGGAGAGATTCCATTACCTTCCAATCGGAAGATAAGCCTCAAAAATTTATAACTTTACCTTTTGACAATATTATTACCAATGGTTTAGACAAAATTTTCAAAAATTTTAATTTAAGAATTGCATATAAAAATTCTAATAGGTTTACCGATTTATTTGGAAAACCCAAGGATAAACTTCCGATGTTGGATAGGTCTGGAATTTACACCATTACTTGTAAAACTTGTGACAAAATGTATATTGGTCAGACAAGGAGAAAGACTATAACCAGATTTATAGAACATCTAGCCCATATTAAATATGGGAGACAGGATAAGTCCAGCGTTGCTAAACATATCCTTAATAAAGACCATTAATTGGATATAAATTGTGTTAAGGTGGGTAAAACGGTGTTCTCCAACAGGTTGCTGAATAGTTATGAAAGTATATTCGTTGTAAAACTAGGGGTGATTAGTTGATGAACGTTCATAAAGGCCCGATTTCTGGTTCTAGTTTATTCTCTTTGTTACGACCAAATACATGATTTTTAGCTGTATTTATAGTTTAGTTCAAGTTGACATGATCAATTATTATAGTTTATGTTTCTTTTATAATCTTAGTTTATATTAGTTTGTAACTAGTTTTCATTTAGAATTGTCACAAGTCAGTGGTGGTTGTGGTCGTGCTCCACGTGCAGCGCTGGTACAGGTTAACAAACTGGTCGCTGGGCGGAAGAGTGGGAGTAGCCCATCGCGAAATTATTTTAGGTGTGTTTCTTTTTAGTCCCAGAATGTTTGTAAACTTCTGATGATGCTAAATGTGTTGGCGAAATGTACATCAAGGGTGTTTAAATATTTGTAGCAAGGGTTATTGTTATTTATTTATCGTAAACATAAATAATAACAAAAAATTCTATAGGTAATACAACATTTTGAAAATTACCCATAGGTTTTACATTATATAATATTTTACTGTAAATAAAGTCTATAAGAGAGATTTTTTAATTTCGGAAAAAAATTTCCTCTTTTTGATGATTGTTTAACATTATAGAAAAAAGTATAAGGTAATTATATGAAAGCATTGCTTTGCCAAATCGTATTTGTAAAATGTAGACGCAAATTTATTTAACAACAATCATCCTCAAAAATGAACCATAACCAGATTAATCACAGATGGATTGAAAGGGAAATTGTATGTTTAAAATTGTCAATAGATATTTTAAGTTCTTTTTTTTTATAACGAAACTCTGTGATTCTTTAACCGGCTACATTGTCCTTCACTTTTTCATATATATGCCCGTTTTTTCCCAACCTGGATTAAATATTTCAAGCCATTTAACGTTTTTACAGGCTTTTTATCCTTATTTCTAAATATTTAAACTAATAACTCCATAAGACATTTCAATTTTATTGTTCTTTTAAATATATTAATACTTTATACAACAGATTTTGTTCCCTCATTGCTAACCGTACTATTTATAATAGAACGTATGTAAATAGGCTTGGCTACCCAA
Organism: Prosapia bicincta; assembly: GCA_036971475.1. Classification (NCBI taxonomy): domain Eukaryota; kingdom Metazoa; phylum Arthropoda; class Insecta; order Hemiptera; family Cercopidae; genus Prosapia; species Prosapia bicincta. Next base: position 20,244,720 of record JBAIZL010000002.1, on the reverse strand, counting down.
TTAACCGTGAGTGTAGAACCCCATAGTACACACAGCCAAGTTTACTAAACCTATCACGATACACGCAAGGACAAACAATGCTAATAAACAAACTATCTCTATCTGCTACTGCCTTAGAAACTGTAATATCGTAGCTTAGAACTAAGTATCTAATAAACTAGATATGTTTTGACCTAAATTATTTTTGCAAATTAGGTTCAAAGAGAAAATGTAATGCTTGGATTGTGACGGCTAGGACTGTTCAACCTGTGGAGTACTAATGGACAATAAGTTTTATGGGATTTATTGCTTGTAAAATATCGTGGTTTGTATAATAAATGTATTTGCAATTTATAGAAAATTATTCATCATTACACTCCTTATCTTCTTTATTTCAATATTATCCAAGTGCTTGGACATAACTATACCTTACTAAAGCATTCAAGATTCTCCGCCTCCTCCAACCTCAACAAATAAGCCCTTAGCTTATATTTCAATCTCAACCAAGTTTTGCTGCTTATGTATAGATCACCCTCAAGCCTCATAGAAAGAAGCGACTGATTCAATCTCAGCAGGGTGAAAGACTCGTCAAGCGCTCAGAACAATTTCTTCGCATCACACACACTCAGATCCCACCTCATTTTGTTTCCCACAGATCAAATATTATGTAAACGAACTCATCCTTATTTAATTGTACAATAACCCAACCCTCATTGATTGGTAATATATAAAGATATATAATAAAATATTATATAAAAACAACTAAGTCCATAAACTGCCCTCAACTTCTATAATTTACTAAACGGTGCAAAATTATTAAAATAATAAAAATTGTCAAACTCAACTATTTACCGTATGCGTTAAATTAACAGTACTGAAACTGAATCAGCTGTAGTTGCCTTCTCGATCAGCTGTGCCGACTTTTGATTGTTGCCGCTTACTCGTGTAGACGTATTTCATTTGAGGCTACTTTTTGCTGGCAAGGTGCTAACTACTGCAGAGAAAACTATGTAAATAAAATTATATAAAAACTCACAGCTGATTCAGTACCGTTTATTTTGGCGCATACGGTACTATTTGTATAGTATCTGTTTTACGTTTTTCTTTCATGGGGCTTACAAGATTTAGTACAACGGACTCCGGCACACATTTCTGAAGCAATTTGTTGTCCTAATACACTCCTGTGGGCAAGATCTATAGCGTTACCATTTCTAGTTGTTGTAACATGAAAGTATATAAATAACCATTCAATTTATTTATTTTTTAATAGTGTGGCAGATAAATGTTTTACGTAAATTCAATCGAAAAATGCAGTCTTTTCTTTTAAACTTCGTTTAGGCCCAAGAAAATGCCTAAAATTTATAAAAAATTTGACTGCAAAAACAGAATGTTGATAAGCTTCTAACAAATCTGTCTACAGACGCGTCATTTCAAAATCACATGAAGAATTTTATAGTTTTTGGCTAACGTTATCATTGACGAAATGAAAATGTCATTTTATAAATGCTTGAAACATTTTGTCATTTATAACAATGGGTTGGAAACCAAAGTGATTAAACTATCTGAATTCTTGTTCTACCTCACGCATATTACCTAAGAATGTGAAAATGCTTAAACCAAGAAATTTTGGAATTATCCTTTGTAGAAGGTGAACACGAAGTTGGTTAGGTTTGTATATTTTAAAATATTTAATACAAATAGGCCTAGATGTAATGTCACTATTGGAAATCACATAAAAAATATACGAGAAATAAGGAAGGATGTACTTAATACATTCATCTTCAATTCTGTTACGAAAATTTGTATATATTTGTGTATATTTTTCGGCCTTTTCTAACACTATAGTGTTCGATTTTTGGGTCTTTTATTTGATAAAAGACTCTCATGGAGTCCACATGTTCGTGGTTTGAGGGTGGGATGCAGCAAGAAATTTCATATGTTAAGAGTCCTTAGTGGCACGAATTGGGGAGCAGACAGAACTACTATGCTTCGGTTTTATCGCGCAGTCGTCAGATCGCGCATAGATTATGGTTGTCAAGTCTACTCATCTGCACGACCCACAAATCTGAAAACTCTTGATACCATCCACCACTCTGGACTTAGACTGGCTACTGGTGCATTTAGAGCTAGCCCAATCCCTAGTCTTCTTGTCGAATCTGGGGAACCTGCCCTTTCTAGACGACGTCAGATGCTACAAATATTTTACGTTTCTGTTCTTCGAAGCAAACCCAACCACCCGGCATTTGAAATAGTCTTTCATAATACGCTAAATCAAGTGTACAATACACGTCAACCTTCGACCGCTCCATTCGGCATACGAACATTACGAATAATGGATAACCTTGGGTTGCAACTACCTACAGTGTTTGAACGATCAATGTGCTATATACCTCCATGGATAATAAAAACTCCCCGCTTTGATTTTTCATTGTCCAGTTTTATAAAATCCAATACTCTTAATGTGGTGTACCAACAGGAGTTTTTGGCAATATACAGATTCCACCAGTATAGTGAGATTATTTTCACAGATGGATCTAAACTGGACAATGGCGTTGGGCGTGCGTTTTATGCGTCTGGTCGTACCTACACGTACGGATTGCCCTCAGCTTGCAGTGTTTTCACGGCAGAACTATTCGCTATTTAAAGCTTTGACCGTCATTCAATCTCGATCCTCGCATTATCTTTTGTGTTCGGATTCCAAAAGTACTCTTCAGGATGTTTTCTCTAGCGACCCTTTAGTTGGGGACATTTTGTGTGCTGTACACAGGCTTCAATTGGGGGGGGGGTAACTTTCTGTTGGGTTCCTGGACATTGCGGAATACTTGGAAACACAAAGGCGGATGAAGCGGCGAAGAAAGCTACAAGTTTGGTGCCTATTGCTCAACTAGTTATGGCATCTGACTATGTGTATTTCGCGAAACATTTATTGCTCGCTGCTTGGAGTGACGAGTGGCATACCGTGATTCAGAATAAGCTGAGGGAAATTAAAGATACCGTCCGTCCATGGAGGTCTTCAATTCGTTCAAAACGTAGGGAGGAAGTGGTGCTTACACGCCTTCGCGTTGGCCATTCTTTTGCAACTCATGGATATTTGATGAGTCGTGAAGGTCCACCAATATACCAATACTGCGGTGATATCTTCACAATAAAACATATTCTAGTAGATTGTGTTAATGTAAGCAATATTCGTGCCCTTTTTAATTTAAAAGGGAGTTTGAAGTTGGTGCTAAGGGACGATGCCTCGGCCATTGACCGAGTCATCGCTTTCTTGCACCACTTGATAATATTTTTTGAAATTTAATACACAAATAATTTTTTTTTTAAATTTATACATATAATTCTCTGTTTATTTTATTTATTTTAATTTAATTTATTTTGTGTTCTTGTTATTGTTATTGAGATTTATTTATTGGTAAATTGTTACCTATTATTGTTTCACATATTGTTATTATTTATTTACTGTTATATTGTTCTTTGTTGTTATTTATAGATTTTTAAGAATGTTTTCATTGTTATAGATTTATTGTTGTTTTTTTATATTTATTGTTGTTGTTTGTGTTTTGTATTATTTGTTGTATTTAAATTTATTTGGTTTTATTTAAAATATTGCGTTCCGTGTTAGATTTTGTTTGGCGTTGATAACCACAATTGGTTTTTCGCCAAAGAAAAAAACATAAATACAAAGATTTATACATACATGCATATATACATACATACATACATTCATACATACATACATACATACATTCATAAATACATACATACATTCATACATACACATACATACATACACACATACATACATACACACATTCATACATAAATATATATACATACATACACAATTTCATTTAAATATATATATAGATCTCTTAATTGGGTTATTGAAATGTTATTGGGCTTATTGTTACTGCGATACTTTAAGATATATTTATCGAAATAAGGATACAACTGGGTTTATAGGCAACTAATTTCATCAAAATCAGTTCTCAGGGTAATATTTGTTTCTGGGAAATATTGGGTCTCAGGGAATACACAAAACGGTATTAGACAGGAAAATATTGCTCCAAACTTATGAAACAACATTTCAAACACATGAAAGAAAGTTGAACATCTACAATTTATTTTGAACATGTGATGGCTAATGTAGGTATGAAAACTACAACGTCAAGAATTCCACAGTTCTCTTCTTTAGAGGTTTGCATACATCTTGTTTCCTCTTAATGTTGTACTCGCAAGTCATCTTCGGTTCCGGACAGCAGTCGCTATGATATATACACTGAAACAGAATAAAATTCAGTTACCGACAACTGCTTACATTAAAAAAACCATACCGTGATTCAATGAAAAAATTTAAAATCAGAAAAAATATAGACAATATTTGAAATTTCCCTAAAACATTTTAAAAATACAATCGAATAATTTACTTGCGATTTAAAAAAAAGTAGACTATACACGACGACTAAACGCTAAAGAACGTTTTTAGTTTCAAGATCTGAAATGGTTTATTTGAAGAATTTATGTGGACTGTTTCAGCGCCCAGGTCGACTCAACCTGGGGAAATGAGTTCCTATTGTGAAACTAAATGTAACAATAGGCGGTTGAGACGTAGTGCGGGATACGGTTTCTTCTTTGAATAGCGTATAACCTTAGTAAAGTATCACTACCACGTTAATGGTATACAAAGTTATTAATAATATCTATATACTTGAAGTAAATTAATTAAAATCCTATTTGTGGTTTTGATGACTTATTTCTATATCTATTATTTATAAATCATAGTAGTAAAAGTGGTTGAACACGTATATATATAATGCAGACTAAAACAGATAATACACGGCTCTGTGTAGTCCACCTAAAGTTTGTAGTCGCTGTTTAACTGCAACGAAAACAAGCTAAAGAATAAAAAAAATGTAGTTAATGTTTAATTAAAACATCAAAAGTATTTCTTTCAATAAAATAAACTATACATTTAGTTCTCCTCGCTTTTAATCAAGACGGTTTCAATGTGACGGTAAATACACCTGAATTAAAGAAATGTGCCCTTCAAAATAGTTCCTTTGTTCTGGCTGCTTTCATAGCCATTTCTAACAGATCCTTATAAATGGTTTATTTTTTTAACATACATTTTGAAGATTTAGAAAAACACCATTTTCTACAGACGTGACTCTAAAGAATTCCAAACGGATTTATGTTATAACTAATGATAGTTTTGTGATGCTAGTTTGGTCCAAAATACTGTGTTGTTAGGTACTTCACGAATATTGTTGGTTATCGTGTTGTGGAAATACGATTTTTGGTGGGGAAAATCTAATAATCTGGTAACAATTCAGCTTATGCACTCTTTTCTTCACAATGCAACAATAGAAAGGTTCCGTTTGAATGTGTGAACTCAATGGCATCCGGAACACAAACAAACATTTATAGTTTTTTGATTTTTTAGCAAGAATTTTCTTTGTATTTTTTAATTTACTAATATACTCGTATTACCTAATACAAGGCGTTAGTATAATTGATTTTTGCATATTTAAAAAGAATTTACGATTGGTTTTGCCACTGGATGACAGATATTTGTTTATCGTCTGATTTCTCACAACAGACCGGCGGTAAGAGTTCGTTCGATCTTATCACACATACCGCGCCAATGTGGATCCGACCTTCGTTACAGACCAAAAACGGAATGTTGTTGTAATAAGTTATTATACTACATACAAACCTTACAAGTATGTTTGCTGAATGTATATTTTGTTTTTGATGTTTTAAACCCCTCTTGACTAGTCATGCTAGACATATTGCTTACATAGGCTTAAATAATGCAAAAATATGCAGTATAAATAATATTGTAACAGAGACAAAATATGTTTTTATTGGGGCATACACAGTAAAGCATATTTACAAACGCACCCATCACTTGCGACACTTTTACATTTTTCCTGATAAATGTCATTTCGAGTAAACCTAGTAAAACGTGATCATTCATAAAAAAAACCGCCGCAGTGGCACGAAGGAATAAACAAGAGTGTCAACTGTATTTTGACGCCATTGTCCTTGATAAATGAGAGACCAAATATTCCACATTAAAGTCAGACATGTCCATAGACTTATTTACTTACTAGCTAAAGCCCACACTTGGCTGCTGAGCCTTTTAGTGGCGCGCTGACCAGTACAATCGAGAGAGACTTCCTTCATTGTACTCTTCGTCTGACTGGATGTGGTGCAAGGAAGGGCATGTGAGGAGGTGATCCCCATCGATGGTTCCGTTTCCGCTAAACACGCAGTTGGAGGACACGAATCTTGTGGAGGTGTGCCGCCAGGTAGTCGTGTCCAGTAGCCAGGCGGAACAGTGCTACACCTGTGCGGCGGGAAAGGCTACGGTTGGTCCTTTGGTGATGAGTTTTGTGAGAGTCCCTGATTAAGTTTTCTCTCGTGCTGCGATTTAAAGCTGAGTTTATCTGTATTTTCACTGATTGAAAAGAGGTCGAGGTAAGTGGCTGTGGTAAAGCGGCTCCCTGTTTGGCGAGAGTGTCGGCTTTCTCGTGTCCTTCTATATTGACATGACTTGGCACCCACTGAATGTGAATTTGACAACCATTTTCTTGAAGGGAGTCTAGTTGTTTTCTACAGGAGAGTGTTCGGTGGCATTCCACTTGTCTGTTGCTAGCGACTCCCTGTATTGCGGCCACGGAGTCCACAAGAAATACAGCCTTATAGGCCCTTCGATTTGTGAGAGTTAAATAGACGCTGCCAAGGTAGCTTCAACTTCCCCATCATAATTGCTCTGGTTACTGCCAACGGCCATAGTCCCCTCGAATAGTCGGCTGTGGAATCCAGCTCCTGTAACACCGCTTGCTAACGATCCATCCGTGTAGATGTGTAGCCAGTCATCTGGTGGGAAGTTGGAATTAATAGTTTCATAGTTTCCAGGGCAGCTGCCCTTAGTTCAGAGGTAATAGATAGAATTTTCCAAGCATTGTGGTTTTGTAGTTTTAGATTAGCTGATGGAAGGTTATTAAAGGTTAAATGTTGAACCGGTTGAGCTGATACTCCTGGCTGAATGTTGTATTTATTTAGGAAATCGTTGTACACGGATAGTGAGGCTTTTTGGGTTTTTAGCCTTTCGGTCGCGTGCCTGTAATTTGTCCAACGATGGCTATATGTCCTCTTGTACCGCTCCCAAAAATTGATTATTAGTTTGCTTCTTCTAGTTGGAATAGGTTCGATTTGGGTTTAGGCCATCATTGCAGCAAGAGGTGTAGATTTTGGGGCCCCTGTTATAACTCAAAGGGCGACGTTCTGGGTGATCTCTAATATGCGTGAAGTTGCACTTGATGCTGTAATAGTTGCCTCAGCTCCGTATTCGAGGATTGACCTGACATAACTTTTATATGCTGCAATGAGGACATCTTTTTTGCACTCAAAGTAGTGGCCGTAAGTCGTTTTAATATTTTTGACCTCTTGATAGCTCTTTGGGTACAGTCTTCTATATGCGGTTTCCAAGTTAGTTTTCTGTCTATTGAGACTCCCAAGTATTTAGAAATGTTGTGTTCATCAAGAACTTTACCTTTGTATTTTAAGATTAAATGTTGGCGCTTGGTGGGCCGAGATAACAGCTGGAATGTAGTCTTCGAATGATTTACTGCCATTGCATTTTCATTTGCCCATTGTTCAAGTTTTGATAGGGTGGCGTTAAGAGTATTTTCCAGAGACTTGATGTTGCTACTGGTAGCCCACATAATTAAATCATCGGCATACAGCATGGCTTCCACCCCCGGGACACTTCTGTCGTTGATCGTCAGGTTAAAAATTCTACAACTTAGAACCGCTCCCTGTGCTAAGCCCTGCTAGTGAAGATGATATTTGGAAGTAGCACCTGCAAAACATGTTCTGATTAGTCTTTGGGAAAGAAAGGACCTAATCCATGCGAATAGGTTGCCAGTCACTCCATTCTGAGATAGCTTATGTAATAGCATTTGTCTACATACTGTGTCGTATGCAGTTTTCAGATCCACCAAGACCGCAAAAAAGGCATTTTATGATGGTAACCATCTTTTATGCATTGGGAGAGATAAACAACATGGTCCATTGTGATGTGCTTTATCCTAAATCCTGCTTGTACATCGTCTATTACATTATGTAATTCGAGGAATTAGTTCAGTCGGGTTGGAACCATCCTTTCTGCTACTTTGCATGTGGCGCTAGTAAGTGTAATTGGTCGGTAACTACTTGTGTTGCTAGCTGGCTTCCCCGTTTTCAGAATCGGAACTATCTCACCTTTCCTCCAATGTTGTGGAATGTGTTTACTCCAAGCTAGGTTGATTATTTTGAGGAACGCCTCTTTAGCAGTGCCTCCCAGGTTCTTCATCATTTCAAACAATATCTGGTCAATCCACGCAGCTTTATTTATTTTGTCCATGCACAGATACATGTCCTTAGACAGATACGAATATATCAATCCGTTAAAATAAACCACGGATTTTTCAGAGGAATAAAAGTAACACGCAAACAATGTCGCAAATAAGATCCGTCAGTCCATTTCAACTACCCCGAGCGGGGCATATGTGAGACGTTGGACCAGGGAAAGAGACCGTATGGCGCATATGTGAGTCAGCTGGTCTATACACATAGTTATTTTGTTACCATTGCTGTAGCAAGCTTGGGAATATCCCAAGTCGGAGTAAGCTAACACACAACGCACCCACAACGGGTTCAAGATGTGAAGCTGCTATTATGGTTACAAGGAATAGAACTATTTACAACTTTAGTTAAAATGACGAGGACTTTAGTATCAGTCGATGTACGGATTTATGTTTTCGTAACACAGTCGATTTGCAGTTTGTCCCGAGTATGCTGTCTGGGAGGTCATGACGTTATACGGAACAAAAAAGCTTTTACAAGTTGTTTTATTTTCTATTAAAACATTACTACCAGGTATGTAAGGTATGAGGATGTGTGTTTCAGGTGGGTTTTGAAGCTATAGGCACCTTAATCAAAGGAATATTGCTAACATTGAAGTCTGTATGTATAAGGAAAAATGAAATTTAAATCGTGTTTTTCTCTTCAACTAATATATTCTAATCAAATCATTATAGTAAAAACCTTTAGACTTCAAAATTTGAAGTCACAAAAACCTGTATATGAACAGCTACCATGAAACGGAAACAATGTTTATACCTTATGTCAGATCTATATTTCCAATTTTTTCTATTACTATGTATATAGTTCAAATATTCAGTCGTTAATAATATACGTTTTATTGGTCCACTCGGGTTCAAATATATATTTTTTTTTAACTTGTAGGGGATGACACTTGATGATATTACAGCTTTTCAACTATTGATTCATTATTAGAATTTAATTATTAATTTTATCTTTAAATTGGAGACAAGCTATTCATAAAAATGCAATACAGTTATTGCATCCCATTTTGCTTACATGGGAAAATATGATGCTTACATGGCCTAATGGCTTAATGGCTAACATATGATTTCCTAAAACAGCGGATTTTATGTTGTGTGGTAGAACATCTGTTTTTTAACGCATAGGCTATTTACTTTATTTATATAAATTTTAATTATTTAATAAAAAGTAATTAAAATAAAATGTTTTTTTGTTGACCTGGGTAGGAATTGACTTTAAATGTTTGTTTATATTACTTGTTTTTCAATTAAAGTCAATAATACTATATTTTTCACTGCAAAACCTAATATTTAGTAGCGTTAGCGACGTTTCTTGGAGGGCTGTTCGTGTTGATTAGACATTTCTAACTAGCGAGTTCCATCTGACTACGTTTATTTTTTCAATGTGCTTCCACAATCTTCAAAATTTTAACTTTATACATATAATTTTTACTCTACGGACAGAACTTAGACACCTGATTTTATACATGTTTTAAAATGTTTATTAATATTAAAATATTTATTAAATAATATATTTATGTAAGATATTATGTATTATGTGTAATATAGTATGTAATATATTTATGTAATTATAATATACATATATAATATTGTATGTAATATATGTTTATATATTATAATAATATATTTATATTTATTTATTATATTATTTATATTATTATTATAATAAATAATATATTTATAATATTAGAGGTGTGTATATGTATATAACTTTGCAACCCTCTTTTTCTTATATTGACTTATCACTTTCACTATTACAATGTTCTTACATTGTTTTTACTTGGTACTTATGAGAGTTAACTTTCAAAGGTTGATAGTATCTTAACTGTCGAACATCAAATGACAGCCGAATTGATGCACGACAATGGAGATACTATCAATTTTTGAAAGTTATCTCGCACAAATACAAAGCAAGATTCTTGTTTAAGTACATATAGTGAAAGTGATATATCTATATATATCATTATCTATATATATCTATATATATATATTTATTATTAAATAATATACACTAATTACAGGAATAATTTATTGAATAATAGTAAGATTCGGTTTAGATTGGGACAGCCACCCCTAACTCGGCCGCTACGTAACCTAGGACTATAGGGGTAGTTTCGGATGACGTAGGGGGTTGACGCCTACCTGATCGTAGCCTTAGGGGTGGTTTTGACCACGTCCAGAGGGGTGGGGGGTAGTTTTTCGAAAAAAAATATTTTCCACCCACTAACCTAAGCTAGCCAAATTTGATCAAACCTAACCTAACCTACGTGTGGGGGGTGATCTCGGCTACGTATAGGACCATCTCCGGGGGTAGCTCAGGGGTGGATTGGGGGGTGGGGGGTAGTTTTCGAAAAAATTTTGGAAAAACGTGTCTTGACTGATAGGGCGGGCCTAGAGTGTATTATCGCGACGGAAGGGGTAGTTTCACCTAAGGGTAGTTTTTAGAAAAAAATTATTTTCAACCCACTAACCTAAGCTAGCCAAATTTTGATCAAACCTAACCTAACCTACGTGTGGGGGGTGACCTCGGCTACGGTCAGGACCATCTCCGGGGGTAGCTCAGGGGGTGGATTAGGGGGTGGGGGGTAGTTTTCGAAAAATTTTTGGAAAAACGTGTCTTGACTGATAGGGCGGGCCTAGAGTGTATTATCGCGACGGAAGGGGTAGTTTCACCTAAGGGTAGTTTTTCGAAGAAATAAAATCCGACCCACTTACCTAAATGATTAAAGACGACTCTGAATGACCTTGAGCATGGACCAGGGGCCTAATTGACTACGTCTAGTGGTGGTTATTGGATCCAACCCAACCAACCCATAGGGTAATATCAAAAGCATGCAGGTCCATCATGAATGAAGGCGGGTCTGAATGAATGAAGGCGGCTCTGAATGACCATGATCATAGACTATGAGGTGTATTTGACTACTTCTAGAGGTAATTAATGGAAAAAAAACCAAATCAGGCATATGACGCAACAACCCCCGGGACATCCTCCCCGGAGGTAGCTACCGGTGTGGGGTTATCTTAAGATATAACTGTTTAATATATGAAATATCAACGCAGGCGGTAGGCCCACCCTAAAATGAACGGTATAACCCAGGGTAATGAGGGATACAAGTTGAATGTTAAATGCCGCGTAGGCCGCTCACTCGAACCCTGACGGGCCAGCGCATTAAAAACAAAATATCTAAAAACATACCTGGTATAGCAACAGAGGTATCTAGTAGGGCCCACCTCCAAAGGTAAAAAAAAAATAAACAGTGTAACAAAGCCTTATCGCTTGAGTGAATACGTTTGACCTACATGTGCAGGCATGCAGAGATAACGCAAATCCCTAGAACCGCAAAGACAAATAGCTACCGGTGGTCTATTTTCATATTATAAAAATAATAAGCAGTTACCTGTACAAAAAAATAAATACCTTTGCAGATAAGAGAGCAAGAACCTGGACACATAGAAGAATCAAATACGTGTGCAGACAGAAGAAGCAAGAACCTGGACAAATAGAAGAAGCAAATACCTGGACTGGTATACGGAGTAACGTCCCGGACAGATAGAAGAAACAAATATCTGGACAGATAAAAGAACCAAGGACTTCGGCACGTAGAGGAACCAAGACTTGGACAGACGGAAGAAGCAAGGACATGAACAGATAAGAGAAGTAAGGACCTGGACGGATAGAAGAAGCAAGTACCTGGACAGATAGAAGAAGCAGGGATATGGACAGATAGGAGAAGCCTTGCCAGATAGGATGAGGTCCCTGACCTGGACAGATAGAAGAAGCAAATACATGGACACATAGAAGAACCAAAGACCTGGACAGATAGAATATGCAAGTACCAGGACAAATAGAAGAAGCGAGTAGTTGGACAGATAGAAGAAGTAAGGACTTGGACAGATATGAGAAGCACGGACTTGGGCAGATAGAAGAAGCAAGTACATGGATACATAGAAGAAGTAAGGATATGGGCAGATAGGAGAAGTAAGCACCTGGACAGACAGAAGAACCCAAGGCCTACATATATATAATCAGAAATCAATGTAAATAATCAAATAGCCTCAATGGATATATCCTATAGCTGCAAATGTATCTAGATATAAAGGTATATATGTAGAAACACTAATAAAGAGGCCTATCACAAAACGAGAATAAATATATGTTATAAAATGATTCTAAAACGATGCTAAGCCAACATGCATGCTATCATACATATTCGTATATACCGTGTTAAGCCAACATACGTGATAGTCCACATAATGTATTAAACAAATATGCATGTAAACCTGCATACATACTATGCTAAGCCGACTTACACTAATCCCTAAATGTGCCTACTATGTCGGTAAACCACCGCCCAAAGCCTATATGATCTGAGCTATTTTCACCTTGTCTATCAGGTAGAGCCAGGCAATCGAATAATATGGGAAGTACTATAGGGTACATCTACCAATGCATAACCTAGCACGCCCAAGACGGTCAACAAATATTACAATATAATTAAAAAAAAGTTACGCAACCTATATACATACAGTGCTAAGCCAACATTCAGGCATATATACTTTGTTAAAACAGCATGCAATATACTCTAAATAGCCATATATACGTTGTTAAACCAATATGCAGGTTAACCTATACACCCTGTATTAGGCCGATACCCCACACAGGCGTATATACTATGTTAGGCCCACATAATGCGTTAAACAAACATGTGTGTAAGCCAGCATACATATTATGCTAAGCCGACAAGGGCCTACAAATTATATCCAACGCATAGTTTAGCTAAAGGGCTATCACACACTATCCTACAAATTACCACATAATACCTGATCAATAACACATAGTATCCGATGCATAACCTGACGAAGGGTTAACATATAGTATCCAGAGGCCTCGCTAATGATTAACACACTGTATCCATAAGGCCTACTATGTCGGTAAAAAACAGGCCTAAGCTTATGTGATCAGAGCCTGACACACATTTTCACCCCGTCTATCAGGTAGAACCTCTGGCAGGTGACTGTATAATATGGGAAGTACTATATCGTATAGCTAACAATGCATAACCTATCACGCCCATGACGGTCAGCAAATACTACAATATAATTAAAAAAAAGTCACGCAGCCTATATACATACAATACTAACCAATATAGGCATATATACTATGTTAAACCAGCATGCAATATACTCTAAATAGCCATATATACGCTGTTAAACAAATATGCGTGTAAACCTACAGAAATACTATGGTAAGCCAACATGCATGCTATCATACTGTGTTAAGCCTAAATACATAATAGAATACATAATGTGTTAAACATATATGTGTGTAAGTTTGCATAGATATTATGCTAAGAAGACATGGGCCTACAAAGTATAACACATTATATCCAGTGTATAGTTTAACTAATTGATATCACACACTATCCCACAAATTACCACATAATACCTGATACATAGCCCGGTTAATCATTATCACATAGTATACGATGCAAATCACGACTAGGGCCAACACAATATATCCAAACCATAGCCTGACGATGGGTCATATACCTGAATATGACGTCATCCAGGTGGAGAACAAGATGGCTGTAATGTTGATACCGAGTTCAAAAGGGCTGTGGTGGCTAAGACCTGTGTAGGCTAGATCAAATAACCAACGTTTCAACTGAACTACTGTCTTACGCATCGTTTAACCAACCAACATACGCGAAGTTCAAACGAACAGCATTGACACCAAGTCCAAATAGGCTATGGCGGCTATGCCCAGATCAGTGTTTCAGCTAATCAAAATGAAAAACTTACGCTAATCAACCAACATCTACACCGAAGTCAAATGGGTTATGGTTAGTGAAGGCACCGGCAAAAGCTTTAAGCCCTAGACATAATTATAGCTATCAACGCGTACCAAAATAGCTACGCAGAAACCGTCAAGGCCATTATACATATTGTCCAGGTATGTTCTCCATCAAACCGAGACTTTAGACACCATCTCTGTAAAACAGCTACCAATTTATACTCTACCTCAATAGGTATGTCAAAACTGTTACCGACTCCTAATCTAAGACAATGGTTACGTAACGCCCTTTATCAATTTAAGACCTTAAGCGATATCTTCGTAAAGACAGCCACAATAGTTACGTTAAAAAGAGCTACCGATGCTCACCCTACCATAAAAGCTACGTACAGACGGCTAATATTGTATAACCTATCACAAGACTTATGTAAAAACAGCTATGCATAACCTGTCACACAATAACTGCGTAAAGGCAGCTAACAATGCCTACCCCTTTAAAATAGCTACGAAAAGATAACAACCAATACATACCCTATCATAATAGCTATGTAAAGACAATAACTGCGTAAAGGCATCTAACAATGCCTACCCCATTAAAATAGCTACGAAAAGATAACAGCCAATACATACCCTATCATAATAGCTGTGTAAAGACAATTAAAGATGCATAGGCTAACTCGTTATTGACTGCTACTAAATAATGAACCATCACACTAGCCTCGTAAAGACAGCTACCAACATCACAATAGCTACGTAAAAACAGTTATCGATCAATGACCAAGATAATACTTACGTAAGATCTATATCAGTGCTAAGACAATAGCTCCGTAAGGAAAACCTACCACTGCATGAACTACGACCACAGCAAGGTATGGACGGCTACCAATGCATTACTTATCACAGCTACCAACACATAACTCGTCACATTAGCTAAGTAAATAGCTCTACCAGTGCCTAGCCTATCACACAGGCTAACTGAGGGGTCACTAACTAACCCATCACAATATCTCTGTACACGGCAGAAGGCGTGATGATCCTCATCTTTATCCCACACCCAACAGTTGGTTAGGTTAGAAGCACTCTGGCCAGCTTAGGTTAGTGGGGTGAAAATAATTTTTCCTAAAAACTACCCCTCTAGACGTGGTTGAACCCTCCCCCAAGGCTACGATCAAGGTCACATCGACCGCCTGCATCATCCAAAACCACCCCTAACTTCTACAAACCCCGGTCAGTGATGCCCGTTGATGGAGATACGACCAACCTTTGATAGTTAACTCGCATAAATACCATGTATGATATATATATATCAGCCCGTGTAACAGAGTTAGGGGTGGTTTTGGATGATGCAGGCGGAAGATATCGCTTAAGGTCTTAAATTGATAAAGGGCGTTACGTAACCATTGTCTTAGATTAGGAATCGGTAACAGTTTTGACATACCTATTGTGGTAGAGTATAAATTGGTAGCTGTTTTACAGAGATGGTGTCTAAAGTCTCGGTTTGATGGAGAACATACCTGGACAATATGTGTAATGGCCTTAACGGTTTCTGCATAGCTATTTTGGTACGCGTTGATAGCTATAATTATGTCTAGGGCTTAAAGCTTTTGCCGGTGCCTTCACTAACCATAACCCATTTGACTTCGGTGTAGATGTTGGTTGATTAGCGTAAGTTTTTCATTTTGATTAGCTGAAACGCTGATCTGGGCATAGCCGCAATAGCCTATTTGGACTTGATGTCAATGCTGTTCGTTTGAACTTCGCGTATGTTGGTTGGTTAAACGATGCGTAAGACAGTAGTTTAGTTGAAACGTTGGTTATTTGATCTAGCCTACACAGGTCTTAGCCACCATAGCCCTTTTGAACTCGGTATCAACATTACAGCCATCTTGTTCTTCACCTGGATGACGTCATATTCGATCCTAGGTTGTGTATCGGATACTATGTGTTACCTTATATCACGCCACTCATGAGATGCTATGTGTTTGTCAAGCTATACTTCGGGTGCATATGACGAACTTTAGCCGAGCTATGCAGCGGATATTATGTATTCATACTTCTCATCGGATACTATATGTTAACCCATCGTCAGGCTATGGTTTGGATATATTGTGTTGGCCCTAGTCGTGATTTGCATCGTATACTATGTGATAATGATTAACCGGGCTATGTATCAGGTATTATGTGGTAATTTGTGGGATAGTGTGTGATATCAATTAGTTAAACTATACACTGGATATAATGTGTTATACTTTGTAGGCCCATGTCTTCTTAGCATAATATCTATGCAAACTTACACACATATATGTTTAACACATTATGTATTCTATTATGTATTTAGGCTTAACACAGTATGATAGCATGCATGTTGGCTTACCATAGTATTTCTGTAGGTTTACACGCATATTTGTTTAACAGCGTATATATGGCTATTTAGAGTATATTGCATGCTGGTTTAACATAGTATATATGCCTATATTGGTTAGTATTGTATGTATATAGGCTGCGTGACTTTTTTTTAATTATATTGTAGTATTTGCTGACCGTCATGGGCGTGATAGGTTATGCATTGTTAGCTATACGATATAGTACTTCCCATATTATACAGTCACCTGCCAGCGGTTCTACCTGATAGACGGGGTGAAAATGTGTGTCAGGCTCTGATCACATAAGCTTAGGCCTGTTTTTTACCGACATAGTAGGCCTTATGGATACAGTGTGTTAATCATTAGCGAGGCCTCTGGATACTATATGTTAACCCTTCGTCAGGTTATGCATCGGATACTATGTGTTATTGATCAGGTATTATGTGGTAATTTGTAGGATAGTGTGTGATAGCCCTTTAGCTAAACTATGCGTTGGATATAATTTGTAGGCCCTTGTCGGCTTAGCATAATATGTATGCTGGCTTACACACATGTTTGTTTAACGCATTATGTGGGCCTAACATAGTATATACGCCTGTGTGGGGTATCGGCCTAATACAGGGTGTATAGGTTAACCTGCATATTGGTTTAACAACGTATATATGGCTATTTAGAGTATATTGCATGCTGTTTTAACAAAGTATATATGCCTGAATGTTGGCTTAGCACTGTATGTATATAGGTTGCGTAACTTTTTTTTAATTATATTGTAATATTTGTTGACCGTCTTGGGCGTGATAGGTTATGCGTTGTTAGCTATACCATATAGTACTTCCCATATTATACAGTTGTCAGGTTCTACCCGATATACGAGGTGTAAATGTGTGTCAGGCTTAGATCATATAGGCTTTGGCCGGTGGTTTACCGACATAGTAGGCACATTTAGGGATTCGTGTAAGTCGGCTTAGCATAGTATGTATGCAGGTTAACATGCATATTTGTTTAATACATTATGTGGACTATCACGTATGTTGGCTTAACACAGTATATACGAATATGTATGATAGCATGTATGTTGGCTTAGCATCGTTTTAGGATCGTTTTATAACATATATTTATTCTCGTTTTGTGGTAGGCCTCTTTATTAGTGTTTCTCCATATATACCTTTATATCTAGATACATTTGCAGCTATAGGATATATCCATTGAGGCTATTTGATTATTTACATTGATTTCTGATTATATATATATGTAGGCCTTGGGTTCTTCTGTCTGTCCAGGTGCTTACTTCTACTATCTGTCCAAGTACCTGCTTCTTCTATCTGCCCAGGTGCTTGCTTCTTTTATCGGTCCAGGTCCTTGCTTCTTCTATCAGTCCATGTACTTGCTTCTTCCATCGGTACAGGTCCTTGCTTCTTCTATCTGTCCAGGTATTTGCTCTTTTTATCGGTCCAGGTCCTTGCTTCTCCTATCTGTCCATATCCTTACTTCTTCTATGTATCCATGTACTTGCTTCTTCTATCTGCCCAAGTCCGTGCTTCTCATATCTGTCCAAGTCCTTACTTCTTCTATCTGTCCAACTACTCGCTTCTTCTATTTGTCCTGGTACCTGCATATTCTATCTGTCCAGGTCTTTGCTTCTTCTATGTGTCCATGTATTTGCTTCTTCTATCTGTCCAGTTCAAGGACCTCCTCCTATCTGGCAAGGCTTCTCCTATCCGTCCATATCCCTGCTTCTTCTATCTGTCCAGGTACTTGCTTCTTCTATCCGTCCAGGTCCTTACTTCTCTTATCAGTTCATGTCCTTGCTTCTTCCGTCTGTCCAAGTCTTGGTTCCTCTACGTGCCGAAGTCCTTGGTTCTTTTATCTGTCCAGATATTTGTTTCTTCTATCTGTCCGGGACGTTACTCCGTATACCAGTCCAGGTATTTGCTTCTTCTATTTGTCCAGGTTCTTGCTTCTTCTATCTATCCAAGCCTTACCTCATCAATCTCTCTGGGTCATTGCTTCTTCAATCTGTCCAAGCCTTGCCTCGTCTACCTATCCATGTCCTAGCTTCTTCTATCTGTCCAGATCGTTGTTTCTTCTATCTGCCCAAGCCCTACCTCGTCTACCTGTAAAAATCCTTGTTTTTTCTATCTGCCCAAGCATTGCCTCGTATACCTGTCCGGGTCCTTTATTTTCCTATCCGTCCAGGTCTTTGCTTCTTCTATATGTCCAGATCCTTGCTTCTTCTGTCTGCACACGTATTTGATTCTTCTATGTATCCAGGTTCTTGCTCTCTTATCTGCAAAGGTATTTATTTTTTTTTTGTACAGGTAACTGCTTATTATTTTTATAATATGAAAATAGACCACCGGTAGCTATTTGTCTTTGCGGTTCTAGGGATTTGCGTTATCTCTGCATGCCTGTACATGTAGGTCAAACGTATTCACTCAAGCGATAAGGCTTTGTTACACTGTTTATTTTTTTACCTTTGGAGGTGGGCCCTACTAGATACCTCTGTTGCTATACCTGGTATGTTTTTAGATATTTTGTTTTTAAGGCGCTGGCCCGTCAGGGTTCGAGTGAGCGGCCTACGCGGCATTTAACATTCAACTTGTATCCCTCATTACCCTGGGTTATACCGTTCGTTTTAGGGTGGGCCTACCGCCTGCGTTGATATTTCATATATTAAACAGTTATATCTTAAGATAACCCCACACCGGTAGCTACCTCCGGGGAGGATGTCCCGGGGGTTGTTGCGTCATATGCCTGATTTGTTTTTTTTTCCATTAATTACCTCTAGAAGTAGTCAAATACACCTCATAGTCTATGATCATGGTCATTCAGAGCCGCCTTCATTCATTCAGACCCGCCTTCATTCATGATGGACCTGCATGCTTTTGATATTACCCTATGGGTTGGTTGGGTTGGATCCAATAACCAACACTAGACGTAGTCAATTAGGCCCCTGGTCCATGCTCAAGGTCATTCAGAGTCGTCTTTAATCATTTAGGTAAGTGGGTCGGATTTTATTTCTTCGAAAAACTACCCTTAGGTGAAACTACCCCTTCCGTCGCGATAATACACTCTAGGCCCGCTCTATCAGTCAAGACACGTTTTTTCAAAATTTTTTCGAAAACTACCCCCCACCGCCCAATTCACCCCCTGAGCTACCCCCGGAGATGGTCCTGACCGTAGCCGAGGTCACCCCCCACACGTAGGTTAGGTTAGGTTTGATCAAAATTTGGCTAGCTTAGGTTAGTGGGTTGAAAATAATTTTTTTCGAAAAACTACCCTTAGGTGAAACTACCCCTTCCGTCGCGATAATACACTCTAGGCCCGCCCTATCAGTCAAGACACGTTTTTCCAAAATTTTTTCGAAAACTACCCCCCACCCCCAATCCACCCCTGAGCTACCCCCGGAGATGGTCCTATACGTAGCCGAGATCACCCCCCACACGTAGGTTAGGTTAGGTTTGATCAAATTTGGCTAGCTTAGGTTAGTGGGTTGAAAATAATTTTTTTCGATAAACTACCCCCCACCCCTCTGGACGTGGTCAAAACCACCCCTAAGGCTACGATCAGGTAGGCGTCAACCCCCTACGTCATCCGAAACTACCCCTATAGTCCTAGGTTACGTAGCGGCCGAGTTAGGGGTGGCTGTCCCAATCTAAACCGAATCCTACTAATAATACACTCAAAGCTTTTCGTTGGTTGACATTACCAACATCCTCAGGAATTACAATACTAAGATTCTTAGTAGGATGTTGGTAATGTCAACCAACGAAAAGCTTTGAGTGTATTATTCAATAAATTATTCCTCTAATCAGTGTATATTATTTAATCTTAAAAATAATTCTAACAGAAAAACATATTTGATATTCTACACACACACACACATATATATATATATATATATATATATATATATATATATATATATATATAATACGTTTTCTTGTTTAATAATTTAAAACAACATAAGTTATTAAATTACAAGAATATTTATTATTTAAATAAATATTTAATATTAAATATTTAAATAAATATTCTTGTATTTGAATAACCTATGTTGTTTCAATATATATATATATATATATACAATCCAAAAGCTAATTGTGGATTGAAGAACCATAGTCAGTCAAAATCAGCATCCCTGGACGTAGAACTGAGGCTAGCAGCCCTGCATACAATCAATGAAGAGTACCCACAACCAGAATGGTTACATATATACAGGGATGGATCTTCAATACCGGAAACAGGTGCAACAGGAGCTGCCTACTACAGTCGCAATTTTGAGTTATATCTAGCAGTGGGAACTCGCCAGATCAACTACGTTGGAGAAATAGCAGCAGCCGCAGAACTAAACAAAATAGCCCCTACACATGCTGTTTTCTTCGTCGATTCACAAGCGGCTATCCGTAACCTATCGCGCAATACAGATACAGACTGCAAAAGAACTATGGAGACAAGAAAAGCCCTGGAACACCTGGCGAATGGGGGTTGGCTTATAGCTTTACAATGGATCCCAAGCCATGTTGGCATCTATGGAAATGAGAGGGCAGACTTTCTGGCCAAGAAAGGCACATCCATGGCACAACCCATTTGCATGCCTTCGCTGCAAAGCACGAAAGCCCTCATCAATGCAACTATCGACCGGGCTAGCAAACTGCACCTCACACAGCAATCAGCAGGAAGAAAATGGTAAAACCTAGTCAGCACAAGGCCCATCGATCACAGACTTCCAGGAGCTGAAGGCGTTGCCAAGTTAAAAATGCAAACCGGCCATGACTACCTGGCCGCCCATCTACATCGCATCGGTGTGCTCCCAACAACAAAATACCCTCTCTGTGGACACGATACGATGGATGCGGATCATCTGATTAAGTGCAGCGCGCTCGACTATTCCGGAAATGATGACACACTGGTTCGACTATACTAGTCAGCGCGTCACCAAATGGCTCAACAGCCAAGAATGGGCGTTGGCTAGTAAAGTAGTAGTAATAAATATATATATATATATATATATATATATATATATATATATATATATATATATATATATTACACATACATTTATATCAAAGACTTTAACATATTTTTAAAAGACTTTAAAAACTTGAAAATAAGAATTCGAAATTAATCGTTCTCGAAAGTCGAGTAGCAAACATACCAGGTATGGTTCTTGTTTATTTACACTAAA
The DNA here is from genome assembly GCA_036971475.1 of Prosapia bicincta. Taxonomy (NCBI): domain Eukaryota; kingdom Metazoa; phylum Arthropoda; class Insecta; order Hemiptera; family Cercopidae; genus Prosapia; species Prosapia bicincta. Next base: position 20,222,979 of record JBAIZL010000002.1, on the reverse strand, counting down.
TTGTAACTGATCAGTAAATACAAGGAACAGTTTTGCTAAGTTAAAAATGTATATTAAAATACATATACTTAACCTAGACCTATGTGTAATACGAGTACTTTAAGAATTAACTTATTTAAGCTTTTAGAATATTTCTAATACATAGATGCTTTACTGAAGTCAGTAGCAAAGTCGAGCTATCCCGACCTGTTGTCACGAGAGCCACAGGGTAGATACTATCTAACAGAATATCTTTGAACTAATATTACACTTTATTCTGCATTTAAGGTGTTTTGCTGCATAATAAGGCCTTACTGATAGCAAGGCCTGAGTAGTATAGGGATTGCAGACAGCGATACCGAGGTGGAAACCAAACGGATAAAGCAGATGGAGGAAACGTGGTACGTTGAATTCAGGAGAACATCTGTGAACCTGAAATTTGATTATGGTCACAGAAACTATTGGTGGTGGCTCAACCTACGAAGCTAGAAGAGGGCTTTACAAAAAAAATATACGGTCACGAAGTATCGTTTTGATTTCGTTAATTTAAAGTGGTAAATATTTTGGTAAATATAACCGAAACAGCTAAAACAAATATTTCTAGTGTGGAATTTTCCAATTAATAAAATGATTAAATTCTTTCTGTTTGTGATAAAATATTGTGCAATAAATGTTTACTTACCTCTTCTCCTTCTTTATGACACTGCCCCTCGGCGTCATACACGCTTTTAAGGAACAATATAAAAAATAACACCTGAGGTACAATCATGGTGAAACCTACCAAATCTATGGTTCAATATGAATCATTCCCCCACATATTCTAGAAACAAGACTCTAAAATATCAACGAATGTAAACATGAGTTAGTCACAGCCTTCATGATTCATTAGTAACTCTTAATTGTAACAAATCAAAACAATATTACTATGGTCGGATTTAATTTACGAACTAAATATATTTGTTATATAACGAGCCAATTAAAATATTTTAAGAAATAAAATATAATATTTGGAAATAATAACAGTAAATAAATGTCTTCCCTATTTTAAATGTTGACAAAATATTTTTTAAAGAAGGAACGGTTGCGTAAAATCTCTGATAAAGCGAGTAGCTCAATAATACAATAAATTATATCAAGAAACGTCATTAATCGTTGTAAATGTTTACTCTAAGTGATGATGATGATTACTTACAGGACTTATAGGTATTACTCGCGGGACATCGCGGGACTTGAAATGCCCAGTATAGGAGTTCATAGACTATCGAAGGGGAATACCTAGCCGCTGACTATCTTACTTTCCCATTTAGCTCCCCAATACTCTGAATGTCAAGTAGACGGCTGCACATTGAGCCGCGTCTCTGGCTTTATCTTGTGAGCTAAACAGGGAGTCCATCTCACCCTACCAACCACAGCAGGAGAAAGCAGGTTGTGAAAGAGAGGTCATTCCCATGATTAATATTATCACCTAACATACCGTAAAAGAACTGGCATTGCGTTTATAGAGAGAAATGTAAGAAAGCATTGCAAGCTGCCACAGGCGATATTTGAAATGCAATATCATGAAATTATATTACATCATCCTAACTATTTTGTATAATTCTTCCTTACTCTTTCAGTTTTTTTGGTTTATTTTCTCTCCTATCTTCATTTCTCTGCCAGGTGTCTTAGTACCTCCCAATCTTCATTTCAGAATTATATAGTGGGTGCACTTATTTATTAACCCCGTTTAAAACAAAGTCTACTTAAAGCGAACCCCTCCTATGCTTATGCTATTCCCAATGCCACAGGATTATTATAGCCTTTCCTAATTTTTGCCTAATTCTAATTACCTTCAATTATTCTTCTTCTTACAAAGACGTATAGTTGGGAAATGCTTTTTATAACCAGAACGTAAAAGTGTACTTCAGACAAGCAGCCCTTCAGACTTATATCCCTGCGTAATCAGTAAACTTCCTTATATCCATACCAGGGTATTTTAGGAATAGGTGAGTTATGATAGTAGTGGTAGTATTGGTTGGTCTCTGTATGAACTAAAAAACTACATATAAAGGCCTCTACACACACACACACACACACACACACATATATATATCCACCAACATAACGTATATGTAGAACGGAATCACAATTATTTATACTTACCTTGTACCAAGAATCTAACTTGGTATATCTGCAAGTCAACTTTCTAGATTAATGACTTAAGTGCTCTCACGGCAGAGAGAGAAAGGAGAGACGATATAAAGACAGAGAGTATAGAGATAGAACCGTACTCGTAAATAGTCATAGAGAGAAAGAGAGGAGGAGAGAACGTCTGCGTGAAATCATACTGAAATCAATTTTACACAGATGTTCTTTATACACCAACATACATGAAATAAATAGACCACGGGCGAAGTCAAACAACTCGGCAGGTATAGAAGACGTTTCGGAGCTGGAAATAACTCCGATTAAAGAAACAATCCTATGCAAACACCCCATTTTTGTTTTCCAATCATCACACTTGAACTGTGTACCAATCTCTGTCTGGATGTAAAAACGTAATATTGCGTTTCAACTTTACAACACGAAAAATGAAATTTGAGAGCTATATATTTTAATTAAACTGAAATTCGAAGATTTGTTGGTTCTGTATGACTCCTCCCAATGGGGGCTGTTAGAGATTATTTAGCTATAAAATTCTCAAATATCAAAAAATAATGTTTGAATGATTATTTCATGTGGAAAAAAACAGACTTTAATATAATCCCACGAAGGTAACCTAAATTAAAGTTTTGTAAATCCTGCGTGTAAAATGGATACTTATAAAAAGAAAGAAATCACCATTTGAAGATGTCATTGAAACATAAATGCTCCTAAAGATAAAGTATTAGACCTTCGTCTAACTTTATTCTAACGAATTCCCCGGATAATCCGCTATGAACAAAGAATACGCAAAACGATCGATAATCGATTATAATACCATAATTTACACAGTTAATGACCCCGGTTAATGCAATTCACAAATAATCTTCAGAGGACAAAATAAATACAGAAAATAATTTAAAATGTCGATGTATTTGACGGATTATAACATGTTCATTTATATGTCTAACTATTTACAATACGTACATAAGTATATGTCAAAAGTAAGTATGTATGTACATATGTAACTTCCTTTACACATAATACTTTCACTTTTTAACAAAAAAATTTGCCACTTTCGTTTATTTTTTTGTGAGCATTGATTTAGCTTTAATGTGCGATCTAAGTTTCTTGAGAACCATTTTGTCGCACAGTGTCTACTTGGGCCACGTGTGCCACAAAATCATAAAGATCGATAATGCATATGTCACGTCCTAGACTATTTTCAGCCGAAATTAGCTGATATTTGTTTACAATCTTATGGTACACATTAGGTTTTCGGACGCCCAAGCATTTTTTCATTGTCTCTTATAGACAGTAGTCTACTCGCCTCTTTTATTTCGCTGGCCCGCGTCGGGATGCTTCCCTTTCAATGTAAAAATTATTACGTACATATTTTCATATCTATTCCCTTCATCTTAACGGGTATTAAGCCTTATATGTATTTACGTCGTAATTCACCGTTTGGAAATTTAAACAAATGAATCTGATTGGAATAAAAATTGGATATTTGTAAAACAATGGGAGACCACGGATAATCCGCAAACCGGTTAATCCGCCCACGGATAATCGGGAATTTACTGTATGTGTTTTCGTTGATTATATCAAACAAATACACACACACACACACACACACACACAGACACACACACACACACACACGCACACACACACACACACGCACACACACACACACACACACATACACACACACACACACACACACACACACACACACACACACACACACACACACACACACACACACACACACACACACACACACACACACACACACACACACACACATACACACACTCACATACACACCGACACACGCGCACACACGCGCGCGCACACACACACACACACACACACACACACACACACACATAATGCTGTTAGTAGACTATGAATGATATTACCATATGTATTTCCATAGTAACATTTCTTATATTTCATGAAAATTTGCAAATAAAATGTCCTAATGCAAAAAATAATCCCTCACGAATATATTCAGAAAGGATTATGTTCCTTAACGAAGCCAAGGGGTTGTGCCTGCAACAGTAGCTCGGCCACCTGGGAGTCGAACCATTAAAGATACACCACAGCCAACTTTGCTTATCCCTTATGGGCCCAAGTTGATTCTCTCGAAACGGAATCCCTAAAGGTTATCCCTTGCCTAAGCTGCGGAACGTAACACCAGGTTAAACTTCAGGGAAACGATTTCCAAATTTACGCATTATATTTTAGGCTTATTTAAAATATAATTTTTCATTCACTATGTAATTTGTTTATAGATTGATATTTCCATACTCGATCCGCTGTGATTGTTTCGCCCTCTCTGTGTTTACACAATTGTACTGTAATTTTCCTCTGAAAATGTTGTTTATTGTCCATAAGAAAACCAAGATATCTTACATTACGTAATATCTTGAAACAAAAACTTTAGGGGAACAAAAATGTGTAAAATATTTGTATTGTAAATAACAATTTTCATATCTGTAACAAGTGAGAAGTTATGAATTTAAACTAAACTAGTTATAAGACATATAAACTTTCTTAAATTGAATAAATCGTTTTGTTTTTACAATAATTTAATTAATTTTTGAGCATTCAATATCAGTAAAATATAAACTCATATTAAAATGCAAAAATATTATGAACAACACATATAATTGGTGTGCCAAAAATAAAATTATCACTCAACAAGCTCATCAATAATAACCTATAAAACCATAAAACTAACCTAGATACTAGGTCTTATGATGTACTAAAATATACTATGATCTATTCTCCACCTTTAAGTCTAAAGTTTGTAAAGTAATTGCAACCGGTAAGAAAAATACTACTTTTATTTTACTACTTTTATAATATAAAATATATAATTTTATAAGATTAGATTGAATCAAGTTACTTCAAGACAGCTGTAATCTGAATTTAAGACACACCCACCTGGGAAAATAAGGGGGGAACAAGAGCAAAGTACTCCAGTTATTGGAGTATTGTGTATAAACTAACCTAAAAACATTTTACGAGTCAGAGGAATTCTACTTAAACACGATCCAAACTGGTGGAATAAACGTGGAGTCACAAGTTGTTGTGGATCAGTACCATAACGTAAAAACTTATAATGTTATAACTATAAATCTAGTTTATGCAAAACTAACACTACAGCTATGATGTAATTAGGATGTTTAAGATCCGGTAAGTAAACATAAATTTACTTTATTGCCTCTATAATTTAATTTGATTGAGTGAAGTTGCTCTCAAGAAAGCTGTACTGAATTTAATTTGCTCGCCCCATCAGGGAAAACCGTTTAGTCGTCATTGAGCTGTACGCAGGAATCCAAACGTAATCAGGGTTAATGCTGATAACGAGTGGCCCCGAAACCAGCATAATAAGTAATTTCCCAAATCTGTTGGCAGAATGTAGCTATCCTTCTACCTTTTAAATTTTAGTTGGTGTGTACGTATGGGAATAGTAATATCAAAACATTACTGAAGACATACATTTATTGCCATTAGATTAAAGCTATTACAAATTATCACTTCTAAAAATCTCCATTTTGTTCTTGGTAGTGTTGAAATACATATAAAATAGAAGTATTTCTAAGGAAATCAATAAACCGATATAAAACTGGATATAACGTATATGAGTCTTTACCTATGAAATCTATGAGTTTATAAGTATTACTTCTCAGAATCTAAGGCTATAGAAAGTTTATGGGTCTATGCCTATAAAGTATATCTATGAATCTATAAGGATATCACTTCTCCAGTCTCAGATTAAGCCTATAGAAGGTTTATGTATGACTCTATGGATATACTATCTATGAGTCTATTGCTATAAGCATTTTATGATATATACTTTTAAAGTATATGAGCCTAACGATATAACGAATATACGTTTATGAGTATAGAAATTCTATATATGAGTATATGGATGTATCTTCTATGAATTTAAAGCTATAGAAAATCTATGAACCTATTCCTATAAATTCGATGAGTGAATGGGTCTAAGGTCTACAAGTTTATGACTATAAAATGTCTACCTATGAGTACATTAATATAACGTCTATGAGTTTGTAGCTTTAGAAAATCTATGAATCTATACCTTTAAAGTTAATGAGTCTATGGATATAATGTCTATGATTCTGTGGCTATAGAAAGCCTAACAGTCTATGTCTATAAATTCTATGAGACTATGGACAAAACGTCTACTAGTCTATGATTATAGAAAGTCTCTGAGTCAATGCCTATACAGCTTATGAGTCTATGGATAACATATGAGTCTATGACTAAGAAACGTCTATTAGTCTATGCCTATAAAGACTATAAGTCTATGGATATAGCTTCAATGAGTCTGTGGAAATAACTTCTTTGAATCTTTTACTACTTTATGGCTGTTATATTTATGATACTATAGCTATGACGACTATGAGTCTATATTTATAGAAAGTCTATGAGTCTACGTCTTAGTGTCTACACCTGCAACGCCTAGTAATTATGTCCTAAGAGCAGTCACTTTTGTTTAGGAGAGAGGAAAGTTGTGATGCTAATGCAGGTAGGTTTCTGAACAGTGTAGTTATCTTCACGCCAAAAACCTATATAATTCCAAGAATGACAACATGAATATGATTGGTGTGTTTGCTCTGCTAATTTGCTTAACCGCCAGGAATACCTATGTGCAGATAAGTTGCATTAGGAACAAACTTTTAGTATCATTCCCTAAGACTACAAACTGTCTGGAATCTGGAACATACCCCTTGGCTATTGCAAATATCCCTATCATTTAACCATACCTGACATGTTTTATAAATAACATTTTAATGCTGACTAAATTATCATGAATGCATAATTAAATGAAACGTAAATCATACCATATTACTAACTATAAATTTCTAATTTAATATTTCATAAACATTACGTCACTCAGTCACTGGGTTGTCCTAATTAGGATTGTTCGTCTATTTCATAATATTTATTACGAACATTTTTAATTCTTTACGAAACATCGTGTCTGAGGCAGAATGGTTGCAGTTTCAAAACCAGATGATCCTCCGGGTACTTCTTGTGATGGCGGTTCTAATAATAAGCTTCAGTGGCGCAGACGAACACTGCAGGGGAGAAGGGGAGGAAGTAAGTCACATTTTGGTTATAAAGAATTGGTTGTAAAACTATAAATAATAACTTTACTAAAATTGTAATATTATCTTAACTCCATAATAGAATAAAAATTAGAAAATATTTTGGTGCGTGTATAGATTCTATTGTGTAGATAATATATCCAGACGATGATTGTAGATATCGTCATTATTACTTCATAGTGTCATTATTGTCATGTTTCTACAAAACATACTCAATCGTCATCCTCACAGGTATGAGGTAGTTCACATCTTATTGTGGTAATCATAACTTACCTCCCTTTTTAGTCTCTTAGATTTTAACCCCCCCTGGATATTGTTGAGAATTGATCAAGGTTGTCTCCCTTGAAAAGCGACCCTCATATTCCCCACTAGGTTTCATAAACAGAGCACCAAATTCTGAACGTGTAAACCAGGTTTACAAACGCACAGCTGCAGGGTGAAATTATTACAAGATAATCTAATGGTTTATTAGAGGGACTTTTGTCAGTTAAACACCAATTTAATTTTGAGGGGGTCTATCTCGGTTCACCCTTAATTTAGAACTCGTTATTTAAACTGGAGACTTCCGGTAAAGTACAACATAGATTTACATTTCCTGTAAACGCTTCTGGCAGAAGATTGCTTGCTCTAGGAGTACCTCTTTATTATTCCTTGATCCCATTCTAGTTTGGCTCTTACCCTCTTACCACCAGTCTATCCTTCATGAACGATTCAAAAACATTTCTATACATTAAGTTTAGAATGAAAGACCTTGTTGGCCTACTATCTGCTCAAATTTAAAACAATATTTTATAGTTTAAAACTTGTTACCTTAATCCTTCCTGGTTTGAAAAAAGTGTCAAGGTAATTAAAATACAAAGTTGGCAGGATATTTTATGGAAGTTGTTTTAGATGTTCTAGTAAAACAAAACATTACTGTAGGAAGTTGCAAAAAAGAAGTCAAAGTACATTGTATATGCTGATGATATATATATATATATATATATATATATATATATATATATATATATATATATATATATATATGAATATTAATATTATTATCACTTTCACTTGTCGGGCATCAAGTTGAAAATACTATCAATTTTTGAAAGTTAACTGGCATAAATACCAAGTAAGATTCTTGTTTAGGTGCATATAGTGTAAGTGATATATACATTTCTTCTTTGGTTTCAGTGTTATTTCACTGACGACTGCTGCCCGACATTAGTATGTCACCCTGATCCAAACGACAAGGATACTGAAGTGTGCACAGCCTTAGAAAAGAGACCTAAGGGGAAAATCATAATTCTGAAGAAGATGCTATTTCCTTAATTTTTTCTGTTTATGTATGAAACAGAAATGTATTGTGAAGAGTAATGCTTGTAAGGAAAAACAATTATGTATACATTTTGTGTTAACTGACATGTACAAACCAGAACAGTTCCAGTAAATAATAAACGGTTAAATTTAAGTAGATTCAATTAGTTTGAGCAAATATTTAATTTAGTTAAAGCATTTTTGCATCGGGTACAAGCGTATTTATATTAGATAAGCTGAGGTGTAATTTTATCTACAAGGGGTAGATACAAGGGGTGAAAGGGGTAGTCATACAAGGCGTAACATGAAAAGCAGGATATTTGCTAACATATTTGTAAAATTAGAAACATACAAAACTAATGGAATGAAAAAGGTTAGAAATAGAAAGTGTCAGAGGAAGTCTCTTTGTTTCGATCAATTATTTACTATTTGTGGCTTTCAGTATCAGAGCCATCATAAGTGAGTATATCTACGAATTTTCAATCTATCACTAAAATGGTGCGATTATTTCTGAACCCAGTTCTGGGTTCCTGCCCAGGTTTCGTAGCAGACATCATCATGGAATTAAACATTACGTTTTGTCACATTATGAGCGGGATGAAGATGGCCATACTGCCAGGAGAAACCGCGAAATATATCTTAATATAGTTGCCGTTTCTACTTGAAAGGACAACTATTTAAACGTTTACTAGAAACTATTATTTTTTAAGAAAAAAGATGAAAATGCTACTTAGTCCTAATAAACGGCTTTTTATCTTAAGTTAAAACCAACATATTAGTTTATTTACGTACTTTGTCTTCAAATAATTAGTATAGTCTGAGATTAATAATAACTTGGAAGAGCATTTATGTAATATTTAATTATAAATAAATGAAAAAACCTTTAAAAACAAAAACAAAAATTATTAATGTTCTGACGTAAGTTTTGATTGCAAAGCAATCATCATCAGAGGTAATTGCTACAAGACTAATTTATTTTACTTCGTCTTTTAGTAATTCTCTTTAACGAGGATTCCTTTGGAATGGATGTATTGATCGGAACTTAAATAAACCGATTTTTGTGGTTTAAGTGGTTTTATCTATTTATAAATCCCGTCTACACATGGCTATTTTATAACACCGATTCCCAACCTTTGAGAGTGTTCCCTCTCCGTGAATACAGATCCAAGTCATTCGCTCACATAGTAACACCCTAATATGAGAGCGTAGCTACTTCATAACAAGTTGGAACAAATGTGTTGTAATTTTTTGACTAAACTTATTTCATTACATACACGTATGTCGTTTAGTTATTTGTTAATAATTACCTCTAAAGGTGATTGTTTTGCAGCAGAAATATATATAAAGCTTTAAGTAAAAAGGAGTTTGCGGTTACATCTAAGTATCTACTTAGGTTAGTTGAAGTTTTTATTTAAAATTAAAAAACAGATGATTTTTTAACAGCACTTATTATTATTACACATGAATTATTTTTAACAATATTCTACTGGTGCTTTTTATAATCATCTTGAATTCACTGATTAATTCATAATGAAATGATACTTAACTAAGTGAATACGTAAAGGCTTACTTAAGGGTTTCTTTCGTAAAAGGAACAATTGTTTCGAAACACGTCACCAAGTAAGCCCTTACGTATTCACATAGTTAAGTATCATTTAATTATCATATATTACTGTTGGTGTTGTTCTTAAATTACTTTTGAAAAGAAAAGATCACAGAACTGTGAAACAATTATTAGAGCCTTTATATAGTTGTGCCACGCTCTGGACGTAACTGTGCCAAAACACTTTTCAACACACTTAGACGAGCAGCTTTATTCCAGACAGTATGTATGCCAGCGAAGAATATTTCGATTCACACAGTTTTTTTTTTTTTAAAGTTAAAAAATAACTACTTACCTCTCAAATTTTTAAAATACACCATTAAACCTAGTGCCTTATAATTCGATTGAAATCTTTAACATACTCATCTTCACTTCGGCTAGGAATATTTGTATTTATTCGAGTAAACTTTTATGTCATTCCTAAACCTACAATAGGTATTTTCCTTTGTTGACGCATTTCGGAATGAATCCATTTTCAAAACTCAAATAGTACGCTTTAAGTACGTTAATAAAGTAAAATATTGTAATTTTAGGGCAGGGAAGTTAAATGTACTCCAATATATCTAGTTTGAAGTTTATTTTAAAAAATACCCACTAAGGCCCTCTTTGAAAACGTTTCTGGTACAAGATTGATCTGGGAGTAGCTTCTTATAATTCCTTAGTGACATCCTAGTTTGTCTTGGCGAAACTTGACTCTGCAGCAGTCTTTCTCTTATGGACGATTCAAATGCATTTCGACATTATTATGAAATCCGTGGTCGTCTTAATCTTTCTGTAATGGTCTAGTGAGAAAGAGTTTTTAGGCTTACTGTTTACTTAAAAACACAATATATTTTAAAGTAGAAAATTGGTAAACTTATATCTTCATAGTTTTTAAACGGTAATGTGAAGGTAAGAGAAAAACTAATGTCTACTTTTATGGAAATTATTTTAGATGTTTAGTAAAAAAAAATTACTGTAAAACGTTAAAAAAAGAAAGAAAATATTCTAGTAATAGAAAACGAACTATTTCAAGTAAAATGTATTCATTGTGACTATACACAATTATATTGATTCATTTACTGCTGAGGACTTTGCTCTTGACTAAATACCAACTTCAACTTTTCGCTGGCTTCATCCCTTTCATTAAACAATTTGAAGAGAATGAGTGCATTAGTCAAAGGAATTCCAAGTCGAAACACAAACGAGTTGTGACCCACATCCTCTTTTAGATCAAGCTTGATTTATATTTAAATAGATTGGTTTTCTCTTTTTTGCTTGATGTTGGGAGCACAGAGTTTACCATTCGCAACTGAGGAAAATAAAACTCGATTGTAGGTTAAGGGTTGTAAGGCATTTAAATTAGCCAGATTACTCGCCTCGTTGAGGGATGGTAAAAGTTAACTATTCTATTTATATCTTTCTGTGTTCAACAATCTCATTGTGGAAAACGTGGCAAATAGACGGAGATTAAAAATTAAATCCCCGGTAACAACCTGGTTGGATGACGTTATCGTTGCTCGGATGGAGATTTTAATAATTTAATGACGAAAACATTTTAAATGAAACTTTGATTCTGGTCTGCAACAGACATCCAGGCCACTTGTCGAGGAAACTCGCGCTTAGCAATTGATCCAGTATATACTTCCGATACTCTCACAGAAACACACATACACACACACACACACACACACACACTCACACTCACACACACACACACACATACACAGACAACACACACACACACATACATACGCACGCACGCATACACACACACACACAGATACACAGACAACCCACACACTCATGGTTTATATATATATATATATATATATATATATATATATATATATATATACCATAAAACATAATTACCATTTTGAAACCTCATAATGGTTTTTGACACAATATCGTATTTTAGACATTTCTAAAGAAATGTTTATTTATTTCCTATAATATGATGGTGCATCAGTAAATGCGTGTAACTATTTGTAACGTTATAAATAATGTACATAAGGCAAGGCATTTCGTATTCGTAAAGTTTTACTGTCTCCTTCTGCTTCATTCTTTTTTCTTGTAAGTTAAGAAGCATTTCTATATATCCGATTTTTGATAGCGTGTATATTACATAATTATGAGTAACTTTATAGTCCCGTATGTTTAATTTGGTCTAGTTTCCTTTTTCAATATTTCTTAATATAATATCTATGTGGAATTATAAAAAGTTTTTTATGAACGTTCTACAGAACTTTTTTGCAGTAAGATAAATTTAACCGATAAACAACCGCAAATTTTCGAAAGTGTGTAAGGAAATCGAGTGATTAAAAACGAAATGGTACACAATCTAATTTCTGACGTTCTTTATACTGAATCTTTTTATTTTTTGCTATGACATTTTTTTATTTAACATGTTTATAAAGAAATATTAGCTATGTGTGTAGTTAGAAATTCCCGGTGTGGCTTTCTATATTTTCCTTGGTAGGCTGGCAGTAGTCTGAGTATTTGTCCTCGAGGGTGGGAAGGCACTCAAGTCCTTCACAGCAGTCATAAGTGAAGATGCACTACAACACCAACAATGACACACATATCAGATAATATAATTGTTATAGGTAAAGAATAGAAGGAATTGTAGGATGGAACAGAATAGTAAATCATCAAAAATATTTTATACGTAATCATTTTGTGGGGTGCTGGCACAAATATAAACCACTTTATATCGAATATTACTGTTCCTCATAATGTAATATATATATACATATATGTATATATATATATATATATATATATGTATAAAGTCATAAGGTTGTTATAAACGTTTGAGTGGTATATACGTATAATTTGGGAATATAGAGTTGGAATGTATTAACTAGACGTACAATTATGAAATATATCGGTTAATGCAATTTGATATAGAATCTATCATTATTGATGGCAAATTTAATCATAATGTGTTTCTTATTCTTAGTAATACCTAAAACCTTGATAAACTGTCACTGACATCTTTAAATTCAAGGTATAAAAAACACGGAAAAAATTAGAGCCATTGTTTTAAGAGAATACAAAACCGGATTAGTCAAACGTTCGGTTAACTTAGAGACGTGCATTGCCTTTAGTAACAGGGGAAATGGTCGAATAGTTTAGCTTCGTAGTAAACAGTCTCTACCAAGGTGTAGATACAATGTTGCATTCATTTAATATATTCACATGTCAAGTGTTTTTTTTTTTTGTATTGCAAAGAACTCTTCTCTTTGTGTATGGTTGTTATATGTGTCTGTATCTATTTGGTTGCAATGGTATCTATCTCTTGCTTTGCGGTGCAGAATGAATAAAACGTGTTAAGTGAATGCAATCAGGATTCCAAATTGAGAGTTTTTACTCAACGATGAGGGTAGTGCGGGATTGGTAAACCGTCATGAATAAAGATATATGCAGTTTTATAGATTTAGAGAAAGAGATGAAGAGAAACAGAAAGAAAGACAAAGAGAGGAAAAGAGGAAGACAGGCAGAGAGAGAAACGTCGATTGAGAAATACGGGGAAAGAAAGGCCGAAAGAGAGAGAGGAAAGAGAAGAGAAGGAAAGAAAGACAGAGAGGGAAACAAAGCGAAAGAGATGTAGAGTCAGAGAGATAGAAAGACCAAGAGAGAGAGACACAGACATAGAGAGACGGATAGAGAGAGAGAGAGACAGATAGAGAGAGAAAGAGAGAGAGAGATAGAGGGACAGTTATAGCACGCTGGGTAAGGTACTCCAGCCTTAATGCTAAAACTTGCGGAGGGTTCTTTTAATGGACGTGTCATTTAACCCTTCGGTCGTATGTTGTAAATGCAACTCTTTTGACTTTTTTTTTTTTAGAAAACTACATCAAATTTAAACACACCAAAAATAAACAACCCCTCAACTGAAGTTTACACAGTACTTTTGATGTAGGCACGCACTCGGTGTATCGCCTCCCTTACCTTATCACCGACTTTGCGACATTCGACCTCATATTCGGAGCTGTAGGAAAGCACCAGAGGCAAACACACAGCCAGTACCAACGTGGGACACAGTATATTCATGTTGGCAGAACTGAAAGCAAAGTATCAAAAACCAGATGTTAATTATAGTAAACGTTTCAGTCAATTACAAACAAAAGAATCAAAGGTGTTTCATAGATAATAAATTTTAAAAATGAGCTCTTTCTTTATAAAGTATAAAAAACATCATTTTACATGTAGTTGATTACATGTAGCACAACCTTGTTGATCCAAGCCTAACAGATTTCCAATTTAGGCGTAGTTGAACAAAAGTATACAAAATGTATATACGTCATGGATCTCGGCACGCTTTTAAATTTATGACTCAAAAATACGTTTTCATCTTTACATCTCCAAAACCATTTCAATCTGTGCAAAGCGTACAAAGAAGTTAACAGAAATATTAACAATTATATACATTAATAGAACAGTTAGGTTTCCATTTTTATATTAAAATTTTATTGTTTTAATTTTTTTTCATTTAATAATAGAGTAGACAACTTTTGTCATATTTTTATCAGATTTTTTATAAATTATTTAAAAAATTTGTTCTTCCCATCTTTTTTTCGAAATATATGTTATACACTATTGTTTCTATACATTTGGGGTTCGAAAAGTATATGACGTTTTTACTTCGCTTTGAAGTTTCAGAATTTATATTCCGTTTCAAAACAGAAAAAACTTACAAAACTCAGTTATTAATTAGGTTTCCATTTTTAAACCTTTTATTTATACATTTATAACATTTTATTATTTTTGCTTTTTTTCATTTACTAATACAGTAGATTATTTTTTATCATATGTTTATCGAACTTTTTATGACTTATTTTTAACGTCTGTTTTTTCTTATCTTTTTGTAAAACGTACATTCCATTCTATTATGACTGTACATTTGGGGGGGGAGGGAAGTTACCTGTTTATACTTTGCTTTGAAATTTCTGAATTTATATTTCTTTTCGAAACAGAAAAACTTACAAAACTGAAACTTTTAAATAGTATTTTGCAAAATCAGTTTGTTGCTTTGGTAGGCCTGTTTCTATTAGTAATCTTGTATACATCCTACCGGTAATTATTTCTAATTGGATTTGAATACCGATTTATAATTTAATAATATTTTAAAAATATATAAATTAAATAATTGTATTTTAACTACTTTTGTTTAAATTACAAATCGGGGGCAAAACAATAAATAAATATGCAATAAATAAATGAGTACATATTGTTAAATTATACTAAACTCTATACGTTTTTCAAATTACCTTTAAAGCATTCAATTAAAACACTAAATATGGTTCTCTCCTGTAAACCAAATCAAACTGAGTTTCACTCAGTGCATTAGAGATGATAAGGAAGTGAGTTTAGTGGGACAGTATGACATCACAAAACGTGTCGATACTTAGTCAGTTAAAAATCTAATAATGCTATTTTAATGTCCAGACAAATATTTTCTACGAACATATTGCAACGTCTCTTGCCCTAATTAGGAATTGCTCGTTTTCTTTATTACATTATGCTTCAATTTACCAATTCAATTTAGTGAACACTATTAATCATTTCAAAAATATTTTAAAAACTAAACGTTTTTTTTTACTTATTCTTTTAACTATTTAACTAGAATTACATACAAATGAATAACTAGCATATAATACGAAAACAACTAATAGTAAAAATTCCCCAAAAAATTTAAATTATTATATTGAAAGTTTTGGCTCTTAAAACTCCTTTATAGAAAAACTCATTTTTATATTAATACGTTTTAACGAGAAGTGGATTTATCAATTCAGAATATTTTTCACTCTCCCTATGTTTATTTAAACATCTTGTTCATATTTTAAAGTTAACAAAATATTTCTATTTATCCATTCTAGTTCAAATACATTTTTAATCTTGTAGTGTATGACACTTGATGCAAATATAGTTTTTTGAAATATTATTTCAAATGCAATAATTAATTTTAATAAATTTATTAGCTTACTTTTTTGAGACCTTGATAATGTGATTCCGTCACAAGTATACACATGCTAATAATAACTGTAATCATTTAATAAATACTAACTAAAATGGAAACATATTAAATAACTGAGTTTTGTAAGTTTTTTCTGTTTTGAAACGGAATATAAATTCTGAAACTTCAAAGCGAAGTAAAAACGTCAATACTTTTCGAACCCCAAATGTATAGAAACAACAGTGTATAACATATATTTCGAAAAAAAAGATAGAAAGAACAATTTTTTTAAATAAATTATAAAAAATCTGATAAAAATATGAACAAAGTTATCTACTCTATCAATAAATGAAAAAAAATTTAAAACAATAAAATTTTAATATAAAAATGGAAACCTAACTGTTCTATTAATGTATATATCTGTTAACGTTTTTGTACGCCTTGCACAAATTGAAATGGTTTTGGAGATGTAAAGTTGAAAACGTATTTTTGAGTCATAAATTTAAAAGTGTGCCGAGATCCAAGACGTATATACATTTTGTATTTTTTTGTTCAACTACGCTTTAATTGGAAATCTGTTAGGCTTGGATCAACAAGGTTGTGCTACATGTAATCAACTACATGTAAAATGATGTTATTTTATACTTTATAAAGAAAGAGCTCATTTTTACAATTTATTATCTATGAAACACCTTTGATTCTTTCGTCCGTAATTGACTGAAACGTTTACTATAATTAACATCTGGTTGTTGATACTTTGCTTTCAGTTCTGCCAACATGAATATATTGTGTCCCATGTTGGTACTGGCAGTTTATGGGCCGTGATTTATGGGCAAACAAATTACTTAACAAAGAATAAAACATATTCTTTTTTGCATTTGTTGCTCAAAGAACTTTGCGATTGATTTTGGAAAACATAATTGAAAGTTGTAGTTTAAAACACCAAAACGAGCAACATAATATTGTTTTAGAAACACATTTTATTATCGTACACTTATTCATGAATTACTGCACCATGTTTTCATTTTTGTTTTTTCCACTTTACTCTGAGCCTTCACTAGATTAGACTTTCTTTCTATGCCTATCCCCTTAGCAAGATTTGATAGACAAAATAATAATTAGGTCAGCTAAAGACAAAAAAAATGTTGCTCTACATGTTCCAACATTATGTTTACAGTTTTAACAATATAGCATATTTCGTTGTGTTTGTGACAGATACAAAGGTTAGACGTGTTTTTGTGTGCTTTACTGATTTTTTGTTTAAAAAAAATAGATCAATGAATTTTCAAAGAAGTTTGTGTAAATCATAGAATTAAATGGTTCGAGAACAATGATATACAGCGAGTGTGCTTTGCGTAAAAATAATGTATAAGTGGTGGAAGCTCTTCCGAAATAGCAGAGAAGATGCCAGGAACCTCGCTTTTAACACCCCAAACACCCCTAGGAAACTAAGATACAGGAACGGAAATAGGCTTGGATAGTCGTCGAACCATTATTAGAGACGTTGGTGAGGATGGTGGCTCGTGCCTTGGAAGTGTGGGAAAGCCATTAATGGCTTTTGCATCACGATAATTTGCCTGCTCACTCATCGTACCTTGTGAGAGGTGTTTAATCATAAACGAAAACCATAATCATACGTCAGTCACCATATTCAACAGATTTTCTGCGAATTTTTCCCTTTCTCAAAATTTTTACAAATTTTTGATGCAAAATTATTTGACCATATATTTTATAGCAGAACAATCCAGCACACCACAACTCCTCAATATCTGTCTAAAGTAAACTATATATGTTTTATTGGTGAAACTATACATATCATAAGGACATGCGGACCCACACAACACAACAAAACAAATCAAAAACAGAAACTACGTTGACCGCGAAATTTAAATAATTCCTAGGTTTTTTATAAGGTCGTTGTACATTGTTACAATGACCATTTTTACATAACTCTATACGTTTTTGCCAAACGTATACGATTTAAGATATATTTCGATATACAAAAATAATATTAATAAAGTAAGCTAACCGATTGCCGAGCTAACTCAACCAGAAACGTTTGTTGCTAGATTGTAAAATAGATATTACTAAAGGCAGTAGGAAGTATTTTATAATAAAATATTTCGTTTAGAGAGTTTTTTTATGTGCGGTTGGTTTTGTAAGTATTTTTTCAAATTTTAACAATTTATAGTTTGTGCTATTAAAACCACTTTCCTCGTGTTTATAATGTTTGAGTAACATGTGTATAAATAAAATAGGATTTGACAAATAGACAAACATAGAAATAGTAGATGTATAAATAGAATTATCATAATAGTATATATATATATATATATATGCCTAAAACCTACAAAATACGTATTTGGAATTTGTCTTACGTGTTTCGGATTTGGAAAATTCATATAGCCTTACAATGGACACACCATCATCAGAAGGATAAACTCAAAAAGAAATATTATCCTAGCGTAATCGTAATACGACACGTTAATCATATTCACTACCGTATCCCCGAACTGTAACGAAGCGTTTTAGAATTTTGATTGACAAAAATTCCAAATTACAGAATCTCCACTGCTAATAAAGTGTGTAGGGTTATCTCCTGATAGGAAACTGTTTGGACACGATTGCGTAATCGTCTGCTCCACGTTTTTATTTAATCTTAAAAATGCATATCACGTGACAAAACACAGTCAGTGGACATAGTTTGGTCACCATTTTGAGTGTACCATGCGTATGTTTAAATGCAGTGGTTTACTAATAGTACATCTAGATGCACTTTCATCTAGTTAACTAATACTTTCAAGTCACTGTGGATTTTTTTTAACGAGAGTAAACAATTGTTACAATTTTCCCGCCAAATCGAGACATTGTTTTCATATGTAAATACAACTTTTATAGTTTTAAGAAGTGAGTTATAAAATAGTAGCGTTAATATAAAAATGCGTCGACTTCCCACTTTAAACTTTAAATTTGAATGATAATTAGTGGCAGAAACACGACTTACTGTGTATGACAGGTAAGCCACAAAGTGTTAAATAAGCGGTTTCAATGTGGTTAGTTGCGGATTCTCATAAACATGTGTTTGTACATTGTTATAGAAACTCTTGATACGTTTCGATACGTTGCGATACGTACGGCAAGGCAGAAAAATGTACTCCAATATATCTAGCTTTACGTTTATTTTAAAAAATACCCACTAAGGCCCACTTTGAACACGTTTCTGGTACAAGATTGATCTGGGAGTAGCTTCTTATAATTCCTTAGTGACGTCTTAGTTTGTCTTGGCGAAACTTGAGCCTGCAGCAGTCTTTCTCTTATGGACGATTCAAATGCATTTCGACATTATTATGAAATCCGTGGTCGCCTTAATCTTTCTGTAATGGTCTAGTGAGAAAGAGTTTTTAGGCTTACTGTTTACTTAAAAACACAATATATTTTAAAGTAGAAAATTGGTAACCTTATATCTTCATCGTTTTTAAAGGGTAATGTGAAGGTGAGAGAAAAACTAATGTCTACTTTTAAGGAAATTATTGAAGATGTTTAGTAAAAAAAGCAATACTGTAAAAAGTTAAAAAAAGAAAGAAAATATTCTAGTAATAGAAAACCAACTATTTCAAGTATAATGTATTCATTGTAACTATACACAATTAAATTGATTCATTTATTGCTGAGGACTTTGCTCTTGACTAAACACCAACTTCCACTTTTCGCTGGCTTCATCCCTTTAATTAAACAATTTGAAGAGAATGAGTGCATTAGTCAAAGGAATTCCAAGTCGAAACACAAACGAGTTGTGACCCACATCCTCTTTTAGGTCAAGCTTGATTTACATTTAAATAGATTGCTTTTCTCTTTTTTGTTTGATGTTGGAAACACAGAGTTTACCATTCGCAACTGAGGAAAATAAAACTCGATTGTAGGTTAAGGGTTGTAAGGCATTTAAATTAGCCAGATTACTTGCCTCTTTGAGGGATGGTAAAAGTTAACTATTCTATTTATATCTTTCTGTGTTCAACAATCTCATTGTGGAAAACGTGGCAAATAGACGGAGATTAAAAATTAAATCCCCGGTAACAACCTGGTTGGATGACGTAATCGTGGCTCGGATGGAGATTTTAATGATTTAATGACGAAAACATTTTAAATGAAACTTTGATTCTGGTCTGCAACAGACATCCAGGCTACTTGTAGAGGAAACTCGCGCTCAGCAATTGGTGCAATATATACTTCCGATACTCTCACACAACACACATTCACACACGCACTCACACTCACACACACAAACACACACACATACACAGACAACACACACACACACACACACACACACACACACATATATATATATATATATATATATATATATATATTTATAAATATATAACCGTATATAAATATATAACTCGTATATATATACCATAAAACATAATTACCATTTTGAAACTTCATAATGGTTTATGACACAATATCGTATTTTAGACATTTCTAAAGAAATGTTTATTTATTTCTTATAATATGATGGTGCATCAGTAAATGCGTGTTACTATTTGTAACGTTATAAATAATGTACATAGGGCAAGGCATTTCGTATTCGTAAAGTTTTACTGTCTCCTTCTGCTTCATTCTTTTTTCTTGTAAGTTAAGAAGAATTTGTATATATCCGATTTTTGATAGTGTGTATATTACATAATTATGAGTTACCTTATATTCCCGTAAGTTTAATTTGGTCTAGTTTCCATTTTCAATATTTCTTGATATAATATCTATGTGGCATTATAAAAAGTTTTTTATAAACGTTCTACAGAACGTTTTTGCAGTAAGATAAATTTAACCGATAAACAACCGCAAATTTTCGAAAGTGTGTAAGGAAATCGAGTGATTAAAAACGAAATGGTACACAATCTAATTTCTGACGTTCTTTATACTGAATCTTTTTATTATTTGCTATGACATTTTTTAAATTAAAATGTTTATGTAGAAATATAAGCTATGTGTGTAGTTAGAAATTCCCGGTGTGGCTTTCTATCTTTTCCTTGGTAGGCTGGCAGTAGTCTGAGTATTTGTACTCGATGATGGGAACGCACTCAAGTCCTTCACAGCAGTCATAAGTGTAGATGCACTACAACACCAACAATGACACACATATCAGATAATATATTTGTTATAGGTAAAGAATAGAAGGAATTCTAGGATGGAATAGAAAATCATCACAAATGTTTTATACGTAATCATTTTGTGGGGTTCTGGCACAAATATACACCAATTTATATCGAATATTACTGTTCCTTATAATGTAATATATAATGTGTTTTTTATTCTTAGAAATACCTAAAACCTTGATAAACTGTCACTGACATCTTTAAATTCAAGGTATAAAAAAACACTGAAAAAATTAGAGCCATTGTTTTAAGAGAATACAAAGACCGGATGAGCCAAACGTTCGGGTAACTTAGAAAGGTGCACTGCCTTTAGTAACAGGGGAAATGGTCGAATAGTTTAACTTCGTAGTAAACAGTCTCTACCAAGGTGTAGATACAATGTTGCATTCATTTAATATATTCACATGTCAAGTGTTTTTTTGTATTGGAAACAACTCTTCTCTTTGTGTTTGGTTGTTATATGTGTCTGCCTCTATTTGGTTGCAATGGTATCTATCTCTTGCTTTGCGGTGCAGAATGAAGAAATCGTGTTAAGTGAATACAATCAGGATTCCAAATTGAGAGTTTATACTCAACGATGAGGATAGTGCGGGATTAGTAAACCGTCATGAATAAGTATATATGCGGTTATATAGATTTATAGAAAGAGATGAAGAGAAACAGAAAGAAAGACAAAGAGAAGAAAAGAGGAAGAAAGGCAGAGAGAGAAACGTCGATTGAGAAATACGGGGAAAGAAAGGCTGAAAGAGGAAGAGAGAGAGAGAGAGGAAAGAGAAGAGAAGGAAAGAAAGACAGAGAGGGAAACAAGGCGAAAGAGAGGTAGAGTCAGAGAGATAGAAAGACAGAAAGACCAAGAGAGAGAAACACAAACAGAGAGAGAGGGATAGAGAGAGAGAGAGGGAGACAGATAGAGAGAGAAAGAGAGAGGGACCGTTATAGCACGCTGGGCAAGGTACTCCGGCCTTGCTAGAACATGCGGAGAGTTTTAGTGACAAATATTCTGAATTGATAAATCCACTTCTCGTTAAAACGTATTAATATAAAAATGAGTTAATCTATAAAGGAGTTTTAAGAGCCAAAACTTTCAATATAATAATTTACATTTTTAGGGTAATTTTTACTATTAGTTGTTTTCGGATTATTTGGTAGTTATTCATTTGTATGTAATTCTAGTTAAATATTTAAAAGGATTAGTAAAAAAACGTTTAGTTTTAAAGTATTTTTGAAATGATTAAATGTGTTCACTAAATCGAATTGGTAAATTGAAGCATAATGTAATAAAGAAAACGAGCTATTTTAATTAAGGCAAGTGACGTTTCAATATGGCCGTAGAAAATATTTGTCTGGGCATTAAAATAGCATTATTAGATTTTTAACTGACTAAGTATCGACACGTTTTGTTAAGTCAAACTCTCCCGCTAAACTCACTTTCTTATCATCTATAATGCACTGAGTCAAACTCAGTTCGATTTGGTTTACTGAAAAGAACCATAACTAATGTTTTAATTGAATGCTTTAAAGGTAATTTGAAAAACGTATAGAGTTTAGTATAATTTAACAATATGTACCCATTTATTTATTGCATATTTATTTATTTTTTTGCTCCCGATTTGTAATTTAAGCAAAAGTAGTTAAAATACAATTATTTAATTTATATATTTTTAAAATATTATTAAAATTATAAATCAGTATTCAAATCCAATTAGAAATAATTACCGGTAGGATGAATACAAGATTACTAATAAAAACAGGCCTACCAAAGCAACAAACTGATTTTGCAAAATAATAATTAAAAGTTTCAGTTTTGTAAGTTTTTCTGTTTCGAAAAGAAATATAAATTCAGAAATTTCAAAGCA
This sequence comes from Prosapia bicincta, assembly GCA_036971475.1. Lineage (NCBI taxonomy): Eukaryota > Metazoa > Arthropoda > Insecta > Hemiptera > Cercopidae > Prosapia > Prosapia bicincta. The sequence continues at coordinate 20,199,871 of JBAIZL010000002.1, read as the reverse complement.
AAGTATAAACATGTAATTTTCTCAACCCCCCCCCCAAATGTACAGTCATAATAGAAGGAATATATGTTTTTCAAAAAGATAAGAAAGAACAGAGTTTAAAAATCAGTCATAAAATGTTCGATATATATATGAAAAAAATAATCTACTGTATTAGTAAATGAAAAAAAGCAAAAATTATAAAATGTTATAAATGTATAAATTAAAAGTTTAAAAATGAAAACCTATTAAATAACTGAGTTTTGTAAGTTTTTTCTGTTTTGAAACGGAATATAAATTCTGAAACTTCAAAGCGAAGTAAAAACGTCATATACTTCTCGAACCCCAAATGTATAGAAACAATAGTGTATAACATATATTTCGAAAAAAAAGATAGAAAGAACAAATTTTTTAAATAATTAATAAAAAATCTGATAAAAATATGACAAAAGTTATCTACTCTATTATTAAATGAAAAAAATTAAAACAATAAAATTTTAATATAAAAATGGAAACCTAACTGTTCTAATAATGTATATAATTGTTAATATTTCCGTTAACGTTTTGTAGGCCTTGCACAAATTGAAATGGTTTTGGAGATGTAAAGATGAAAACGTATTTTTGGTTCATAAATTTAAAAGTGTGCCGAGATCCAAGACGTATATACATTTTGTATATTTTTGATCAACTACGCTTAAATTGGAAATCTGTTAGGCTTGGATCAACAAGGTTGTGCTACATGTAATCAACTACATGGAAAATGATGTTTATATACTTTAGTAGCGTTAATATAAAAATGCGTCGACTTCCCACTTTGAACTTTAAATTTGAATGATAATTAGTGGCAGAAACACGACTTGCTGTGTATGACAGGTAAGCCACAAAGTGATAATTAAGCGGTTTTCATGTGGTTAGTTGTGGATTCTCATAAATATGTGTTTGTACGTTGTTATAGAAACTCTTGATACGTTTCGCTTAACAATCTGTTCTCTGTTTGCTCTGTGGTCTCGTGGATGCTCATGGACAAAACATAAATATCAATGATGAGCCAATGTACTTTCTTTATACAATAGGCTTTAGCTTTAATACCTAACAGTTATGCTCCTGTTAGAAATGTTAGGGGCATTGATTTGTTTACTTGCACTACTTCCCTCCGCTTTCAGCACTTGAAATTTCGATATTTTTTTCGAATATCATAATGAATTAATATTTAAAGTATACAAATGATGAATGAAAGAGACCGAGTATAAAAAAAGAGTAGAAAAAGAAAGTGACAGAGATATAAAAAAAGAGATATAGGGAGAAAAATATCAAAAAGGGTTTATATTTACTAAAGGGAAAGATAGGGGGAGAAAGTAAAAACGACAAAGTAAAAAAGGCTGAATATAAATAAAGGGAGAGAGAAACATAGTGTTAGAGACGAGATAGAGTATACAAATGATGGAGTGAAAGAGACCAAGTATAATAAAGGGAGTAGAAAGAGACAGCGACAGAGATATAAAGAAAAGATATATAGGGAGAAGTATGAGAGAGACTGGGCGATTTGAAGAGATCCAGTATAAGAAAAAAGAGAGAGAGAGATTGCAAAAGAGAAATAGAGAGTGAAAGAGACAGGGAGAGGGACAGTGACCGAGATTCAGACATATAGAGATAAGGAGGACGAGAGAAAATAAGAGACAGAAAGAGAGTCAGAAGAGAGAAATATCAAGCTGCAGGAAACTAAATTTCATTCCCGTTGGTTTATGCACATGTTATAATTATACAGACTGATTTCGTATAGTTATTCTTCTCTTACTAAAGTTTCTTCCCACTAAAGGACTCTATACTATGTTTAACTACCGCAGTTATTATTTCCCAACATTACACACCTTCTTTAATTATTTTCCATAATTCATACCCGCTATATTCCGTCATACAAAACATATTACTTGTTCCAAACGTCCATTTGAATTTTTTCTCCCGTTCCAAATACTCCCTTTTCCAATGAGGATAGGGTTGCATTTCATTACAAATGTAGGGTAAAGTATAGGCTACCCCAATAGGTGTGCACAAATATTAATTTCCAAAAACGTTTGCCATTCATTGACTGACGTTCAGAAAAAAAACATATATCATGGTGTTCAGAGACTTTAGAATGCTATTGCAATACATTTGGGAATTTTCCTACTTGTATCACCCTCTGAATGGAGATTTGTAAATATTTCATTAATAATACAGAATTTATTTGGTACAAACAGATTTAGACGTGACGAAACATTTTATTTATATTAGTTTACTTTTTGTAACTAGACACTTTTTCCTGGATATTTACAGTAAGTCTATCCTTCCCGTATGTGTGGCGGATTTTGAGTGTAGAAAATAGAATGAGAACATTTCTGGCCACTTATTGCCATAGCAACACAAAGAGTTGCGCTAGACAAGGAGTGACGTCACTTGTTTATCTCGTTCCTAAAACGAAGGGAAAGAAAGACGTAGAAGCATCTAAGAAAACCAATTTCTATTGCTCTTATTTATATATAAGGAAATTAATAATCAAGGGAAGTGTTTACATAACAATGAATTATAAAAATTAACTTAAAATAATATTTATTTTAAGTATAATTTAAAAACGTATTTACTGTGTATAATATTAAAAAGTATTGTTACTCAATTTGAAAATTTATTTTTTATTCATCCTAATTTTTATTTCTCAAAACTCTATTTTATATACTTCTAATGACCTAATTGTAAATTACAACTAAAATAATTATATTGAATAAATTTTAAAGTAACTATTCCTTTGAATGATATATCAGACAACATATAACATATAACTAGACACGTACTCTAAATATTACACGGAAAAGCAATGGGTTACGTTCATAGACCAGAATGAAATATTAAGCTGCGATAGGGTTGTTATAGTAACGGGATACGGATTTTCTTTTGTTTAGACAAGCTATGAAGGAACTAACATTTCCAAGATTATGTCTAGCTTATTAAATTATTCAGTCTTGCACTGGTTCTTGAAAAATCGATTCGGCTGTCTCAATTTAACATTTTGTAATTAAAACCAAAGACTAAATAGTTATTACGCTAGTAATGAAATAATAAAACATTCAAACACAAAGAGTGAATGAGAGTGGAATATAAGGACAAGGCAAAAACACAGGCACAAAGAAAGAATCAGAGAGAATGAAACGTGAGAAGGAGAGAGAGTGAAAGAAAGAGAGAAAGAGGAAATAAGAGAGACAGTGAAGAAGATAAACAAAGAGAGAGGAAGTGGGACACATACATAGAGTCTGAGACATAAAGAAGACAGGGAATAAAACCAGAATGCAATAATAAGCTTGGATTGAATCTTGATGAATATATATTTCAAGGCATAGGGTTGCTATAGTAACGCGATACATATTCATTTTTGTAAAGCTTTTGTTTGGATAAACTATAAACGAGATAAGATTTATTCCAAGATTTTCTTTATCCTCTTAACCTATTCAATGATGGACTGTTTCATGCAAATTTAATTATGCTGTCCCAATTACACATGTTATAACTAAAATAAATAGACTACATAATTATTATAATAAGATTGAAATAATAAAACATGCAAACCCAAGAATTGTATTATAAAGCTGGAAGGACGCCTACCAGCTTTCTCAGGCGTCCTTGCAGTACAAACACATAAATGAGACTTAGATGGCATGAATATACGTATAAAAAAAAAAAAAATATTTCCTCAATCAAACATACTAACTGTCCTAAATACAATTTTGGGCTAGCAGTTAGAAATGCCATTTTTAACCCTTGTCTACTTTCAGTGATATTCCTAATTCTAAAGTTTGATTACCTCATATATTCTTTGTTCTATTTCATAAATTTCACAATCCTTTTCTGACCAAAGTGTAGATACAAAGTAACTTTATTCAATCCCATATTTATTTACAACTATTGTACTTTTTACTTAGATGTGTGATTATAATCGACTATAGAGATCGCCATGCAAAACATTTATTGTAAAATACATAAGAAATATTATTGTATCATTGAAACTCAACGCCATACAAATATTCAACGCCTTCCGTCTTTGCCTCAGAAATATTTCCCACAAAGTTTGTTCTAAAACATAATTTATTGTGAAACTTGACAACGTCGGAAGACAGCTTTAAAGGTAGAGGAATCATTTCCTTTCGCTATTAATAATATGAAATATTGACTTTTAAGGACACCTTTTGTGAGACATTTTCTAACCTTGTTTAAAGTTCGACGATTCTGAAGTGATTTAATTTATCGGAACTTTGTCGGTAGTTTGAACGTTTATTGGCTGTGGAGTAGTAATTGCATCGGGTTTGGCGCTTTACTGATGTCAATGTCGGTGCATAAAACAAAAAATATAAAGGGGGTTTCATATTAACTTTTCCGATTTGAATAAGGTATGTAAAAAGCAAACATGGGATTAAAATTATTTTATTTTTTGAAATTTCGTAGAATGTAGTTTTAATTCACATGGCATTGAAAGTGATATCTTGTGACAACCTCCACTGCACACAAACTGATGAAGCCTTCCCCGGAACTTGTCCATTACTCGGCGACTCATATTCAGCGGGATAGCGTTGATTTCTTCAGTGATACCAACCTCAGTTCATCGTTATTTCGGTGATAATGTATGTAAACCTTTTTCTTAGGGTAACTTTATAGAAAAAATCACATTAGGTTAAATCAGGCGATCTCGGAGGTCATCAAAGAAATGAAACGATGTACAAATTTGCCCACGTGTCCAAGTCGTATTCAGTTAATTCTTGGACTCTTTGTATCATATGAGAGTGTGTTTCAATAACTGTACGCAGTATTCCGCTGACACTACTGGCAGATTATCCATTATGACATTAATGGCTTTCCCACACTGACAAGGCACGAGCCCCTATCCTCACCAACGTCTCTAATAATGGTTCGACGACTATCCAATCCTATTTCCGTTCCTGCTTTTTAGTTTCCAAGGGGTGTTTGGAGTGTTCAAAGCGATGTTCCTGGCATCTTCTCTGCTTTTTCGGAAGAGCTCCCACCACTTATTAACATTATTTTTACTTTATTATTTTTATTTTATAGTGGTGTAAGTCAATGTTTTATAATTTAGTCTTAGGACCAGATTCCCCTCACAAAACCACAGTCATTCAATATTGCAGTAAGTCATACCTCAAATTATAAACGCTAGCAGCATTTGTTTAGCGCTATCAATGTTTGGTGTGCCAGTGGAAGAATCCCTAAACAAAAGTTTTCCACGTAAATACAGACAAAAATCAGACTCCGTGGTATATTTTCCCAATAACTAAATTCCCAATTCCTGCAAACAAACCGACCTTTGTTGTATTTTGACATGGTAATAACATATTGTAATACTGTAATAACATGGTAATCATGTTATTAGATCAAAATTTAGAAACATTTCTGTGTCCACATCGTCTGTTCACGCTACTATTAGTTGTGTCCAACCGGTTGAATTCGAATGAGGGGCAAAGAGAGGTAATAATGATGACATTATTATTCTTCGAAACCATCTTCACTGTACGGTACACAACTAACAGAAAATATAATCCTACGCAGAAGTTGATTACATGTAACCAATTACTTTTATAAAGCAATCTCCTTTAATTAGTTTCTTATCTAACGACTATTAAAACAAATGTTTTTGACAAAAATCAAACAAATATTTTACATTTGTAATTAAAAATAAAAATCAAAATAAATTCAAATAGTAGGTCGAGGCAAAGCTGGTTTACTGAAGTCGAGATCATATTTCTTTAAAGAAGAGCACCATGCCATTTATCTCTATTTTACCTTTAAATTCTGTCAATTTGCCACGCCAATCTTTCCTTGGAATAACATTAATCCTCACCATTTGTTGTGTTCTCTCTGCGATTTCTAGAATGAGCGTTGTAAAAACATTAGGTTTATAAAACTATCAAGATTTTGAAATCAAATGGTTATTTCGAATCATTTCGAAGGTAAATCATGGTTGGTCGTAAATGAAAGGAGAATAATTTCTAGAGTGGGAGATAAATAGAAACTTTACTGTAAAATAAGAAAACTTAATTCAGCCTTCGAATGAAGTAAAAGTATTTTCAAAATTTACCACTGAGATATTTAATTTTAGTATGAATAATTAAAGAATTAAACTGAAATGAAAGTATAGTTAAACAGAAATCAAATTTGGCTTTGAAAAAATATCATCTTCAGTTACTTAAGAACAATGGTAAGAGTAGAAAAAAACATAAAATATGAGCATATAATTTTCAAGTGGTTGAAAAATAAAAAAAACGTATTTTTAAAAAGCAACTAAACTCAAAAGAAACTATGCCTGATGTACGCAATGGAAGATGAAGAATAAAAGAACAGAATAGATTTATCAATTGAGTTTTCCAGTAAATGAAGAGAGATAAATCGCTCATGCAGGAGAACCCAAACTATACTGAGAGCAAAATAAACCTTCAAAACTAAAATGGAATAGAAAATAAGAGCTAAATGGTGAACCATATTTGTGTAAAGATACCTACTGAAAATCGAAGTAGGATTAAAGAAGAAGCTAGTATAGAAGAGCAATATCATAAGTACAATACATTATATATATATATATATATATATATATATATATATATATATATATACTTAGATGAATTATTTTTTCTTGTTGAATATGTATGGTGAAATAAAATAACTTTCATAAACAAGAATAAACGAGTATTACTTCATTTTATTGTTGTTTGAAGTTTTTCGCTAATTTACATTATTAGAATTTTCAAAATTTATAAATCACTGTCCAGTTATGTGACTAGAGTAAGACTGTGTAATAATGTAAATTAGCGAAAAGCTTCAATCAACAATAAAATGAAGTAATACTCGTATATTCTTGTTAATGAAAGTTAATTTATTTCACCATATATATATATATATAAAAGGTTTTTAAAACGTTCTTTGACGTGTTCCGTAACCAATTCTCCTATTTTTTCTCTCCATTCACATCATCTTGTTCCAGGCCTCTCTCTTCCATCTCGTTTTTCATTCTTTCTCTCTATTGCCTCTCGATTGGAGTTTTCCTGTGGTTTTCATCTTATTATCTGATTGAGCGGGGGTTCTTCACTCATACCCTGCACACGATCGCACTGTTTAGTTTCTATCTCATCCGTTATTGTGTTTAGGGAATCCATAATTTCTCTTATTCTCTCATGTGGTTCTCTTTAAAGCCTTGATTTTCTTGCAGATCTGTTCCAAAACTACATTTCCGTTGCGTTTAATAATTTTTCTTCTCGATCATTGATTTGCCATAACTCATTTCCGTACGTTACAATACTTTATAATTGTTATATATTATTCTCTTTTTTGGATATTCCTATCCCACAGGATGCTATTTAATGTGAGAATGACTATTCGATATACAGTAAACTCCCGATTATCCGTGGAATAGGGTGGCCCGGCAACGCCGGATAACGAATTCCCCGGATAATCCGCTATGAACGCAAAACGATCGATAATCGATTATTATACCATAAGCTACACAAATAATGACCCCGGTTAATGCAATTCACAAATAATCTTCAGAGGACAAAATAAATAGAGAAAATAATTTAAAATGTCGATGTATTTGACGGATTATACCATGTACATTTATATGTCTAACTATTTACAATACCTACATAAGTATATGTCAAAATTAAGTATGTATGTACATATGTAATTTCCTTTACACATAATACTTTCACTTTTTAACAAAAAAATCTGTCTCGTCTGTTTTTTGTGAGCATTTATTTAGCTTATTGTGCGATCTAAGTTTCTTGAGAACCATTTTGTCGCACAGTGTCTATTTGTGTCACGTGTGTTACACAGCCATAAAGATCGATAATGTATATGACAGACATGGATAATGCATATTTCACGTCCTAGACTATTTATAGCCGAGATTGGCTGACATTTGTTTACAATCATATGATACACAATAGGTTTTCGGGCGTGCAAGCATTTTGTCATTGTCTCTTATATATAGTAGTCTGCTCGCCCCTTTTATTTCGCTATCCCGTTTCGGGATGCTTTCCTTTCAATGTAAAAATTAGTATTTACATATTTACATATTTATTTCGTTCATCTTAACTTCTATTAAACCTTGTATGTATTTAGGTCGTAATTCACCGTTTGGAAATTGAAACACATGAATCTGATTGGAATAAAAATTGGGTATTTGTAAAACAATGGCAGACCCCGGATAATCCGCAAACCGGTTAATCCGCCCACGGATAATCGGGAGTTTACTGTAGTTCCATGTCTTCATCAAGTGTGGTATATATATTTCCATCACTTATTGCATCACCAATTGTCCCATTTGTTGGGTTTTTTGACCCAATTAATAGTATTCTAATTATTTTTTAACCTAAGTTCCTAATTGAAGAATTACGTTTTGTTGTAGACCACCTTTACACATGTACTCTGTTTTACTGAAGTCGATCTCTAATCCCAACTTGGTACAGGGTGTTTCATAATAACATTTCCGATTTCATAGGGTCGTTGCTGAACGCGAGAGGGGTTAGTAGGGAAGAAATGCGGCTTAGGCCGCCTCATAACATGAAATTTTCAGTGTGAGCAATGGCTTTATCGAGGTAACACTATGCTTTCGTTGTGAAAACTTATTTATTAACCCCGTTTAAAACAAAGTCTAATTAAAGCGAACAACTCCTATGCAATTTTCTATTTTTATACTTTTCCCAATGCCACAGGATTATTATAGCCTTTCCTAATTTTTACCTAATTTTATTTACTTTTAATTATTCTTCTTTTTACAAAGAAGTATAATTGGGAAATGCTTTT